>ML781750.1:31921-80259 GCA_009831015.1 Picea engelmannii | reverse complement strand
ATTACTATGCCATTATATAATAATAATAACAAGTGAACTTAGCAGCAAAGCTGCTTATACCTACCTCTTAGGCCTTTTATAAATGTTTTAATACAATTTTTAGTTGTATATAGTACAAAGTGAAAACTTAAAGTAATTATGAACACTTGCAACTTGTAATAATGTTTTACTTTTTTATTTTCCAGAGAAAATTGCACATTATATTTATAATAATATAATCCTTTTACATTGCTGGCCCCAACATAGTAGCAGATCTGATTTTTCCAAGCAAAAATCATATAAGGTGAACTAGCTTAATGTCCCGCTTGGGTCCAGCCGAGATTACATAATCACTAAAACTTCAGCAGAAAATGTAGCACCCAGAAAAAGAACACCATGCCCAAAAAAGAGAAAAAACAAGTGGCACTTTTCATGCATTACAAATTTAAACGGATGATAGGCCCCTCATGACCTTCAATCCATTGACTGTAGGCGATGTGACCCCGAGAAGTAAATAATGCCTTTTTTGATAATCTGTCAGCCTCCATATTTCTTTCTCTATAAATATGTGCAAAAGTAACAGACCTGAATAAGGAATTAAGTCAAGGATTCTATCTTTCCAGCCATCAAGATTGGCCACCTGTATCGAACCAATACCATTTAGCCAATCGATTATGATCTTGGAGTCCCCCATCACATGCAAGTTGCGAATACCGAGTCTAATGGCCAGAATTATGGATGCCCAAGCTCCCATGAGTTCCACCCTTGAATTTGTTCTAGAAACATAGTTTAGAGTCCACCTGTGTTCTAAGAGGTCACCTATTTTGAAACTCCTCCAGCACCACATAGATCACCGTTGTGTTGAGAAGCACCATCAAACCATGCGTGTGCTTTGTCTGCAGGAAGAAAGATGGGTGAAATCCTTTTTGAAGGATCAGGTTGTTTGATGTGCATAGAGCCCGCGGATCCTGTAGCAAGGTAAACGATTCTGTCCACCGATGGAGATCTGTCTTCAAAAATTTTCTTGTTCCTGTCTTTCCAAATATACCAATAGATGTGAGCAGGTAGGGCTTTAATAGAATAGTTCTGAAGAGACCAGTTTTGGAAGCACTTGTTAACAATGTTACCGTTCCATCCAATTGTCAGATTTAGTGCAATTTTAACTCTCTCCCAAACTGAAACAGGGAATGGGCAGCTAACAAAGAGATGCTTGCTAGATTCTTCTCTTTCTTTACACAAATAACATAACCTAGGACCATACCATCCCCACCACCTGTAGGTTTTTCCATGTAAGAATTTTGTCCTCCAATAAGAAGCAACTAAAAAGTTTTAGTTTTAAGGGACATTCCCATTTCCATAAAAACTTTCTCCAACCTATTACTTTATCAAGCCATTACTTGTTTGATAAAGCAGTGTAAACATTTTTCACTGAGATAAGGCCCGAATTATCACCGCCGAACCAGATAAGCTCATCCTTCTTATCATTTAGGGCAATGCCAGAATCAAGAAGGAAACTTCTATAAATCTCCCATTCATGGCCAAGATCCTCCCCCAATCCCAACTCGATGCTACTGACCCAGTTCTGTCCCAACAGACCAACAAAAAAGGGTTGACTCGCCTGGTAAAGAAAACAAATGTGTTTTTTGTTTAGTTCAAGAACCAAGTCCACAGAGAGAATGGAAGCACGTTCCATTCCAATGATTGTATCTCTCCCAATGATGATTGAATGCCCTGACCCTGGTTTCCAAGCCAGCTAATGGAGAATCATTGGTAAGGTATTTAAGAAGTTTTTCCAAGACTGCGAACCATATGAAGTGTACCCCTCCGCTGATTGCATCCAAGAGACCACATGAACGTGAGGATAATACTTGTCTTTGATAACCCGATGCCAGATGCCCGGTTTCATCAAAGCATGCCACATTGTGTTCGTTGCTAGAGCTCTGTAGAAAACAAATATATTTTGGAGTCCCTAACCGCTAAGTTGTTTAGGTTTTGCAATGGTTTCCCAGTTACACAGATGGTAACGCTTCTTACTTTTACTCCCAGACCAGAGAAAAACATAACTTGGCCTGCGTAATTTGTGTAGCCCTGAGAGTGATATATGGGCAAGAGTCAACCAGTGAACTGGTAGACTCTCAAGCACCGCTTTAATAGGCACTAAGCGCTCTCCCAGGGTAAACCACTTATTACACCAATGATTGATCCTTGTTTCAAACTTATCTATTAGCCATTGCCAATCCTTCGAATTGTAGCTCTCCAATTTCAAGAAGTATCCTAGATATAACCTCAAAGCAAAAGAAAAGTGATGATGACTATTCTATACCTTTAGTGTATGTCTTTAAAGTGACAATGACTACTCTATGCCTTTAGTGTATGTCTTTAAAGGTTGAAGTAAAATTAGATAAATCTAGGTGTTAGTAACTATTCACAATCTCATAAGTGTAAATTGAAATTTTCAAAAGTTTTTTAAAATAAATTGATGCATAAAAGTTGTGGCATAGTGGTCCTATCCATAACACTTCAAAGTATGACTTAACTAGAACACACATGCTTTTCTAGACTTATAAGCAAGAAAATTTCAAAGCTATTTAATTTCACCTAATTAATTTTAACTTGAACAATGCTTACAATTAATGACAACGACTTCCCATTGATGTTACTAGGTTAGATTTGCTTAAATTGAAGCATTTACATTTAAAAAAAATATAATGATGATGATTAATGTTCAATTGATCTTGAAAGTTTTCCAAGATCACAATAGTTTCAATATATCAATTAGTATATAAAAACATTTTTTTTATATATTTAATAATTGTTTAAAAATTAATATATTAATTTTATAACAAGTATTATTATTATAACCGACTTTAAAAAAATTATTTTTGATGTATATTCATTATGATTTTATATAAGTAGCCATAAAATCTATTTGTGAAGTTGCATTGTGGTTGCACTCCATATTCACATATAACATACACTAAGATTGCCATATAATTTTTACATCCTTTACTAATAATTTTTTTGTTTTTTTTTGTTTGTATAAATATATAAAAATTGAGAGCCACGTTCCCTCATAAATAACCATTGCACTATGTTTGATTATTTTTTTTCATATTTAAATATGAAAACAAATTTAATTTTAACTTTGTATATACTAACAAATTTCTTTAATTACAATTTTATAAATTTATTATTTTTTTTTGTTTGTTAGTTTGTTTGTTACTTGTGGGACTAACCTGTGGCTGTGGCTGAGAAATCGCGACTGAGGGGCATCTAAGCCGTCAAAATCACCCGGGGATCGCACACGGCCTGAGCCACACCAACCCTTAACATAGCTGGATTTTTTGTCCCCGCAGGTTTCGAACCAATGAGTTTAACATCACAGAGTGCCTTAACAACACACTCCATTACTGACATACACCTCGGAGACATAAATTTATTACTTTAATCTAAGAAAATAAACTAAACTAAATTATTCCATTTATTCTTACTCACAATTTATTATAACTAAACAATATATATTCATAATATGAAAACTTAAATTTACCATTTATTACAACTAAATAATATATATTCATAATATGAAAACTTAAATTTAATAATCAAAATATTAAGTTGTTTAACTTTATAAATATGTTTGGAAAAAAAACTTATACATTAATATATTTTGATTAACCTTATCTTATATATTAATTTCAAATCATTTTTTACAAAAATATATAAAATCACAATTATATATAATCTTGTTATATGCATTAAACTGATAAGTTGATAAGTTTCAAGATAAAAAAAACTTTACATTAAGAAAAAAAAAAACCTTACATTTACAAAGATTATGAAAGTAATCTTCCCTTGCTACTAAATTACTTTCAAATTTTCAATAAAAACTCACTATACAAAATAAAAAACAATTAATGGAGACAAAAATTTAATGTTTAAATTTATTTCTATTCAATATTAAAAAATTTACAGTTATGACAAACATGTGATATTAACCCTCACATGATACCGAAAATACTACAATTAATGTGAGTAGTACACTGAACGAGGAAGGAATTTGAATTCAATGCAATCACAAATCTTCTCAGACTGCAAGAGTTAGCTATAGGGATTCACCGTGTGAATTGACAAAAGCAGGGATGCCTTTATACTTTTATATTATAATTAAAAATTATATTTTGAATTTTGAATTTAGTAGTGTATTTATTTTATTATAATTAAATTATTAATTTTAATATTTTAAACTTTTATTATTATATTTATTTAATATTTAAAATAATTAATAGATGTAATACGTGTACAAATAAATATTGTTGGTCATAATTAATAAGGACACATGACAATTTGTTTGATTTTTTAATTTTTAATTTTTAAAATGACAATTAATTGTAAAACCACATAAAAATTGTCTAATCACAGTTAACAATCAATCACAAAATATGAATTTATATTTAGAAAATTTAAAATTTATTTTTAAATTTAGAGAATAATCAATTTAATAGGTAAAGATTTGGAAACTTTGGAAAATTTTCTAAAGTTTATGGAGATGTACATACCCTATCCTCTTTGGATTTGAAAATGTGACCTCCAAGGAGGAAACACATGTTCTTATATATATATATATATATATATATATATAGACACACATGCACACGATTTATTTTATAATTACCTAATTCTATTTTACCATATCCATTCATCATTCTAAGAATTTATTTTTGATTTCCATCATTACAGTGATCAACAAATTAACTATATATTACCTATATTGGTTATCATTTCATGTAAATCTTTTACTTATATCAATAATCAACCTAAAACTACATTATTGACAACAACAACAAAAACCACTAAACGAGTTCCACACACTAATAATTTTTTCCAACCCATTAATACATTAATATTCTAGTAATCAATATAAAACCATGGCACACACTAACACAATATATATGTTTAACACAACACATTTAACTTGTACCTACTAACAAGTACTAAGGTTTGGGAAGACTTTTATATGTTAGGATTAAATAACACATATGGAAGGGTTTGAATCCTCGGTCCTTCCATATGAGTTAACATATTATACAAAAGAACAATGGTTTATTCCATTTAGATAGGGTTATGATCCATGTGTTATATAATCATTACTTGACATTTTCTCACTGTGATTATGGTTATTTGTCTCTACACAGTTTAGGGTTTCATGATGACTAGGGCTTCGCTTCCCATGTCTTTATTCAAGATTTCTTTCCTACTTGATGATGCATTGTCTAACATTTAGCTCTGTTATCGAAGGTTTTTTCACAATTGATGCATACAACTTTTGTTTCTCTATCCTATGCATAGGGGATTGAGGTTAGACTGGTCGAGGGTTTAACCATCACAACATTGTTTAGAATGGGTAAGGCCCAAGGTGTTCCCTAGGCAAGGTACAATGGAAGCACATGGTTTTGTAGTTTCTCTTACTCTGGTCTAGAGCTACCTAGGGTTCACTTAATGGGATTAGGTCGATCCATGGATTATTGTTTGATTAATGAACATGATCTAGGGGTTAAATGGGCTTCATTTTCTTCATGTGTCCAAGCCTATATAGGGTAAATGAACTCAATTTTATCTTGGTGAAATGTTGGAGATGATAGTAGGTGGGGTGGATGTTAAAATATTCGATGTGCTCATTTTACCATAGACAATATCACTATTGTCACCCAACCATAGGCACACAACCACCCCCAAACACCTTAACCTTTACTAGATAGAATGATTCCGGAAAGCCACACTAGAACCAACAGACAAACCCTAGCTGCAACAGTAGCACGGGATGGAACCAAAAAACACCATCCAATTGCAACAACAACACAAGAAAATGAGAGCACACCTCCTCCAAGGATAACACACAATAGAGAGAGTCTCCACAACCACATAACAAAAATAATACTCAATAACAACAGTTGCAGTTGCACTTCTTCCCTAAATTTGCACCAATAAGAAATCCACCAATATACTCCAAGATGTCACCAAGAATACCACCAAGAGATACTAGAAGGTACGGTGCATAAATTAGGCTAGATAGCGCTAGAGAGAGAGAGAGAGAGAGAGAGAGAGAGAGAGAGAGAGACCAAGAATCACCCCCAAAAATGCACCTTCCTTTCTTGCAACTCCAGCTCCAGACTTGTGCTATACTTTACTGAGAGAGTGAGTGAGGTGTATACAAAATGAGCTCAAGAGCCTCTTATTTATAGTTCTTCTTGTCACTTGTCTAGGCCGACTTCTCTTTATGGAGGGTAATACTTTAATATTATATATTTTATTGAGCCGACTAGTCTTGTAGGGTTCTCACACATCCGTTTAGGGTTTCTTTTGCTTCCAGAATATTCTATTCTAGTCAAAGGTTACATATGGAGGTTAATACCTCACACAACTATCATAATATCAACACTCCCTCCTAGCTAGGGAGGTATTAATTGTAATGGTCTCAAACACATCCTTCCATTTCACATGGTATGGTCAAGGCTCACATAATATTGAAGACCATTCTACAGGTAGAATCATCATAGCCACACATGCTATCTCATGATCATGCAGATCAAGTCACAAGCATCATCATCACCATCAATATCATTTGGTAGCATCCTAGCATCAAAATATATCATCGTTTTCATCATCTCTTGAGGCCATACTCCATCTGAGTAATCGAGCATGATGTTGAATATGTCTTGTGTTGGACTTAACACACTCAACAAAGTGTCTCGCATAAGTCACTCACTCAACATAGTGATATAGGGACCATTCTTCCTATCCTAGTCATTTCCCATGACACAGGAAGAATGACTGTCCCAACATATGCTGGAAGCAACACCATGGGCTACAAGGACCATTCTTCCCACTATGGTCACTACTGTGAACTCAAGAAGCATGACTGTCCTGGACCATTTCCCCCCCTCTGGCCACTACTGTGAACTCAGAGAAAATGCCTATCCTGTACCAATCTCTCCACTCTAGTCACTATTGTGAACTCAAGGAGACAAACCACTCTACATGTTTGGGCAAACCTCTAGGAGAATAACTGTCCTGGACCATTCTACATGTCCGGGCAATGCCCTGGTAGAATAGTTTTCCATGGTACATCAACAATCTGTTCTTCCTGGACCATTCTCCACCTGGAGAATGTCTGTCCACCAACACACTGACTATCCATGATGCCATATATCAACACTCTGTCCAACCTGGACCATTCTCCACAGGGAAAATGTCAGTCCAACATGTCAATCTTGTACCAACCTCCCTAATCCGGTCACCATTCGTGCCATAGGGGGCAAACCATTCATCTTGATGAGGTCACCATCTGTGCCACAAGAGAATGTCAGTCTTGGACCATTTTCCACAGAAAATGTCAGTCCATGATATATCAACACTCCCTCCCAACCAAGGAAGCGATCTCCTCCTTTTCAACCAAGGCAGGGTATCTCCATAAGTCCCAACTTGTTCCTTAAGTATGCAAACTTTATCTTGGACAAAGGTTTGGTAAAAATATCAGCTGTTTGCTCATCGGTGGAAATGTACTGGAGAATCACTTCTCCCTTCTAGACTTTATCACATATAAAATAGTATTTGATCTCAATGTGCTTCTACCTTTCATGGGACACGGGGTTCTCTGAAAGCTTCACACAACTCTGATTATCACAATATATCACAGTTGAATCCAACACTTGATCAAATAGTCAAGAAATCAGCTTACTAAGCCATACTACTTCCGTACAAGCATCACAAGCTGCAATATACTCTGCTTTTGCAGTGCTGAGTGCGACAGACTTATGTTTCCTACTAGCCCATGATATCATAGCAGAGCCCAAACTAAAGCATATACCATGAATACTCTTTCTGTCATCTGCACTCCCTGCCCAATCTGAATCAATAAATCCATGCATTTGTACATCACTGTTTGAGGCATATCTCAAACCATAATTTAGTGTCTCACGAAGATTTCTCAAAATGTGCTTTGTAGCTATCCAATGCTTATCTCTAGGTTCCAACTGGAACTGACTCAACGTGTTCAAAACAAAGCAAATGTACGGTCGGGTATTAACCAAATACATTAATGAGCCAATCAACTACCAGTATAGGGATGAGTCTACTGGATCAGAATTAGAGTCTCTCAGCTTCTTTAGATTTGTCACCATGAGAGTTGCCATGGATTTGCAATCCATCATCCCAAACTTCTGAAGAATCTTTACAATATACTTCCCTTGCCCCAGGAAGATTTCACCATGCTTCTGCTATACTTCTAGTCTGTATGAGACCAAGATACTTCATATCGAATTCAGAGGCTAACTCCCTCTTACATTGAATAATGAGAGGATATGCATCTATCGGAAACAAATAATCAACATATAGTAGTCGGATCACAGGTGCATCATTCACAACCTTGTAATAAAGGTTTGGATCAACATAGTTCTTGGAAAATCCAAGTCTCGTCAAGTAACTGTCAATTCGTGCATACCAAGATTTTGGAGCTTGCTTGAGTCCTATGGAACCATTTTTGTGCTCCCCCCACCCCCCTATTCTTTTTTTCCGCTTCTTTCATTACCTTTTCTTTTCCCCCTTCTATACTTTCCCTTTTCCCGTTTTCTCTTTCTCCCTTCTTTTCCCCTTTCTTGGTACTACCATACTTGGTCGATTTTCACGTTCGCGGAATTTCAGACTCGCGGACTCTCGCACTTGCATTATCTTCCATTCACCCATGTATAAGTCCACCCAACACTTAGAATGTTTTTTCTCTCCAGACTTTCGGACTTGCGGACCTTCAGACTTGTGTATCCGCCTTTTCATACTAGTCACCAACCCGATTCTCCGTCGTTACTTGTCCCTTCACGTTTTTCGATGTCACATTTATTTTCATCCCTACGAACCCAACTACCAAATTTATTGTTGAAGTGGTTGTTAATTAATGATGCTATTACCAAGGCTAGTAATAGTTATTTTGAGTTAATGTTTTTGTAAAAATAAATCTAACTCAAGTTTATTTTACTGTGCAAGTTGATATTTCAAGAAAATATGGTGATCTCCGTTGAGACAACCATGAGAAAACAATTGTTCTGTGGGGATAATTTGAACCTCTTTGCTAGGGAAGATCAAAATTATTATTGGTCCTGCTCCTACTGTTATTATTCAAAATTGTTGGATAGGGAAGACAACAAACTGTGGACCTCAGGAATAGTTCTCATGGGATGTGTTCCAGAAGTATTTGAATGCAAAGATATCTTCACCTGGCGCGTTGATAATCTTATTCAAAACATAAGAGTCATCGCATTGCAGAATAATTCTCCTATCTTGTTGGCGCCTTCAATATTTAGAGAAATGTTGAAATTTCCAGAGCCGAACCCGATCTATGAAGGGGAGGAAGCTAGGAATTTCTTAAAATGCAAGAAAAATGGAACAAAGATTCTTCAAGAATATTTGCATGACCCTGCGTCAATGCCTGAGGACATATCCATAATTCAAGTAAGTTCTTTAAAGAATCCTTATAAATAAATTTCCTAGTTATTTACTCGAATTGCTGGCCAGGACTCTACAGAGACAATTCCCCGAATGACATTATATATCTTGCATTTTGTGGTTCATGAAAACGCTATTTTCAACTAGGAAAAGATTATTTCGAATGAAATCACTACACAATTGACTAATTTCAAGATTGATAAAAGGTTTTATATGTCATCTTATTTGATATTTACTATTATATGTTGTCATACTTTTGACGGTTTAAACATTCCCTGGAGAATTAAAATAAAGGTGGACCTTGTGACCATGTGACCATGTGCTACCAAGCTCTATGGAGGCAAAGAGTTCACCATCATTAAGGTGTATTCATATTTTGTATCTAAATTAAATAAGTTTTTATTTGGGGATGACACTTCACGAATATCATTGGAAGCAACAACTTTTCTAAAGTGAAAATGAGTTCTGGATAAAATGGACAATTATAATGTCATCAAGGTTTTCTGCTCTATTGAAAAACCTATTTTCCTTCCCTATTATATATTTGATAATCTATTTATCATTGAGATAGGTAGGAAATATACATTTTGGTTCCATACTTTATCTGAAAAAAAGAAAAAGCAGTTCATACCTCTCCCATGGAAAGTTGGTGAAATTCTTGTCTGAAGAATTTCCAAAATAGATGAATATGCTTCTTATTTTAGGAATTCTAACCTAATATTCGTAGAGGAAATCAAGGGTTTCGATCCGAATTACCTTTTTTATAATCATTTGCTTTCAGTTGGGCTCAACCCTGCACTTTTAAATTCATCCGTTAGTAAAGAAGAAGAAAATGATAGCCATATTACTAGTAACCAAGAAGCCGATAAAGATTGTGAAGATATAGAATCTGTCATAAGCACTACAAAGCATCATAGAGAAAGAGGTAAACCCTCGAGTAATAAAAATGTCCAGTCACCAGCTGTCTCTAGAAGAAGTGCCTTGCCAAAGGAAAATCCCGAGCTAGGAACATCCCACACGAGAAAATGCATAGCAATAACTTAGGAGGTGATGAAGAGAGGAAGCCTCCTAAATGAAACTCAATGGATAATCCCCATAAACTAAATGTCACAAGAAAAATAACTAATTCACAACAGGAAGGGGATGAAACACATGCTCTAGAAGATGATTTGTTGTTGGATAACATGGATTTGGATGTAGATATTGAAAACATTACTTTCCCAGATGTAGAAGTATCAGCTCGAGAAAATGTGCATCCTATCTCCGCACTCATGATCCAGGATGATACATTTTCTGATGAGGAAACATTTGCTGTACAAAATGCATCTTTTGATAAAGAATCTAAGAAATTAGTTTCTAACAAAGAGTAAGAGTGAGAAGCTACAATTTACCATTGATACTTGAGATATGTTACCTTCCAAATTATCATCTATTCATAGTGTTACATGGGATGCACTTTATGTTTCTATTGCACACATGGAAGAAGAGATGCCCAGTTGAAAGAAATAATTAAAGAATTGGAGGAAACCCTCATGCCTCCACCTATTCTGGATTCTCCCGTTAATATGATTCGTCCTGGAAAAGGTCTTCAAGAAAACCCAGAACCAAGTTCAAGGGTAAAAGGAATTTCCAGTTTAATCATTGCCACCCGACATTTTGTTGAACAAAATATTAAGAAAAGAATGTCATTAATTGTAGAACTACGGACTATGGCAATGAGTTTTTCTTCTCTTGGTTTAAGAATTCAAAATACCAAGGAATATTTAAACTCAGATTTCAAGAATGATGAAGGGTTATACACTGATACAGTTGTGATGTTTACAATGAAAGTTTTGGCGATGACATGGAAAACAATAAAGAAATAAAATCTACCTTCTCCAAGCCGCATCAAACAATTGAAATCTTGCTGGATGGAAATAATTAATGTATTAAAAGGTCTAATCACTCAATTGACTGAATTATCAAGAAGGAGAAATGAAGCATATTTAAAAATCCTTGATTTGGATTTCGCTGGAACCACCATTGAAGTCCCAGACCCTAAGTATCTTTAAAATTCTATGCTCATGACTCGACAACATTTCGAAGAGAAAATTGTAGAATTAAAAACGACATCGGTTGAAAATTTTGATAATATGATAGAATTTAGACATGATGACATTGACAGATGGCTTGTCGAGTACACAAATAAAAATGAAGACATTGAAAATATATTACAAAATTTATCTATTGATCTTAGGGAAATTGAAAAGGAATTTTTTAATGTTAAGATAAAACAAGAAGTAACAGTTGCTCCATTGAGGGACTTTATCCAATAATGGTTGACTAACTCAATCGCCAAGATTTACGAAATTCCAGCATAGGTATTTATGATCGGTAATCAAATCGCAACCAATAAGAGTATAAAGGAAGCGACAACAATCAAATGAAAGAAGGAGATACGATCAAATTAAGTCCATGATGATCACATGCTTCTTTCTTTATCGATTTTCATCTAGTTATTCTTCTTCTTTAAATAGAAAATTATAACCGAATCTTGATAACTTTCTCTTTGTCTTCTTTCCAGATTATGTTGTTCGACATCCGCCCACTTTCTTCCTTCCATGTCCTATCTTCTTGTATATGTTTTCTTTATGGTCCGCGAGTGCCCCAATCCCAGTCCTCTCGACAAATTCCTTTTAATTTCAAAGCATTGTAACAAACTTTATTATTTTTTGAGAAATTTTAGAGAACTAATTAAAGATCAATTTTGAGTGTATTTTATAACTTCGAGTTCTGAGTATAAAGTATTTTAAATTGGTTTATCATAATCTTCTTTTGAGCTATACAAGTATTTACTTGAACCGTTTTCTTTTATTTTCGATGTGATAAAAAATATTTATTTTCACTATGATGGATGTGGGGAAATTTTGTTTATTTTCTATAATGTGTGATGTGTGAGGTTCCTGGTCCATTTCTTAGGAATGCTCTTTTATTAATATTTTTACTTTTCAACATTTTTAATCTTTCTCTAAGCATAAAAGATTGGACTATCTAAAGGTCCTATATTATTTCTTGATCCAAAACTGTTAAGAGTATCATAAGACAAAGAGGAGTACCACCTCTATAACAAGGAAGGAGGATTCATATCCTCGTGAGGTTTCCGTTTCGGTCCTGACAGATTCAAGTGTCAACATTTTTGGTGACCCTACCGGGGATAGACTTGAAAATTCAATATCTGGTTCTAGATTCTAAAATTAAATGACTTTGCCTCAAGCCAACCGACCGGAGTTAGAGATTGGATTGAATAATCAAAGAAGTATTCTTCATCAGTTAAATAATCTTGTGATAACTTTTTCTCAAATGAGAGAAGAACTAGAAAGATCACGAGAGACACTAGTTTAAGAAGAAGAAGGATAAATTCTCCAAAGACAAAGAAGAGACAAAAGACAAGACCAAATAAAGGACAAAGACAAAGGACCAATCACTAGAAGCAAAAGTAAGTAGCTGCACATCTCGGAATTTGAAAAGCATACTCATGAAGAAAAGAAGGAACTTCTAGACATGGTTGATAGAAAAGTAAAACGAGAAGAACCACATGAAGAAAGCCGAGAGGAAAGAAATGAATAAAAAAGAGAATAAAGGAGACATGAAGATATGTGAATATTTAGAAATTTGAGAAGAATGAGAGATTCTCCACTCGATCTGCGAGGTGAACAACATGAGTTACCTCTTCTTCCTAAAGGAACTCTGAAGACATTTTCCGGAGATGGAACTATTGATGCTAAGAGACATATTGATTTGTTTTTGGATGTATGTGATTTCCATATTGTTGAACATGATGATGTAATGGTAAGGTTGTTTCTCCAAACTTTATCAGGACAAGCTTATGAATGGTACACCACATTTCCCACAAGGTCAATCAACTCTTTTGATGAACTTGAAGCTATTTTCTTGAATATGTTCTCTCCCCTAGTCACATATCATACCCTTCTCACTAATTTCACCCAAATCTGTTTGAAGAAAAATGATAAAATAAGAGATGTCAATCTCAGATTCAATAAAATACTGAAAAAGATCCTTGAAGATAAAAGGCCAAATGATCCCGTAATACTTGGTTGCTATAATAATTCCATGCCACCAAATGTGAATTTCTCCATTAGAAATTCCCAAATTGATACTCTGGATGAAACAATGACCAAAGCTATGGAGATGGAGGAAATCATGAATGAAATGGGCGTTGACCCTGACATTATTCTTGGAAAAGTACAAAGGCAGATGGGTAATATAAATATTGATGATCAAGGAGAATCTAGTTCGAAAAATAATGAAGAGAAAAGGCCGCGACCAAGACAAAATCAGACCATTGGTGTGGTATTTTTTAAAGGGACTATACCGGATGTGAAAACAGACCCTATTACAACCCATGAGACTAAGCAAATGATCGATATTGCATAGATGAATAGAAGAATTAGACAAATGAAAAATGAAATAACGATATTGAGAAGGAACGATAATTATATACCCAATCCAAGGATGTCAGTCCCAGAAAAAAGAAGGAACCCTCCTCAAGAGCATAAAGCAAGGTTTGAAAATGATGATAATCAACAAAGACAGAGGGTCCCCAGAAAACCAATTTCGAATGCAACAGTTCTTGATGAACCATACAATGAACAAATAGCTGAAGTAGAAAATTATTAATTACTAGAAGAAATTTTTGAACCTGTACAGACGGACGGATGCGAGACGTCCATGTATATATTTGAAGAAGGAGAAGATGATCTTGTCTCACAAGAAAACGTTGTCCAAACACTAGAATTTGTAAATAAGTCCAAAAGTAAAGATAATTCTGAAAAAGATAAAGAGAAAGACCATGAGAAAGAGAGTAAGAAAATTATGGTAAGCAATACCGTATTTAAGAAGCAACATCAGATGCCAAACCCCCTTCAGATGATATATAATGTTGTTGATGATCTAAGTAAGTTGAGAATTAATCTCCTTTTCACAGAAGTGGTAAAGATTCCCCAACAAAGGGAAAATATTTTGAAGTTGTTGGATGAGCCAAAGGGAAGAATTGAAGCAGTTGTCGTAAACCCAAAGCAAAGTCAAAATACATCAATAGTAATGATCCAGATTATTTTCAGCACGAAATGAGAGCGGAGATATAATAAAGAAATGTACAGAGATATACTGGATATCCAATAATATAACAAGGATATAGCAGAGATATAACAATAAACACAGAGATACAGTAATACACAATTTCTATTAATGAGGGAAATGTACAGAACTGTAAAAATATAGAGTGAAAGACTTGCTAGAATGGTGGCAACTTATCTATGAGAAGAGATGTGACAGCTACTCACATTCGCCAGAAGTTGATTACAATGAGGCTCTAAAGGCCTTTTTAACATAAAATAAATCCAAAACCCTAACCTCGGAAGATGAAAAACCAACAATTATGTTGACCTCGTTTTGGGTAGTTTGGAATATCAACTTCCCCGGGGCGTAACTTTGGCATACGATCTCCGTTTGGGGCACATGATAACTCGCTGTAAAGGTATCATCGAGGAAATTCATTTTTGGGGCTCAATGAGAGCCTTTGGATATCATTGAGGTGCTTGATACTGAAAAAACTTCATTTAGGCCCTCAAAATGGCCCCATAAGTTTAGGAACCGAAAAACTGCTAAAAACATTAAATTGCTAGAAGACTGTTTTGAACCAGTTGGAATAGGTGGGTGGCCACTAATATCCACCTAGATCAAGGAAAGTTGAGAGGAAAACTCCCACCCTTCTATATTTCGATATAAAACCGTGATGTTGCACTCCATAATTGTTTAGTTGATACTAATGCGAGAAACAATATCATGCCTTTGACAGTAATGGAGGTGCTTGGTATGAGTTGCACCAGATACTATGAAATAGGAGAAAACATTTATGCGATTGATTCTAGGAAGGTTCCAGCTTATAGAGAAATCAAATATTTTTATGCTTGGATTACTACCGCTCCCCATATTATTACAATTTTAAATATTGTGGTGGTGGATCTTCCTCCTGTATACAAATTTGTCCTCAGAAGACACTGGTCATCCATGATTGGAGGATATATAATGAATGATGGAAGCTGCATGATGTTTCCGGATAAAGATGGAGCAATGATCAATGTTCCTCATGAACCTATGAGACCGTTTTCTTTCAAAAAGAAGGATAACGAGCTAATGGAAGATTATGTAGATGCTGGGATTGGAAATTATGCCATCCCGGATATGGAACAGATTGATGATATAAAAAATGAAGATGATTATTTTGTAGGATACTAGAGGTTGTCATTCGATGGATCTTGTTCAAGATCAGGGAGTGGAGTTGGAATTGTTCTTAAAAGCCCCGAAAAAATTGTACACCCACATGCCATCAAACTTGAGTTTTCTTGCGCAAATAATGAAGTAGAGTATGAGGCTTTGATTCAAGGAATGATCCTTACACAGGAAATTAAGATTGAACATTTGATTGTGACTGGTGACTTTGAATTGATAATAAATCAAGTTACTCAAAAATATAAGATTAAGAAAGAAAGGCTTAAATTATATTTCAAAAGAGTAAATGAATTGATGGAAATATTTTGTTCTTTTAATATTTCTTTCATTCCAAGGGATAAAAATTAGAAGGCAGATTCACTAGCATTGGGTGCTTCACTGTCGAACCCAGATGATATCCAAAGTGATACCTCTTTTCAGGGAAAAATAGTATTTCAACCTTTGGTACCTGATAACTAGGAGTATCTTCAAGTGTTTGAAAATGATAAAGACCTAGAGAATTTTCTAGTAAATGAAAATGAAGATGAAGATAATGATATTGTGTCTGTTGCGAAGAATTGTGTGTAGTCTGAATCTCTTTTCACAAGAGATGATCATGCCAAAAATATCATGGAAGAGGTATCGGTCCGAAAAGTTCAAGAAACGAGAAAAGTCAACATTGGGACTAATAAATATTCCCCAAAGTACATTAACTTGGGAGTTGATTGTACATCCGAAGAAGTTGATCGATATCTTTCCCTCTTCAAAGAATATTTGGATGTTTTCACATGGAGTTATAATGATTTAAAGACATATGATAGGGAAATATTTCAGTGTATCATCCCATTAAGAGAAGGAGCAAAACCTGTCAAACAAAAAATAGAGATGATAAATCCCAAGTTGAAACCATTGGTGAAGATTGAGTTGGAAAAAATTGAAGAAAGATGGAATAATATATCCCATCAGGCATTCTGACTAGCTTTCAAATCCGGTGGTTGTGAGAAAAAAGACCAGGGAGATTCAAATGTGTGTGGATTTCAGGTATCTAAATAAATCAAGTGTAAAAGATAATTATTCTCTGCCTAACATGGAATTCCTTCTTCAACAAGTCACTGGATCTACTTGTATGTCCATGTTAGATGGTTTTTACAAATACAATTAAGTTTTGGTTGTAGAGGAAGACAGAGCGAAGACAAATTTCATAATGCCTTTGGAGACATATGCATATGCTAAGATGCCATCTGGTTTAAATAACAATGGAGCTACGTTTCAGAGGGATATGGAATGCACATTTGAAGGTTTGATAGGGAAATTCATGGCAGACTACCAACATGATTCGATAGTCCATTCAAAGACAAGAAATGAGCACATTCATCATCTGGGGAAAGTATTTGAGAGATGCATAATATATGGATTTTCTTTGAATCCAAAGAAATGTATGTTTGCTATGACTGAAGGTAAGCTATTGGGGAATATTCTGTACAAAGAAGGAATTTATATTGAACTAGAAAGGGTTAGAGCTATTAATGAACTCAAACCTCCATCATCTAATAAAGGAGTCCAGTCATTTTTTGGAAAAATCAATTTTGTGCGAAGATTTGTCCTTGATTACGCAAGCATTGTAAAACTGATCAATTCATTGTTGAAAAATGATCAAAGGTTTGAATGGACTTCAGATACACAAGAAGCCTTTAGTAACATCAAAAGGAAAATCACTACAACCCCAATCCTCATTAGTTCGTATTTTCAAAGAGATTTCATCATGTATTCATTTGCAACATAAAATGTTGTGGAATATGTCCTTACTCAAAGAAATTCCAAGGGTGAAGAACTATCAATCAATTTCATGAGAAAGACCCTCCATGATTATGAATTAAGATACTCGAAATTGGAGAAACAAGCCCTGTCTCTCGTAAAGGCAGTAACACACTTTCGAACCTATATATTAAATTCTCATGTCATTCCATATGTTCCATCCTCTCCTGTTAAGATGCTTTTAAATCAACAATTGAGAGAAGGGAAATGGGAAAATTGGTTGGTGAAAATTCAAGAGTATGACATTGAAATTAAGCCTCTAAAATAAGTTAAAGGGCAATGATTGTGCAAGCTCATTGCGAACGGTGATGCTTTGAATGGAGTAGTTTCAGTTTCAATTGGAAAATCTATATATTGTGTTTTATTTAAAGTCTGGACAATTTCCTGTCACTATGACTCCAAAGGAAAGAAGAACATTGAAAATGAAATGAAATCAATGTGTTGTTTACTGAAATCTTTTTCAAAAGGAATTATGATGGCATGTTATTAAGGTTTGTTGATGAAAAGAGAGCTCAAGAATCAATACAAGAATTTCATGAAGGCATATGTGGGGATAATTTTGCGACTACTGCTACAACGCATAAAATAATAAGAGTCGGATTTTATTATCCATCAATTTTCGGGGACTCATATGCTACGGTGACAAAATGTATCTCTTGTAAACAATTTTCAGGGAAGATGAAAAGGTCCGCAATGCCTTTACAACCCATATCTATAGAACAACCATTCTCCCAATGGGGATTGGACGTCATTGGACCAATAAATCCAAAATCAAGTAAGGGGCATGTATATATTCTTACTGCTACATACTACTTTACCAAATGGTAAGAGGAAATAACATCGAAAAAGGTTTATTTTGATGAATTAATTAAATTCCTCAAGGATAATATCTTAGCAAGATTTGGTGTTCCAGAAAAGTTCATTACTGATAATGGCTCAATTTTCATCGGGTCAAAATTTACAAAATTTTGTGGAGAGTATGACATCATCATGGGACAATCCTCGAACTATTATCCACAAGGGAATGGTATTGCTGAATCTACCAATAAGACACATTCATATTTTAAAGAAAACTATTGATCAAAATCAAAAGAATTGGCACTTGAAATTGACATATGCTTTGTGGGAAAGAAAAATGACTCCGAAAGATAGTACTGTGATGTCTTCTTATATGTTGGTTTACAGAAAGGAAGCAAAATTTCCAATCAGCCTTGAACTAAATGCCTTGACTTATGCACTTAACATAGAGGACACTGAAGATATTACTCCTATGCAAAAAAGATTAAATCAAGTATTTAGATTGGAAGAAGAATGAAGTGAATCTTTGCATAGAACATCTTAGAGGTAGAATAATGCCAAAACATATTTCAATCAGAGCACAACAGTAAATTGTTTTCAAAAAGGTGATCTGATGTTACTCTGGAACAAAGCTAAGGCGAAACCGTCATTACACACAAAATTTGAAGCACTCTGGATAGGGCCATACATCATTGAGAAAATCCTGGGTTTCAACTCATATATGCTTAAAGACATGAAGGGGAAAATGTTAATGTTTATTGTCAATGGGCGACAACTGAAAAGTGTTTTCACTTAAAATTCTCTCTTCTCTTTGTACATAGTTTTTCATTTTATTCTGTATATCCTTACTATTTCGACTCCATTTCCCAAAGGATAAAACAATTGGTCATGAGATTCTGGATACTTGACAACTCGTAGGGGGTTATCATCCCACAGTTGGAGCCACTTGTTGAACCCTTTTTGTGCTCTCCCCCCCCTTATTCTTTTTTCCCGCTTCTTTCATTACCTTTTCTTCCCCCACTTCTATACTTTTCCTTTTCCCATTTTCTCTTTCTCCCCTTTTTTCCCCTTTCTTGGTACTACCATACTTAGTCGATTTTCACGTTCGCGGAATTTCAGACCCGCAGACTCTCGCACTTGCATTATCTTCCGTTCACCCATGTATAATCCCGCCCAACACTTAGAATGTTTTTTCGCTTCGGACTTTCAAACTTTCGGACTTGCGTACCTTCAAACTTGTGTATCTGCCTTTTTACACTAGTCGCCAACCCCAATTCTCCATCGTTACTTGTCCCTTCACATTTTTCGATGTCATATTGATTGTCATCCCTACAGACCCAACTACCAAATTTATTGTTGAAGTGGTCGTTAATTAATGATGCTATTACCAAGACTAGTAATAGTAATTTTGAGTTAATGTTTCCGTAAAAAAAAATCTAACTCAAGTTCATTTTACTGTGCAAGTTGATATTTCAAGAAAAGATGGCGAGCTCTGCTGGGAAAACCATGAGAAAATAGTCTTTCTACGGGGATACATCGAACCTATTTTCTAGGGAAGATCATAATTATCATTGGTCCCACTCCTACTGGTATTATTCAAAATTGCTGGATAGATAAGACAACAATGTGTACCTCAGGAATAGTTCTTGCAGGATGTGTTCTAGAAGTCTTTGAATGCAAGGATATCATCACCTGGTGCATTGATAAGCTTATTCAAAATAGAAGAGTCACCACATTGCAGAATAGTTCTCCTATCTCGTTGGTGCCTTCAATATTTAGAGAAATGCTGAAATTGCTAAAGCCGAACTTGGTATATAAAGGGGAGGAAGCTAGAAATTTCTTAAAAAGAAAGAACAATGGAACAAAGCTTCTTTAATAATATTTACATGACCCTGCATCAATGCTTGAGGACATATCCAGAATTCAGGTAATTTCTTTAAAGAATCCTTATAAATAAATTTCCTATTTATTTACTCAAATTGTTGGCCAGGACTCTATAGAGACAATTCCCCGACTGGCATTATATATTGCATTTTGTGGTTCATGAAAACTCAATTTTCGACAGGGAGAAGATTATTTCGAATGAAATCACTACACAGTTGACTAATTTGAATACTGATAAAAGGTTTTATATCTCATATTATTTGATATTTTCTATTACATATTGTCATACTTTTGAGGGTTTAAACATTGCCCAAAGAATTAAAATAAAGGTGGACCCTGTAACAATGTGGTAACAAGCTCTATGGAGGCAGAGAGTCAACCACCATTTTTGTGAAGTGTATTGGGATTTTGTATCTAAATTCAAGAAGGTTTCATTTGGGGATGATACTTCACGGATATCATTGGAAGCAATGACTTTTCTGAAGGGAAAATGAGTTCCGGAGAAAATGAAATATTATAATGTTATCAAGGTTTTCTGTTCTATTGAAAAACCTATCTTCCTTCCCTATTATATATCTGATAAGATATTTATCATTGATATAGCCAGGCAATATAAATTAAAAGTTATATTTTGAATATTTTTTTATAGAACAAGTCCATGGAAACGCTCATGTGATCTCTGTCTTTTTAAAATTAGAAATATTCAATGTATATGGCTTCAAGTCAATGTGGTAAGTCCTTGCTTATAAGCCTAGCAAACAAACACCATTGTTGGCATTTATATATGCTTTTACAAAGACTTCTAAGACTTCAACAATTAATTATGCCGAAAGAATATCTTAGTGTTAGCTTTTGTAGAATACATATCAACAGATTGACAAGTTTTGCAAAACAACCATCACTGTTCACATGTATCCTTCTTTACTCCTCTGCCATCATATTTAACTTAAACTATTAGTACATCAATAACTTCACTGCAAATGCGATAGTTGTTGTTGATTAATTCATGTCTGTAACCAACCCCACATAAATTCATGGTTGACGTGGAATTCTGTTCTTATTATACATACCTAACATCCTGCCGAAGAATAATGTAACTGACAATGTTATTTCCATTAAATGGGTTCAAACATTCATTTGCATATAATGACATGGCCGCTATACCTAAGCGTCATACGACACATGGCTATTTTAAACTATACGTCTCATTCGTACCATTCCACAGTGATAGATCTGTCTAGTCCACATGCACAGAATCAATATACATTACTTAAAATATACATTTCAAATTGTGCAACAATATCGAGTTATACCATGGAATTGAAGACATTTTCACTCTAATATTTGTTGATGAGTACAAAATATTTAATGTTTTAAACTGTTCTTCTGATTCTTAAAGTGTAAAAGTGGTTATTCCTTATTAACTTATTAATACCTCTTTTAATTAATAAGGAAAATGGATAAAAATCAATTTATTTATTTTTTAATATATTAATGAGGAAAATGGATAAAAACAGTTTAATTTTTTTTAAATATATTATTAATATGAAAAAAAATCTCACAAACTTTTTAGAATATTTTAAAATTTGTTTAAACATTCTTACTAATTTAGGTCAAAAATATTATAATTATAATACAGTACAATACATTTTATATATTCTCTCTTTCTTATTCTTTATGTAAGATATCTCTTATATATATATATATAATCACAATTATATTTCTATATATTTATATTTGGATAAATTTTGAATTTTGAATTTTATTAAGTTGAGTAACATTATAACCAACTTAATATATTTTAAAAGATTAAAAAGTTTATAAGTCAAAATATATAATCATTTTTATTCTTAATTAATCCAAAATAAACATAAATTTACAATAGTTTGGACATACATATTTTATCAATCTTTTATCAGTTTTTAGTTAAGATTGATTTACACTTTATATATATATATATATAGAAAGATGGTCTAAGAAGGTAAAGAATTACTTGGAATACTTTAGAATTTTATTTCTGTGCTACAAAAACATTAAAAAAAGTCTTCCAATATCACCGTAGTTTTGTTGATTTAAAATGTCATGAAGGTTGGTAGTGTTTTGAAATTGAGATCTAATTTCGGTACATGAGAAACATTTTAACCCTCTTAGTGTCACAAAGGTGACCGACTCTTTTATCCCAAGGCTTTCTAGGAATTGACAAATGCCCACTTTTGCTATAAAACTCATAAAAATTAGTTATTATTTTGACAATTCTTATTTTCTTCTTTACACTTGTCAAAACAAAGATAGTTTTAATGTTCTAAATTAGGTTTGATTACCTCATAATATGTTAATTTCTTTTCCCAATAACTCTTTATTAGACCACATTTTCTCCTAAATTTTGATGTAATAACACTTGTGAACTCCATATTGAGCATGAAAGGAATTACAAGTCTCCCTAATACTCAGCAAGACACCATCAAAAAGTTTTAACCACCACATTTTCTCCTAAATTTTGATGTAATAACACGTGTAAACTTCATGGAAAGAATTACAAGTCTCCCTCATACTCAACAAGACACAATTAAAAAGTTTTAACCATAATTTATTTTATTTTCAATTACTTTATATATAAAGTTGATATCTAATTTTTCTACTTTTATATTCCACATTGAAATACTTTTTTGCTCTTAATATTTTCTAAATTATTTTATTTAACATAAACTAAAAATTTTCACATTTTGATTTTCAAAATGGTAAATCCAAAACTCTTATGGCTTATGAAATCCAATACAATGTCTTATTCAAACTATAAACTTCACTTTCCTATACCCACTTATTAAATAGAAACTATTAAAATTTGTACCACATTTCCATTTCAAGAATGTCTTATTCAAACTATAAACTAAGTGGTTGTCTAACTATTCTACATTTTGGTCCTTTTCACATGAATTTGTCGACATAAATATGCACAAAATCACCCTTTGATGTTGTTTAAATTGCATTTTTGAATGCGGAAATGGATTCCGCGTGCTGAAAAACTCTCGGGGCACTCGGATGATACAAAATTAACCACTCAAATATGTAGATCCAACAATTTCTTGTCATATTTCAGGCAAAATTAAATAGAAAATATCCCCAGAAAAGAGCCAAAACGTAGACCAGTTAGACTACGACATAAACTTTACTTTCCTTTACCCACTTGAAACAATGTTAAAAGTTATACCACATTTCTATTTCAATTTATTTTTGGACCATGTGAGGGCAACTACGTTTCCTCATTCAAGTGTACCGATGAGTATATACTTAAAGAGTATGTGTTTAGAACTTTTCATTTATTCTATCCAACTCAAAAGTGATATTTACTTTGGTTTTCAACAACCTTTTGGATAGATAGCTACTCTTCAAGACAAATACCTCACCTTATTCGGTAATGCAAATGTTTTGTCATTGATATGATTGGGAAATGCTTTTGCGGTTAGTCACTATCATAGATTCATGTGTTTAATATGATTAGGGAATGATTTTGTTTTTAATAACTACCATAATCATCTGTTTAATCATTAACATAGACTCATTTTAATCATTATTACTCGTTCATTCTAATATTTTTTATAAAATTGTAAAATACATATAGATCATAATCATTTTGTACACTCAACCATTATATATTCAACCTTTTACTATCAATGGGATGTGTGACACCGTTTATGTCCACCTGTTCCATCCATGTCATATCGTTGTTATCACTCCTACACCTCTCCACATGTCCTACCTCAATGTTGTTCGATTTTATCTGGTATCTCCTTTGTTGTCGCTAGCCCCTCAACTACTTATCACTGTCATAGATTCCATTTATGTGTTTGTCGGACACCCTGGGAGGTCCTCTTGGACAAAATAATATTAAAATCGATACACACAACCATGAGTCCCGAGATTGATACCTGCTCAATGAAGGAAACACCTTAGTGAAATCCTCGAATTCATGCCAGCCAGGGTCTCATGAAAGAACACCGACTCTAAATTTTACCATAGAGGATGGCTGGAAATCCTTCTTGGATCACCAATTTTATCAAGGCATATTCTTTGATTTCTCCTACCCTTATGAGATGGAAACGAGGAGGTCCTCAAGAGGTGAAATATTTCTTCTTCACATCCATATTTGGAATGTTTGCAAGCAATAATGAGAACTCTCAACAGGATAAATGAAGCCACCATCACTGATGAGGGCGTTGTTTATAAGAAAAAAACATCCACCACAACATCACATGTTTGCTTTGGTTGGAGGTGGACACTTGAGTTGGCGAGCATTGAACTCCAAAAACATTAAATGCCATAGGTATGTTTTCCAATTTGAACTTGTCCCATTTATCATCGATCAGAGTATATATTCTCGAGCTTACCAGTAAATTATTTTTAAATCGAATAGCTTGATGAAAACACTTTGCAGAGGAAAATAAAAGAAAAAAAAATAACACATTTTCAAAATTCTCACAATACACAAACAAGATCTGAGTTACATTTCAATTCATTGCAACTATAATGCTGACAAAACCAACAAGACACTCATTAGAATCCTGAAAACCCTCGTAGGAAATAGAAGACAACACTACTCATGACATATGAACCACAAATTTCAAACACAATGCACACACAAAACCTCTACCTCAAATTTCAATTAGTGTTCAAACCTAGAATAATATACCATAGTATGTATAATCACTGAGATATAAGGTAAGGGTCATAAGAAAAAAATATGTTAAGGACTCCCTTATTATGACACTATATATCCAAAATTGGAAAAAACAAGACACTCATTTGAAATCAAAACAAAGAGTAGAGAAGAGTAGCATATGATGCAAAAATGAATAGCAAAGATGAAAGACTCTGCAATAGATAAAAACAGGGAGAAATCATAGTGAATGAAGTAAATGCAGACTCGTCCAAAAATTTGATTTTTTATCGATTGACATAGTCTGGAGAAATCATAGTGAATGAAGTAAATGCATAACCGTCCAAAAAAATGAATGTTTATAGAATTGAAACAGGTTGGGTCTCTCACATAGTCTACCCCTTAGTTGTAGATTGTACAGTAAAATCTCCAGAGTTGGAAGGTAAATAAGGAGGGCAGGGGCCTATTTACTTAGATGCAGTGCGTCGACAACCAAATACATAGAGACTTATGTAGGTTAAGAAACAATAAATGTGGCACATATTATCAAAATAACATTACCACATGTTGAAACCTACAATATTTGCAAGTGTGATGTAGAGTTACTGAATTGGGGAAATTATGTATTATCAAATTTTAATTTAAAAGACTTTTAACTTTGCCCGTGGTGGATAGTTAGGTTCACAAACATAGGTTTGGAACAATGAATAGGTTTTCTTGTGGCTTAGAATGATAAATAGGTTTTATGAGGTTCTTAGATTTTTTCTCAAAATTTTGTTGTAAAACAAAAGGTATGTTTTTAATATTTTTTATAATTTCATAAATTATAATGTTTATTTTATAAAAAGATTTGTTTTTTTGTTCACCCAAACTAGGAAATTTTATTCATTAAAACGACGTGACCAAGGCCGCTATGTACACAAAGGATGGGTTGGTATAAAATTCAAAATCCAACACCCATGCTCTGACTAATGTCTATAATTTCTTGCTACTCCTAAAATCCTAATCATGTTTGATATTTTCACTACAATGCACAAAATATATCCGGTAATAAACACCCAATATACAAACAAAAAAACAAATAATATCACTATTATAAAATAGACATTCTAAACCTATTTTATCTTCATTTCTTCTTCAATTGAAGACGCCACTGCAAGATTCATATCAGGCAACATCCTCAACCTCTTTTTTTCCATTATGCAAGATCCCCCCGTGTCCTTTTCCTGATCTGAAGCTTCTGGAATTTTCTCCCTCTTATCCAGTTGTCTCTATAAATATTCCCCATATTTGCGCAGATAGGCCACCTCATCTTGGAGTTTTCCAATTAGCACTCTATGCCGAGCCATAGTTTCATGAGCAAAGGTTAATGTTGAACAATGCGCATCAACTTTGAGAGACGATTTTTGAGTAGTTGTGAAATTATCCTCAACAAACTCTTCAACCCAAGCTAAAGTTCCCTAAGGCACATCCTTTCTTTTCACCATGATTAATAACTTGAATCCGATACCAAATTGAGGGCTTGACACCACCTCAATAAACCAACTATCGCTCAACTTTCCTCGTACCAAAATATTGCCCAATTGCACCCCAATTGGCTAGAGGAAAAAACTACAGATTCTCTACCCATGACGCTCTTGACAAAAGATAACTCCAACCCAAGAATGGTTATATACTTCTATCCAAACTAAGAATAACTTAATACCAACCAAACTTAGAAGCAAGCTTGAAATTCTTACTAGAACACCAACTAGCTGATGGATCCCCCAATAAACATCCACTAACCATGAAGGATGCTAGAGACAGAGGAAGTCAACTCAAAACCCTTCACGCTTAAATCCCAAATATCCTGACCAGTTCAGACAACACACCATAGGGTCCTCGGGCTGCTTGCACACTTGAAATTCTCCCCGAGACGATGTAATATGCCTTCCACTCAACAATATAACCATCAAATTCTCCACCGAATTGAGAATTATAACTTCAAACCCAACTTTAGAGACCATAATTGCATTGAAGTTATGGATGCATGAATCCTCACACTGATAATCCATCCCATGCTTCTGAGAAATGAATTGTGCCTTCATGCCCTGAACTTCCCACTTATGTACATATCTTCCCATCATTTCTTCCATTCCATCCGTCGGCAAATCGATCAACCATGAAATGAGATTAGGCTCCAGGCGTACTGTAGTATTAAATTTCCCATGGTTCTTAGTACAACTTCCACAAACGAAATATCGTATCAGCTCCATCGTCATTAGCAACAATGAATATTTCCCATCCATCACCACGAGCCAAACAATCGTGACAAGATCCCTCCCACTGTGCCATCGATTATGTAGATGAGGAGGTTGCTTCTGCATGTTAATTCTACGTGTTACCATCCCTTCAACGTTTACGTGGACCCAAAGGGCCCCATTACTTATCCTATCCCCTTTCATTATGAAGAAGCTACAATGCCCACTTGCCCTTAGATTCCCAAGGAACCAGGGTCCAAGCCAATTGCCTTATTTTCCATTTTGTCGTCTTCCTTATTGTTTTCTCTGAGAATATGAAAAAAATGGGTAGGAATGTTAACCAAAGATAATATGATCCTCTCTATAATATTTTTTAACTTAAGATCCTTGGGAGCACATCCCGTGACGAGGTATCATATGGTATTTTTAGAGTCTCCCACTATATTAATCTGACTTATCTGCCATATTTTTTGATGCAGTACCTAGCTTCCAGTAGAAATCCATGACTTGATTTCTTCTAGGGCCATACATCATCCCCCCGCACCTGCCTCCCCATGAATGATAGATTTTTTGATATGAAATTAATCAAATGTTATATGATATTGGTGAGAGCTAATTAATTTTTTAAATTAAGTTTATTTGTATTATTGAATACTAATATAAATTTATTTTTGGTCTTGTATTTAGTATTAGTTTTAAATATTTTTTTCCTCGAGGTACTTTTCTTCATTTCAAGGATGGTATAAAGTAATCTCATGGTGATATCAAGTAACTTCTACAAAGTTCACAAATACAACCAACCCTAAAATTTATCACCAAATATTTTTACTTATAAATCACAACACTCTTTTAATTAAATTAACCTACTCAAATTACATTTAAATCATTAAAATAGTGAATCAACATCTAACAAGATCATTTTAATTTCAATATTTTTATTATTCCAATTAATCACATTAGTATAGAAACCTCCCCTAAATTATTTTGGCATTCCCATTTGCCCTTTTAGGGGTATGCTAGTAATAGCAAAAAGAGTCCACACAATAAAATAAGCAAAAGTCATGCACGATGTGCAGATCGAGAGGGAAAATCCACAAAGGGTCTTTTAATGTATACCTTTTAACTAATGATAAGGATTGGAAAGTGAATACGTGGATAAATATGAAACAATAAATTTAATAAGATTTTTCGAAGTGTAATTTTATTGGATTGATGGAATTTTATTTTTTAATATTTTGATTTGTTTTAAAAAGCTTTATTTAATATTGTTGTAAGTTTATTTAAATTTTATAAGTCATATAAGAAATTAGAATTTGTTTTGTATGTTAGTGTGTTTGTGGTTTGTGGGACTACTTTGTGCTTTATCACTCACCTAGTTTAGGTAACACTAACTCTTAAACATGGTTGGATTTTAGGTGTTTCCTCCCGTGGAGTTTTGAACCCAGTTGCCTTACAGAGACCCTTAGAAACCAATCGCTCTAGCAAGATTTGACTAGAAATTAGAATTTTTTTTTATAGAATTTTATAGTTAATTTATTTATTTATAAATATTTTTTGAAGTAAGAGTTTGTATTACTTTCTATTGCTTAACAAGATTACACTCAGAGCCTTCGAGTGCTTCAGCTGCCAAAAAATGGAAAACAACCCAAGTCCTGACATCATCCAAAACAATAATCAACCCCATAAGGGTCCAGGAAAGAGATTACAGATGTTTCATGATAGTTCTAACTAAGTAACAAGCTATGAACAACAAAACATAACCAAAGGTAAAGACTATAGGGTTATGCTGAGCACCCATGACTGACTGAACTACGATCCTTGCGTTCTGTGACGTTGTCCTTTTGGCATGGTTGAAGAATGTTGGCCCTCGACCAAGTTTTGGGAAAACTTCAGTCAACTTTGACCCACTTTGGGACCTTGACACGATGGTCGAAGAAGGAGCGCCTAGGCGGAGCTGAGATCGCGGATCTCACTTGTTTTGCAGGCTATGTGGACCCAATAAGGGGTTCTTTAGGGTTTTTGTAATGGGTTATGGGATGTTGGCCCATAGGCTTTTCCCATGTTTAGGCCTTATTGTAAGGATTTGTAAAAGTATAAATAAAGAAGATTGTATTGTAAAAGAAGCTAGATAAGTGCAAGTAGTTCGAGTTTCTTTGTGCAAAGGAATGT
The DNA here is from genome assembly GCA_009831015.1 of Picea engelmannii. NCBI lineage: Eukaryota > Viridiplantae > Streptophyta > Pinopsida > Pinales > Pinaceae > Picea > Picea engelmannii. The sequence continues at coordinate 50,958 of ML781750.1, read as the reverse complement.
ATGTGTGTTAAGGTTTTGTGCTCGATAGAGATTTGGCTCTGTACCTTGACCTAGTTTTGGAAGGAGGATTTGGTGCTCAGTGCGCAAATATCCTCTCTGGTGTGAAGCTCAACTCTGTGGCTTAGTGCACAGGAGTAAATGAATGTAAGAGATTGACGAATAATAAAGAGGCGAAGCGGTTGGTGGACGTAGCCCCACACTGGGGTGAACCACATATATCTGGTGTCTTATGGTTTTCTTTGTGAAATGTTATCTCTGTTATGTTTTGCTTAGTGCTTGGATTAGAATGTGTAATGAATATGTATGTTTTGCTTAAATGTTTTTCTTATGTTAAAATGCTAGATTTGATTCACAGTGCTAAGTGCTAAGTGTTTAAGGTGCATAATATTTGTTGTTACTACGCTAGGTCTATCCTTGGGTATGTCGTGCGATGTTAATAAGGTTAATGAACTAATGTATGTCACTTCCTAAGCATTAATATAATACTCTGTGAAGTGTTATTATCACAGATCTGTGTCCCAACTTCATTATAGACACCTGGGTCTTGTAACCCCCCCTGCTTCTACCTCGGGTGAGACTTCGCCTGCTTCGCAGGTGTTGATGAAAGGGACGATAGTCAGGGTTTGGTTGGTGCGTTGTTAAGCGTTGAACCCTGGGTTTGCCCCTGTGCCAACAAATGGTTTCGTTGCCGGGACCTGAAACTGTGATTGCTGGGAACTGAAGTAAAGAAAAAGAGAATCTATGTGCATAGATCTGCTGCTGAAGTGCACAATACTCTACTTGAATTGTGAAGCTTTGTGCTAAGAAATAAATCTGATCTGAATAAAATAGGTAAGATCCTAAAAGAGGTAAAGCTTTGTGCTTTGGCAAGAGAAAGATAAGTGATTTTTTTTGTTTTGAAAGCATGAACCTAAGTTTGTTTGATAGATTTTGTCCTAGTTTGAAGGCTAGGGCGCAGTTGAAAGAAAGAGTTGATTTGAGTAAATTTAATGGCAATGAAGAAAGATATGTTGTTCCTATGCATAGAGAGAGTTTTTGGACTAATAAGTGGATGCATGAACCTATAATTGTTTTTTGCAGATTGCAGGTCCAACACTATGATCCTAGGGGAAGTGCATAGTACAGAAAATATGGGGGAACATTTAAAATAAAACGAGGATTAACTTTATGTTATAACAACAGAAGACCGGGACACCTTACTAAGGAATGCCCTGGCGCAGGTCCTATTTGTCTTTGTTGTAATATTGTTGGTCATGAGGTTGAGGATTTTCCAAGGATGATTGTTAAAGTTGAAGGGATGAACACAAGACAAGAAAACTATGAAGAAAGTCAAAATACTAAGGGCTTGCTAGGAAGTCATAAAGAGAAAAGGTCAGAGGAAGTTCGGACTACATTATTACAGTTGAAAGAAACAATGGATGTTCATAAAGATGTCAGTTTACCAGAAAGCCTGAAAGAAAAACAACGCATAAGTGCAAGAATAGAAGACTTCAACATAGACCGTGTCTTGGATGAAGAAACACAAGTGAATATTATGACAAACCTAGCGAATTAGAGAATTCATCCTGCAGTCCCCTGGTCGACGATGCCTGGATACCTTTGGATATCAGTCTGTCGGCCATTAGCTTCTTAAGAACTTCTTCGACAGACTTCTCTAATTCACTAGGTTCGCCGGATGACGATATGGAGCAGATCACAAAAGAGTGGTCGGAGGAGTTTCTGTCGCTGATGTAGAATTATCTGACACTGACACAATAGGAAGCCCCATAGTTACACGGGTTGAGCATGTCAGACAATCTAGTGGGATGAAGAAGAAGATAAAGCAGGAGGAAGTCCATGATATAGAGAGCGATGAGGAGGACAACTCTTTTGAAGATAACGGGTATGGCCCACTGGGAGGAGGAGAAGACGAAGAAGAAGGACAGGGAGGAGGAGATGAGGGAGCATAAGAGCAAGGAGGAGGTGAAACTACCACCCCTCCACCTGAGGATCCCCCTGTTGGGACAGTAACATCACATAAGGGGAATGTTTCTCCAAATAAACCTTCAGCAAGGAAGAAGATGCATGCTAATAATCCCCAGTTGGAGGCCACACTCACCGAGGACGACATCCGTCTAGTCCGCAGAGCCATGGAGGATGCATCTGAGGACATATTGGAGAGGTATGGAGAGAATCAAGAGGATTTATATGGAATAATTGAGAAGGAATTGAAGGAAGTGAAACAAGCTATTCACTTGGTCATTGCAGTACCTACTGCGCCTTCCTCGTTGTAGAGTGCAGAATTAGGGGATGAACCAGCCCAATTGAGAAGACTTACGGATGCAACATAAGTTCGATTACAGAGAGCTTAGGAAGAGAAGGAGAAGGCTACATAAGCCTTGTGTTATCACATAAAGTTGTCAAGGGCCATAGGTGTGTATCAATATACCCATGTTTGTTGCCTTGCCTTGTCTCTCTATCTTTCACATGACCTTTATTGTTATTCAAACGACCTATTTTCCCTTGAGGTCTTGCATGAAAGGTGTTGGTCCGAAGCTCTCCACCTTACCTTAAATATGAGTACTTATCTCTTTTGTCTCGGTCATTGGTCTTTCTGTTTTCCTGAGCTCGTCATCATCGCCCAAGTCTTTGTTTACAAAGTCCGCATCCATGTACTCTAACTCAAAAAGGCCGAGGAATTTTTTTATCTAGGCCGTAGATCTCATTAGGAGAGATCAACGATGGAAAATAATCACGGGAATCGGGAGTCCAAAATATTGTTAAAAGTGGTTCGTCAAAGGTCCGAACTCCCGAAACCTGAAATTAGCAGGGACCGTCCGATTTAGACAGACATGTGACGCAGGATCAACGATTTCGCAGTTTCGCGAAGTGAAAGAGTCGAAGGGCAGAGTCGTGAGGAGTTGCGAAGTCCTGATACATGAAGATTATATCTGGACCGTGGATCTTAGTGGGACGTGTGGCGCCATTTTCGAGAAGTCACGATTTCGCGAATCAGAGGTCTTAGCATGGAGCACGACGCAAGTTCGTGAAGCGCGAAATCATGAAGCACTAAGGGATTGGGCCCATGATCATAGCCCATGGTAATATTGAAAGTGGGGCCATAAATAAGGGTAAGCACCTATTAAGTGATTGGTGACTGAGGTTTTTGAGGAAGAAATTGTGGCCGTCAAATCCAAAGAAAGTCCGACTGTCAATCTGAAAAGGACATTTTGCAAGTTCGTGCATCACGATCCTTGGAATCAAGTGGAGTGAAGAGTCCCGAAATGTGAAATCATGAAGTACTTGGGAGATAAGCGCTAGGTTGCAGCCCAGGGTTTCATGATGAAGAGGATGACACCAGGAGCTCTAGGAGCGTGAAGGAAAGAGCATCGATTTCACAGATATTTGCAGAGTCTCGAGGCATCGAGATTGACTTGAAGAAGTCGTGGGCACCGCCTAGAAACATTCATGGGTGTCAGGCCTCATCCTAATCATAATGAAGGAGGTTATTGAAGATAGGGGCGACAGTTGAGACCACGTCTCGCCCCATAAATGGAAAGCGTTGCCGAGAGAACCTATGAAGGCAGATTGTCCATCAAAGCTTCCTTCTAGATGGATTTCCTTGTAAAATGCATAACTGTGTCGGTCTCGCGTCTGACATGAGAATTCCTACACAGTCTGACAGAGTGGGTGCCGACTGGGAACTTCAAATGAAGGGGTCCTATCATGCTCCTGGTAGTTGCAGCAACTTTGATTATATATACTCAGTTTTGATATTTTTTTAAGATCGAATGGTTGATCTAGGCTCCCTGCTATTGTAATATTTTTATGAAGAACACTGGTTCTCTGGTTATGTATTTGTTTTTGAGACATCTTGGTTAATCTAAGTAAGCTTTCTTACTTCATCTTATTTGCCTATGATATTGAGAGAGTTCATGAATGACTAATTCAAATGAATTGTTGTAACTGTATTATGATGAAAGTTTCATTATAGTGTTGTTATAATGTCTTTCAGTTTCCTTGAAAATTTGAATTCAAGAGGATCTTGTGTTTGAGTTTTTTCCTCCTTAGGCTGCTGGAAGACCTGATGTCCATAGCATACCTCTACAGTCTCCTCACCAAATTCTTCCCTCTATTCACCCTTACTCCAACTTACTGACTGAAGTTGATACAAGACCTCAATTGCTTGTGCATGCCAACCCAATTTTTTCGAGTTAGAACGTTATTATCATTGAGTCCTCTCCATTTGATCACCTAAACCTCATTTACATTTACTGTATAAACTGATGGGTACTGGGTTTACCTTCTATGCACTCTGAAGGTGAATTCTAGTGCTAACATTCATGGCGTCGTTGCCGAGGAATGAATTAAAGACATTTCCCTTGGATAGAACGATAAAGAAGCTTTGATTCGGAAGGTCCATCAGATATCAGTACCATTGAAGATTGCAACTTGCACCTGGCGACTCCACTATTTCGAATCCACTGCTTCAGTTCTGGCTCCTAAAGGCAGACACACGAGGTCCACTTCATTGCTTCCTCTAGCAACGTTTGAAGATGACCCAGAGGAAATTATCAGAAAGGGAAAGACTGTTAAAAAAGGTACCTCCATTGCTGTACCAAATTTTTATGATAATTTGCATAATCCCTTTCTACAAACTCCAGTAACCGTTTCTGATTCTCCTATTATACAAACTGCTAGAGTTTCAATAAATTTAAATTTTGTGAGTTTTCCTACCGATTTCTCCCCTCCTATTTGCTATAGTGAGAAAACCCCTCTACGGACTACACCAGGGTTCTAAAGTGCAGGCCGAGCTAACCGTCTAAAGTCTCCTACTTTTTAATAACTATCCTGTCATCACCCCACACTCATACATAAAAGACAAAGTATAGGGATATAGTAGGCATACCTTAAACTCTGTGTCTAGTGCCGATCCCTTTACGATCAATTGTTCCTCGATTGCAGATCTCCTCCCAAGGCCAACCTGCATTCACCAAAAGACAAACAAGAAACTACAAGAATGCATTCTATATATGGATTAGTGGGTTAGACATCATAACAAAAATGTAAACAACTCATAAATATTTAAGACATCATTTGGCGGGACGAAAAAAGTATTTCTTTATATTAATCTCACAAAAGTCGTTTACAATATGAGACCGACAACTACTCCTCAAACTTGGTCCTGGGCTCCTCTTCACTATGCACCAACTGCTTCCACGTCTTCTTCTCCTCTTCAATTCTCTCTAGGGAAATGGCAAAGGGTTGCAATGGAGGAAAAAAGAATTTTGGCTCAAACTCACAATGTGGTTGCAAAATATTGGGGCAAAGGGGGAATACGAAAATGGGCAGAGTTTCTATGATCTCGTGCTTCTCTTTGGAATGGGGCCCCAATACCTTATTTTATAGGCCAAACGAGATAGTAATGGTTGGGGTTATTAGCTATGGGTGGTCAAATGGTTAGGTAACGACCCGAAAACCCGTATCCCTTTTCAATTTTCATTTTTCATGCTTTTTTTGAGTGTACGCAGGCTGTAGTGGTGCAGAAAGCGTGTGTACATGGGAAGTAGTGGTGTAGGGCATGTACACCTTCAAAACAATGGTTTTTTAGAAGAGTTGTTCAGTGATGGCTTGGAAAAGATAGCAAGTAAGATGGCCTGATTCTAGGTATGCATGTCTGGTGCAATTTAGGGTTATAACAGAGGCCCCATAATGTGTGAGTTCAGAAGAGAATCTGATGGCTGAAATACATTACAAATCTTCACCAACGTACGAAGCAAGTGAGCCTAGAGACCAGAGTTCAGGAGGTGCCATCTGCAAAATAACAATTTGTCTCATCGAGGCGGGCATACCCATGCTCGGGATGAAATAAAATCATGGCTACCAATCAAATACACTGCAGATCATGTCATATAACTATATAAAGTGTAGCCTTGATTAGTACACAATGGATATACATCTCAAAATCAAAAGATACACATGTACGGTATGCATCTTCAAGAAGCCAATGACGCCTAATGGCTGGAGATGAGGTCTTCAGAGCTCGAGCAACTACTTCAAAGTCTTCAAAACTCGAGTAGGAGTGTAATATCAGTGTATGACTTCACTACCCAGAGGTCTTCGATGACTCATCGGGAACAGACAAGAGGATCTCGGTGATCAGGTAGAGAACTTCATTTATTTTGAGCAAGGACTTGATTAGACTTTCGGGGTGGTCGGGCATGAGGACAAGAGACAAACTGCAGAAGGGCTGACTCAAGTTTTAGTAAAACTTCCCTTGGACGAAAGCACGAAAAAAGATGAGACTCAGGAAACATGGCATTGACATAATTTCATGATGCAGGAGGCAATGCGAACTCTCCATATGTTTGGAAGGACAACCAAATGGAGGACGACACAACTCTATGTAGCGAGAACAACTTCCTAAGGTCATATTGAATCCTAGAGCTTGACAAACAAACGAAAGGATGTGCTTTGTCCAAGGACGACTCATTGTGCTGTCAACAAAAAGAAAATACTTTTCCCTTCCTCTTTTTGGGGTATATTTGATTTTTTTGTCTTTTTCAATAATTTTGGGAAGCTTGAAAAAGAATAAAAGAATTCTACGTTACAAAGGAGGAACGAGTGCCATAGACATACTAGTTCCAAGCGCAAGGAACACACTAATGCTTAGATCAAGGGGACATATGCAGGAAAAGGACACTCGGGAAAAATCCTCCAAGGGTCAAGGTGTCAAGACACAGAGGAAAATTGCTACAAGGCTTGCATATAAGGCATGCTTCAGATGGTTCAGTCGAGAGCAACATGGATCCGACATTAGGCCAAAGACGCAGGAATGAAAATGTGATTAATAAGACACAATGATAACATCCTTCGATGTAGTTTTAACGAGCCTAGAGAAGGTAAGCTCGACGGTTTTTAATTTTTAGAGAGTTTGAAAAAATGTAAAAGAAGACTCCACTGGGGTACTGTTTTCGAAGGTAGTCTAGTCGGCTCGAAAAAGGAGTAAACTAGAACCGAACAAACATCTATTCAAAACCATTTTAATGAGTGTGACCAAGACAAGATCACTCGACCATCTTTTCATATTTAAGGAGTCTGAAAAGGGCTTAAATATGGACTCTGTAAGGGATGTTCTTCTGGACCAATTTAACGAGTGTGAAGAAACAAGGTCACTCGACCATCTTTTCAATTTTAGGGGGTCTGAAAAGAGCTTAACTATGGACTCCGTGGGGGTTCCTTTTTCGTAAATTTAGTCCCTCAGGCCCGAAAAAGGGTTAAATTTATGCCTGAGAATACTCTTCTAGAGAACCAAGGCTCCTAGAGTATACCTTTGTTCGTACATTTGACCATCCGGATCGAAAAAGGGGTAAACTACCGCCGGACAGACGTGTCTTCGAATTTTAGTTTGGTGAGCATGAAGGGCAACAAGATCGCTCGACGATATTTTCATGATTAGAGGGTCTGAAAAGGGCTTAAAAGAAGACCCGTTGTTTTGGGAGTCCCAAGGTTGAGGTCAAAAGCGATAATGAATCATGCAAGTGAGGCTCAAATTCGTAATCAGGAACAACTAAAAAGGACTCTCGAGCCTATAATCATTAGCGACGACATGGACACCAAAAATGCAACCAGGATCTACCTAGGGCATCCATGTGAAGGTAGGCTCTACCACCAAATTAAAACACTTCTAGAGTAGGAATGAGGGTTCCGTGTCGCAATTCGGTGGGATTGATCCTATGGAAAAGAGAAAAAGACAACGAGATGCAGAAAGTGGAGGTGGAATCCTGACTTAGATGCAAAAAGTTGAAAAAATGACTTTTTACCAAAAGACCTTTAAAAAAGATCCAAATCTTAAAAAGTTTCCAAATACCCAAAGTAACACGTATCGTAGCATCCCCCAAGAAACTGAAGAACCATACTAAACGATTTTCAAGCTAGAGAAAATGACAATAGGGTCCAAAAAATGACAAAAAGGGGCCAAAACGTCTATAAATAGAAGCTGGCAACTCATTATCACCATTGTAAATTGAGAATTGACAAAAAGGTCAAAAACACCCTTTTTCCAAAAGAGTTGATTCTGGGAGCTTCAGTGGATGAAACGAACCTTCGCTTGGACCAAGTAAGTACTAACTAGCCCCTCCTGCATTTCCATTCTTCCTTTTTGCATTTCTTTTTGGTTTTTTGGGGGGCACTGACCTTTAAAGAGGTTGGACCTACGTGTATGCGGGCTGTCCAAGCACAACCCACGTGTGCACACGGGCATAAGATAATTTTCCCACGTACACATGCGATTGTCGCCAAGAAATCTCGTGTACACCCTCTAATACGTGAAAAAAATAAAAAAGCAAGAGTTAACTCCTCATGAATTTTTCATTTTGCAGGATGTATGTTCATTGGAGAGAGAGGGAGCATGAGGACATTGATTTTTTGGTCTCAGAAGACGCTGTTGCTGTCGCTGTTTTATCACAATGTGGCTTGTTAAAATTCTTCTAGTGTCCGTTCATGAGGGCACAACCTGGAACCCAGGTTGTTGAATGGTTTGATAGATCACTGACATCCCGACGTTGAGGCATTTATGCTCGAGGGGCACTCATTGACTCCAACAACTGAAGACATTTACTTCTTGACTGGTCTCACGAGGAGAGGTGATCCAGTCAAATTGCGTACTTTCCCCCCCGGACCTCACAACATTGAGGAGTTTATTGGACTCCATTGCGAGGAAGGTACTAAGAAAGTAGGTTCTCAAGTGACTATACACAAGATCAACAACCTATAAATGAAAGTGATAGTTATACTCATTGGGAGAATCACTAGATCCGCGACTTTACAACAGGCCTCCCGGGCACACATGCATTGTGTAGTGTAGTACTTAAATGCACATATTTTTGACTGGAGTACAATCATGCTGGATTGCATGAAGAGACAACTAACAAAGTGTCGGATACGGGAACACCAAAACTTCGAGTTTGACACTATTTTATGTTCCTTTTTCTTCGAGAGGGTACCCAGTCTCAGTCCTTGAGAGACTATACGAGGGAACGTGGCCTCTCTCCCAGCATTATGCATATGCACGATGTTGTTACCGCTACAGGGGGGAGGGAGGACCATCGAGGCCTTCGATGATAAATTTTTTGACTGGTGGTCTCGGCAGATTTCGGATATGGAGGATTACCCTTATGCGGGAATCGACTTCTCTAGGGATCCTGATATGCCCGTACCTCTCGGAGTAGAACGAGGAGAGCTAGGTATGTTTGTTTTTCAAGGTTATTTAATTTTTATTTCTTTTTAAAATATCATTTTTATGTGTACCAGAGTATCTGACAACTATGTATCTGTTATGTATAGACGTGGGACCAGTGCGTCCAACAGACTTCTCGAGGACTGACCACAACCGCCAGACCAACAACAACAATAGGTGGGCCTCCAGTCGGAGAGGCTGAGAGATTATTGAGACGGGTGGAGTGGAACCTCACTGCGATCACTTGCGCAGTCCCTGTGGCCGAGATCGAGGATCTGCCGCCATCGATGCAACCTCATGTATTTGGCGTGCCACGAACCTGGGTCCAACTTTTCCGGCGTTTGGTAAGCGTCGTTGTTCACTACGGCAGGGCCAACAGGCCCCGCCCTTAGCTAGGATGGACTACTTATGTGTCGAGGCACTTTTTGTATATTTTTGAGGGCATAAGCCACATGACTCTTACTGGACATATTTTTGAGGCGCCTGTGCCCACCCATGCACTCTGATATTTTTGATATATATATGAATATTTACATATTTTTACGTTTTATGGAGTACATCTATTTTACAAATGTATTTACATGTGCGTGTGTGTGCTTTTTCTTACATGTGTGCAATGTGCCAATCTAATACATGATTAGCTAGAGTATCTGCGATTTGATTCAATCTCCTAGGAACATGGATATATACGTAATGTAATCAAAGCTTCGTTCTAAGAGACGTACCCTAAGGAACCATCGGTGTAGAGTAGGATCGTAAACGCGGTAAACCCCATTTAACCGAGACACGACCAGCTGGGCGTCTAAGTAGACCCGGAGGTGAGAGATACCATGCGACAAAGCGTCACGAAGAAACTCTAAGACTGCGTTGTATTCGACGACATTGTTTGTGGCGTCACCTAAACAAATACCTCCTGAAGATAGCAATTGGCCCTGAGGTGTGAAAATCACCCAAGATGTGGAAGCAAGACTCTGAGTGTGCCGACTAACGCCGTCCTCAAAATCAACGAACACCTCTGATTCACTTGTCATCTGCCATAGTGAAAAATATGACATAAAAAATGACACGTCCATAAGACCAAAAAGACAAAAACTAAAAAAGAAAATTGTATAAGAACTATACATATGTACAAGAAGACACCCAAGGCGACCCACCTACGAGTAATACTTCTTGTGGTAGAGACCATTTCTAGGCTCCTCCAAAGCATTTCCCTCAAAGTCTACCAGGAGATAAGTGCCCTTCTTTAGAACCTCCTTCACGATGAAAGGTTCGAACCACATGGATTTGAACTTTCCTGCCCCCAGGGGATCCTTATTTTGGTCATAGACTAGGACAAGGTTGCCTTCAGAGAAAATCCGAGGATGAACAGACTGATCATACTAACACTTGACTTTGTGTTTGTGAGCCTTGTTAGCCAAGGCTACATCCTGACGCTGCTCATCAAGCTGCTCAAGATATAATAAATGCTCTTCAAGCGGTGAAGTGTCTGGAAATAATTGTACTGTCAACTTTAGAGAGGGGATGTGGCACTCTATAGGCAAGACTGCTTCCAGCTCATAAACGAGTTGAAAAGGTGAGAAATCGGTTGCAGTATTAACAAACGTTCGATAGGCCCATAATGCCGAGTACAACATCAAATGCCAATTTTACTTGGCCAAATTGATCGTTTGCTGTAGAATAATATTGAGGGACTTATTCATAGCTTCCACCTGACCATTCTCTTGTGGGTAGTAGGGTGACGAATGTTCTTGCCTCAACCCAAGCTTTGACGTTAACCCATACATCATTTTATTTTGAAAGTGACTGCCATGGTTAGTGACAATCTCTCTCGGGACGCCGAACCTTGCTATTATCTAGTTAAACAAAAAGAGAGTTGTTGTCTCGCCATCATCTTTAAACACTGGCATAACCTTGACCCACTTCGTGAAGTAGTCTACTGCTATGATGATATAACGCTGCCCCCTTGTTGAAGGGGGGTTGCATGTAGTGTAATAAATCCCCCACATGGTGAAGGGGCCAACTGTGATGATGGGAAACATGGGAGCAGGGTGTGTTGTCATATTCTGAGAGAAGATCTGACATGGGTGGCACTTCTTGACCGATTCAACACAATATTTGATTATTGTCGGTCAAAAGTAACCGGCTTGTAGAATATTTTGGGTTGTTTCCAACCCAGACAGATGACCGCCACATGCTCCACTGTGGCAATCGTTAAGCATGATTTCCTCTTCTTCATGAGTGAGACACCAACGAAGGATGCAATATACACCTTGACGATACAGAGTGTCCTCGAGTATGAGATAGTTCTTGGCCTAATGGCGTATACGACGATGCTCATCACGAGAAGCAGAGGTGGGGCACTTCAAATTCTGGAGATAGATTCGTATATCTTTGTACCAGGGGTCCAGATATGTGATAAAAAACATGTCTCCTTTAATAGGTGACTCCTCGGGTATAACATCCCCTGATTCGACCGGAAGTTCCGAGATGAGTTCCGCGAAGACCAACGACTTTTTGGATTTCGCCGAAACAAAATCCAAGTCGAATTCCTGGAGGATAACTATCAATATGCTGATATTTCTGCTGATTACACGTCATGTCAACACGTATTGAAATGAATTCACAATGGCAATGACGGTGGTCTTGTGAAACAAGATGTAATGACGAAACCACTGGACATCATGAACTGTTGCCAACGCAAGTTTTTCAACGTGGGAATAATTGAGTTATGGTCCAACCAGGCCTTGGCTTAGGTAATAAATCACGTATTCTGAGAGAAAATCATCCTCCTGAACCAAGAGCATGCTGATGGTCGACTTTGCAACATCCAAGTATAACAAGAAATCTTAATTATAATTGGGTGGCCGAAGCAGAGGGGTAGATGTGAGGGCGCATTTAACACTTCGAAAGAGCGCTGAGCATATTCGTCCCAATAAAAAGGAACATTTTTCTTCAGTAAACACATGAAACCCTTTGTGATATCGACATTATTTGCGATGAAACGCCGTAAAAATTTCGTTTTTCCCTGTAAACTTTGAAGCTGAGGGATTGTGTACGGGGGAGACAACTGAACTATTGCCTCAACCTTTAGAGGATCGACCATGATCCCTGTCGTTGAAACTATGAAACCTAGAAGGTGGCCCGATGTTATGCAAAAACTGCATTTGTTTGGATTCAAGCGAATCCGGTAGTAGCGACATCGATCAAAGATAAGTCAGAGGTGTGCTGGATGATCATCTCTCTTATGAGATCTTGACGCTAAATCATCAAGATAAGCCTCGACTATGTGTTTGAGGTCGTGGAAAGAAAAATACATGGACCGCTGAAAAGTAGCTCCAACATTCGTCAGACCAAAAGACATATTCTGATAATTGAATGTACCCCATGGACAAATGGAAGTGGTTTTGTGTTGGTCTTCGGGTTTGATCTGTATCTGATTGTATCTCGAAAAACCATCCATGAAAGAAAAGGCCTCACAACCTGAACATTCATTAGCTATCTGGTCAATAAATGGCGTGGGGAAATTATCCTTTAGACAGGCCTTGTTCAAATCACGAAAGTCTGTACATACGTGAATCATACCTTGTTTTTTGTTGAATGGCACGAGATTTGACACCCATTGAGTCAATTGGACAGGGTAGATGAAACCATCTTTAAGTAGTTTCTCTACTTCAGCCTTAATAATTGCTGCTTTCTTAGGATTAGCCAGACGAAGCTTCTGCCAGACCGGCTTGGCATCAGGATATGTTGTGATTTCATGTTCGACGATTCTTGGATATATGCCTGGCATTTCCTCATAAGACCAAGCAAAGACGTCGCAAAATTATTTTAATAAATCTGTGTAGATTCAAATCTCCTCGGGGGAGCAGTCCGCTTTGACAAAGATATTCTCCACGACGCCAGGGGTTCTGGAGATATCAATAGGTATCGTTTTAGCAATGGTTGCCATATTTACTTCAGCGTAAACAACGTGCGTAGCCAAAGGAATGATAGGACAAGCCCTATCTCCAGTCATAGTCAGAGTGAATTCATCTACTTCAATTCTTCTTAACTCTGGGAGGAAATAAGATCTGTGATGGAGATCATCCCAGGGTCTGTCCGGACTAGTCATTTCCTCAATAATCGCCTCATCTGAGGGCAAGAATAAGTCTAAAGAATCAGTATCGGTGAGGGAACCTTGAGCCCAAATAGGCTCGAGAACCAGATCTAACTCTTGTGCGGGGGTCGGATCAGGGTCGACAGAAGCTTGCTGAACTATAGAGTATGCAAATTTTGTCGCAGACAAAGGCATGGCCATGCCATGGTTCCCTGTCCCTTCCATCATGGTTGATGGGGAAAGAAGAGTCCACAGATTGTTAAAGTAAGTTGTGTGAAATGACGAGATTTGAAAGATTTCAACCCTAAGCTGGTTGGGGACAACCGATATGTACTGGACATTTCCGATCGAAGGTGGGTAATCGAAAGTACCCATAAAAGGTGGGAACAAACCAACCCATACATTGACAATGTTGGGCTGAGGGTTATCAATCATTAGCACCGTGGATACCCCCGATGAAGGGTCGGGACGGGAGAAGGATAACTGATCAATGTACACGATCCGACCCTTGTGTGGAAACAACAAGACCCGAAAAATTGTCACGACCACTTCTTGCATAACATAGGTCCAACTCCTTCTTAACAATAGATTGTAGTCGAGAGACGCATCGACCACTTAGAATTCGACGCACACGGTCTTCCCCCCTAACTGGATGGGGAAAGAGGGTCTGATTCCATGTGGTCATAGCGAACGACCGTTGAAAGCGGTAAGAAGAGTAGGTGATGGAGAACAAATGGGTTGGCCAATTGCTTTCCAACACGCCAAAGACATCACGCATGTCGAGGCACCATCATCAACCACCGTGCACAAAATGTTTCTAGTAAAATTTTTCGTGGTGTAAGCCACTACTATCTGAAACGCCACGTGGTAAGGGAGATGAGGTTTTAAGTCGGTCGTATCAAGCATGATCGTTCCCAGATTGCAAGTATCAGTCGATCCTAAGGCAGCTAACAAAGCCTTTCTTTGGGAAGGGAAACTCTGGAGGACTTCCAAAGTAGACATTGCACAAGGGGTTTGAGACAAATCCTCCACCACAGAGTAGTTCTGGGCAGCCCTTGTGTTTGGATTGTGGGAAGCTTTCTTGAACGCACCTTTTGGGATGCGTGTCATTGTTTCGCCCAACATCTTCTCAATCTGGAGAGGAAGAGGTGGGTTTTTGGATTGTTTACCCTTCTCAAAGGTGTTTGGCATTCTGTAGTCTCCATTCTCAAGCTCTTCCTGTGTCTCCATTCTCAGATGTGATCTGAGATATGGTCCGCTTTTGTCTGCTCAAATTTGGCCAACAATTCGATGTCGACGTCGTATCTCACAGGTAATTCAAAATTGTTTAAGAAATCCATTTCCAATTCTCCAAAGGAAGAGTAGCTCGAGTGGTCGAGCTCAATGTACCATTTCCCTGCACTCCCGATGAGAGTGCATTGAAACAAACACAACTGTACGGAGTCATCTCTCAAAGAGTTGGACGAGCACCATAAATGGAAGGTAGTCACATGATTTCCTGGATCTTCATTAGGCTTAGCTTCGAACTTTGGGATGTCCGAAGGCAAATTGATTTTCATGGGAGGCCAACGTGGATCATGACAGATGGGGTCGTTTAATAACCTTGTCAAGTCTGGAAAGTGCAAAGTTGCCAGAAATGGTAATTTGGGTTGTTGATTATAACCAGGGAAAAAGGAGTCTGGAGTTTGGTTGGCACCAAGTTTCCAGGAAAAGTTAGGTTGTTGGCCAGGGTTTTGGTAATAACCATGGCCGTGACCAACATACAGATTCTGTTCTTGTTCAGACGTCATCAGCTGACTCCCGTAATATGACGTAAAAGGTTGGGCTTGCATTGCATTCCAAGGATTTTGGGAAGGGTTTCCCCCTGCCGATCCGATGGGCATAAGTCCTGAGCCTTGCCCGGGGTTCCATTGGTTATTGGAGGGGTTGCCCCCTGTCGGCATCTCTGACGAGGAAAAATATCCCTGCCATAGATTCCAAGGTCCTTGTGAGGAAGGAATTCCTGAGTTTTCTCCATGTGCAGGAATAATACCTTGCATAGGATTTTGTTGTCCATAACCGGGGTTTCCCTCGACTGAGATGACAACTGAAGAGAATGTGTTGTTACCAAACACACCGAACAAAGAGAACGGTGTCGAACCTAACAACATGCTATACGAAGGAATTCCTTGACTACCTGTTTAAACGAACTATAGTTTACGTTCGGCCCGACGGAATGCTGGTGAGCACCACCAAGTGAAGGGGACGAAGGGGGTATATGAACCCCACCGTAAGGGAAAGCGTTATAGGGAGTTGAGGTGCCCCTCGTGGATCCTTGCAGAGGAGCATTTGAGCTCCCTGCCCCTAGACCTAAATTCTGTAGAGTAGAGTAGGAAAGGACATAGTTCATATCAAAGCCATGCATCCCGTATGATAACGGAGGGCTTGTCGTACTCTGGGTGAAAGGAGCAGTGATCACCGCCATAGACGGAATCAGACCATTGCCCGAGGTAGAGGTGTTCGAGACCATAGTGGTCCGGACCGGCGACAATTGGTTAGGAGGTAGAAAACTCCAAGTAGTGACAGCCGTAGAGGGAATATGAGGATTCCCTGAAGAAGTAGCAACATTTGTCTCCATCGCTTCTTGTGACACTACCTGACACTCGTAAGGTTTAACCTGTACGACGATGGGCGCTAATAGATCAGTGATCGGAGGGTTATATGGACCAAGAGCGTCAGCTCTGAGGTCGAAAATGGTTGGTTCCCCCGGAATCAAATGTTCTCTTCTTGGAGATGGGTCGGGCTTAGTTTCATGTGCCCCGGTCGCCTCAAAAGACCCTTGCTGGTCTAGTCTTCGCCTTAGTGGTGGCGGGGGTGGATCCAGATTAACCGACGACAGGCCAAGAAGCTTTCGCGACGGACGAAGCTCCTGATCCTCCATGGTGTGAGAAGATCAATGACACACTAGGGATTTCTATTAACGTTAAATACCAACACACACTAGAAAAATATCCTATGACATAAGACAAGTAGCTCACTAGCTAGTTGGAAGAACAGTTACATCAGCCAACATTAGAGCAACTTACTGGTGCAAGTGCAACTCGAATATGGAAGCACCCTCTGGGTATACTCTGCAAATTATGGCCTGATGTCTACCCTAGGTACCATGGTATACCCCCACGGTCACCTGTGTAAGTCACTAAGATAAAGGCAACTAGGTTGCCAACACGTGAACAGTCACCAGGTGGGTACAGTCGACAGTCGGGTGGACCGCAATAAGCAGGGTATCAAGCCAGAAACCTATCAAGGGTATCAAAAGCAAGTGTTTTGGAAGATGAATGAGGACCTTGAACGGATTCGAGACCCACGAAGCTCTGTGGCAAATGCGATCAATGGAATCCCAAGATAAGTCCTCTATATGCATTCCCCACTATGCTTGGTCCGACTTTTGAGGGGTTATCTCCGCTACCTTTCTGCATGCGACCTCGTGTTTATCCCCTATGTTAGAGGGGGATCCCGGATAACTTTCACGGTTATTGGACTTTCAAGAAGTCCCTAACACACACTCTTATGTTTGTTTTTGTAGCCTTGAAGAGTTTCCTCTCCAATCCTAAATCAAGGCTCTAGCCTAGACTAAATTAATGGACCCTACAAACAAAAAATCTAATAACTTTTAATTAAGAATTAATTTTAGTGGTTGTCTTAAGTCAAAGGGAACGGAAGTGAAACCAGTAATTTTCTTTAAGAGATGAAAGAGAAGATCATAAGATGAAACTGAAAACACATTACTTCTTCTTCACAAATAAAGTTTGCCAATTTAAACTCTTTAACCAAACTTTTTCGTAACTACTTTTCTCAGATCTTCGAAAAGAAAAACTCAAAACAAGATTTCACTTGACTATGAGCTACTTAATTTCCTAAGGATTCAAATAAAGAACTTAAGAAAACTTTCTTTTTCCTTGGTAAATAAAGCAACTAACCTGAACTACTTTCACTAAACAAAGAAATGATTTTTTTTTTTTTTATTGTTTTATGCTTCAAAACAAAAAATTTGAAAATGAATTATTTTCTCTTCTTCTAAAGAAATAAAGGGAAAAATGATGACAAATCAAGACCAAGAAATGACTTCTGGCCCATCACAGATCGCAGAGAGTCACTGACAATACCAAGCAGGTAGATCAGATCAGAACAGACTAACAAACTTGTCTAAAAACCCTAATAAAGAAAACACAATAAATCTTTGATAAAAAGAAAGCTATGCTGAGGTCAGACCTAGGATACAGACTGCTATAACAGAGACCACAACTAGATAAAGAAAACCCCTGAGAAGTGTGACTTCTAACAGGGAAGAGGATGACTACCTCTTTTTAATATATATATATATTTTTCTCAACACAGGCACACTACTGACACTTCAACAACCTGCGTATGTACACGGGCTGTCCAAAGGCAGGGCACATATGCACGCGTGCAGGACCACTACAGGCCGTGTACACCTCTGTAACTTCTCAAAAAAATGAAAACCAACAGTCAAGCAAAGGCAGGGAGTATTGGTATGGAAGAACATAATCCCTTAAAGACACAAAAGCTTACAAAAACTAAAAAAACAGTAGATAAATTGATTCAAAGCACCCAAAAGAATATCCCCAAAAATCCTAGAGGTCTCCCCAGCATGGTCGTCAATTCTTCTATAGCGGGAAAACCCCTCTACAAAATACACCAGGTTTCTAAAGTGCAGGCATAACTAATCGTCTAAAGTCTCCTACTTTTTAACAACTATCCCGTCATCACCCCACAATCATACATAAAAGACAAAGTATAGGGATCTTGTAGGAATACCTTAAACTCCACATCCGGTGTCGATCCCTTTGCACTCAGTTGCTACTCAACTGTAGATCTCCTCCCAAGGCCAACCTGCATTCACCAAAAGGAAAACAAGAAACTACAAGCATGCATTCTATATATGGATTAGTGGGTTAGACATCATAACAAAAATGTAAGCAAATCATAAATATTTAAGACATCATTTGGCGGGACAAAAAAAATATTTATTTTTATTAATCTTGTTAGCACAAGATTGGTTAAGGTGCCTATATGGATTTTGAGTTTTTGCTAAGTGCTAGCTTCACCCAGTGGTAAAATGCACTACCTATGGTACAGTCAAGGCACTTAATTGAAATAGTTTTTTCATCATGAAAGACTACAAATTGATCTGCACACTTTCAAGATTGAAGGCACTGCGTTTTTGGCAATGCAACCTAATTTGCCCACAGACGTAGCGTAAGTGGCGCTGGCAAAATACGAATTGTGCAGAGTTATTTTACCAGTTTTGAGTCATTAACTTGAAACTTGGATTTTGAACAATTGAAAATGTATTTTTGAAAACTGGAGGAGGTTTTTGTTCATAACATGCCAATTAACAAAAACCTCTCTCAAGTTTTCAAAATGTGTTTTGGTTTGAGATATTTTGGATATATAAGTAGGCGTTGCGTACTCTGCACAGTGGCACTGCGTACTAATTTCCTGTAGCGGTCACAATTTTGATATTTGCCTTGTTGGGAGGTTTCCACATGTCAAGGAGAGTTCGAATGGATTCTCAAAGGTCAGTTAGATATCAAGGGACACCTGCACCTAAGATTTATCTCCAGTAAAGGCCTCATGCATGAGGTGGAAACAATTTATTAATGACTTCCAACAAATTCCTGAAAATCAGTAGTTTGTTGGATTTTTGTCTCTTTGACTGTT
>ML781750.1:11403-31687 GCA_009831015.1 Picea engelmannii | reverse complement strand
TGTAACCCTGAGGGGATTTTGTTTTTGTAAACATTTCTGTTATTGAAGGTTCATGATATATGTGTTATCAAATTGTATCTCTTGTTTTCTTTCCCAATTTGTCTTCTTACTTGAATGAATTGTACACCTTGAGGATCATGGTTGCCTTTGATTAATGGATTCTTGAGCATCTGAGTATTTGATGTATTTTGCCTATTAGTCACTGTTTATATTCAAGTACCTTGAATTCATTTATGCAGAGACGATCTCTGCCTTATGGATGTTATTATTTGTGTTATATTTTTCTTCCTTTATTCAATAAACCTTTATCTGGTATGCATATTGATTGCATTTAATGAGTAGGGTGTTTGCTTGACTCCATAGCCCAATGGTCCATCATTTATTTACAACAACTTATTATCCTTCCCCTTCCTTGTTTTCTTCTTCTTAATCCACAAAACCAATCAATCATTTTTATTTCTATGTTACCAAGCTTACTCTCATTTGCAGCCTGGGAGTGACTCTTGGAGTGATAACATAATTGGTGCCATTGCTGGGGACCAATGGTGATATCTATCCCTGGGAGAACGACAATAATTAGTTCATATTTATGAGGGAAAACAAAAATATAAACATGGGAGGTTGCAACTTTTCCCTGGCGACTCCACTCATGGTCAAATCAAATTTGCGAGCTCCACTGGAGGACGAGATCAGTCGACAGAAATATGGAAGAACTAAGATCCAGGTATCAAAGGGTAAAATTGTCTGAAGAGATCTTGTTCCGTTGCATTAACTTCTTTCTATCTTTATGTGTATATATCTAGAAGTTTTTGTTTTTCCGGGCATTCTCAAGCCATGAGAAGACTTCCTTTGTTTATCCATCATTAGATCTTGCACATACATCTTCCTCTCCTTTTCTTAGAGATGATTCATGTCCTTTTTCTGAAGAGCATGAGATTCAAGATCAGCCTTGCAAACCTCATGAGATTGAAGATGATGACGTACCTCTTGAACATACCCCTTTACCTTCTAGATATCAGCTGAGATACAGTCCTTTAAGGTTTCCCCCGGTCTTTCATGATTATCCTCCCAAATACCGTAAATACTTACCTGTTTTTGATGGAGAAAATGACAGTCTTACAACTAAGAAACATCTCGATTCTTTTGAGCATTTTGTAGATCTTTTCGAGATTGAACATGAGGATGTTCTCATGAGAACATTCGCCCAGTCCTTACAAGGAGAGGTCAAGCGGTGGTTTAGGAATTTACTGCCAGAGTCTATTAGCTCATGGGATGGGTTGAGTCAAGCCTTTCTGAGGTTCTGGGGTAAAAGAAAGTCATGGGATCTGTTTCTTTCAGAATTTTATGCCATGAAGAGATAGAGCGGTGAAACTGTTTCCAATTTTAGTAGAAGGTTTGCTAGTCACTATTACCAGATGCCTGAAGAGATCTAGCCACTTGAAGGTACTGCCAAGTTATATTATGTTATGGCCTTCCATTCAGATTTCTCTTTTTATCTCTTGGAGAGGAAGTCTGTGTCTTTGTAGTAGATGTTCTTTGTTGCCCAAGAGGTGGAGGATAATCTCATAGCTTGTGGCAAGCTTTCATATAAGTTGGAGGATGAAGCGTCGAGTCTTAAAAAGTGTGAGAATAGGCATGGACAACAAGAAGAGGCTGATTTGGAACTTTTTTTATTTCGTCATGAGGATAATATTACAACAGATTATGATCAAGTGGTTGAATCACCAGCTGTTGATCCAAATCCTCTTGCTATGGATGTTCAAGAGGTTTCCAATTTACCTCCTTATGATGAGTATACTGATGATTTTGATAGTTTTCTTCTAGAGAAACCATTTGTATGTTCATCTCTAGGAGATGATTCTTTTCAGCAGTCTTATGAAGGTTTACAACCCACACATTTCATCCATGATGATAGAACACAAAAAGGTAGTCAGTTTGTGGAAGGAAAGGCTCTACCCCTGTGCTTTTCTTCATTCCAATTTCTTAAAGAGAGTGTTCACCATCTTATAAACCAACAACCTTATGAAGATGTTATTGATCCCATAGTTTGTTATTCGAAAGGTTTTACCAATTCAAGTTTGCAGCCATCAAGTAGTTGTGAATTTGAAAGTGAAGATGATGAAGATATAAATATCTTAAGTGATCATGGATATGAGAATAGTTAGGCAGATTTCTATTCGAACCATTCATTTCCTAAAACTTTATTGCAAGAACAAGTTGGTCAGCAAACAATTTTCCTTTCTTCCTTTGAAGATCAAAATAACATTTCTTTTCAAGGACATCAGGGGTCATTTTCGAACTCTTTCCAAACCGATGGTGATTATAAAGGATTCAAACAAAAAGAAACATATGAAACTGAAAATAATTGTTTTATATGTGTTGATAAACAAGAGGTTTTCGTTCATGAGCTGCAAGATCCTTTTGCAACATGTTTGCAGTCAATGAATGAGCTTAAGTTTTCAGAGTTGGTCAATGATGGAACTGATTTAAAACTCTTAGATGCCTTGCCTTTAATTAGGTATTTCTTCTTGCCTTTGAAGAAACACATGCAAGGGATCCAACCAATGGACAAGATGCTTGAATGGCTCCATTGGATATTTCATTTCACTTGATCAAACAACTCAGAGGCCAATTTAGGGTAGGTAGGTTGTGTGAAATAAACTTAGCACTCTGAGCATCTTTTTCAGCAGTTAGTTTTCAGTTTTCTTTTAGTTTGCACAGGTTAAAGGTTGGGAGAAACCCATGGTCAAGGCACTGAAACTACAAGAGTTCTTAGAGCCTCACAGGGAGGTCTCTATCCCCCATGGAGCCTATGTTAGCACAAGATTGGTTAAGGTGCCTATATGGATTTTGAGTTTTTGCTAAGTGCTAGCTTCACCCAATGGTAAAAAGCACTACCTATGGTACAGTCAAGGCACTTAATTGAAATAGTTTTGTCATCATGAAAGACTAAAAATTGCATTGCACACTTTCAAGATTGAAGGCGCTGCATTTTTGGAAATGAGACCTAATTTTTACACTGATACAATGTAAGTGGCGCTACCTACAGGCGCTGCGTAATATTCTGGCAGAATACGAATTGTGTAGAGTTATTTTACCAGTTTTGAGTCATTAACTTGAAACTTGGATTTTGAACAATTGAAAATGTATTTTTGAAAAATGGAGGAGGGTTTTGTTCATAACATGCCAATTAACAAAAACCTCTCTCAGGTTTTCAAAATGTTTTTTGGTTTGAGATACATTGGATATAGAAGTAGGCGCTGCGTACTCTGCACAGTGGCGCTGCGTACTAATTTCCTGTAGCAGTCACGGTTTTGATATTCACCTTGTTGGGAGGTTTCCACATGCCAAGGAGAGTTCGAATGGATTCTCAAAGATCAATTATATATCAAGGAACACCTGAACCTAAGATTTATCTCCAACAAAGGCCTCGTGCATGAGGTGGAAACAATTTATTAATGACTTCCAACAAATTCTTGAAAATCAACAGTTTGTTGGATTTTTGTCTCTTTGACTGTTGCCACCTATCTCCAAGGCTTAGAATCCAATGGAGGATATGGGATTAGACCTCCTTAGGTTATTTGGATGCTATTTTCTATTTAAGGAAGGAGAGATCTCTTGGAGAAAGGAGGGATTCATGAGCAAGAGAGATGATAGAGTTGTAGGAGGCACTTTGCCTGTGATCATTGTAACCCTGAGGGGATTTTGTTTTTGTAAACATTTCTATTATTGAAGGTTCATGATATATGTGTTATTAGATTGTATCTCTTGTTTTCTTTCCCAATTTGTCTTCTTACTTGAATGAATTGTACACCTTGAGGATCGTGGTTTCCTTTGATTAATGGATTCTTGAGCATCTGAGGATCTGATGTATTTTTCCTATTAGTCACTGTTTATATTCAAGTACCTTGAATTCGTTTATGCAGAGAGGATCTCTGCCTTATGGATGTTCTTCTTTGTGTTATATTTTTCTTCCTCTATTCAATAAACCTTTATCTGATATGCATATTGATTGCATTTAATGAGCAGGGTGTTTGCTTGACTCCATAGCCCAATGGTCCATCATTTATTTATAGCAGCTTATTGTCCTTCCCCTTCCTTGTTTTCTTCTTCTTAATCCACAAAACCAATCAAGCATTTTTATTTCTATGTTACCAAGCTTACTCTCATTTGCATCCTGGGAGTGACTCTTGGAGTGATAACAAATCTCACAAAAGTCATTTACAATATGAGACCGGAAACTGCTTCTCGAACTCGGTCCTGGGATCCTCTTCACCATGCACCAACTGCTTCCACGTCTTCTTCTCCTCTTCAATACTCTTTAGGGAAATGACAAAGGCTTGCAATGGAGGAAAAAATAATTCTGGCTCAAACTCACAATGTGGTTGCAAAATATTGGGGCAAAGGGGGAATACTAAAATGGGTAGAGTTTCTATTCTCTCGTGCTTATCTCTGGAATGGGTACCCAACACCTTCTTTTGTAGGCCAAAAGAGACAATAACGGTTGGGGTGAATGGATATGGGCGGTCAAATGGTTAGGTAACGACCCGAAAACCCATATCCCTTTGCAATTTTCATTTTTCGCGCTTTTTGTGAGTGTACACGGGCTGTAGTGGTGCAACAAGCGTGTGTACATGGGCAATAGTGGTGTAGGGCATGTACACCTTCAAAACAATGTTTTTTTAGAATATCTTTTCAGTGATGGCTTGGCAAAGATAGCAAGTAAGATGTCCTAATGCTAGGTATGCATGTCTGGTGCAATTTAGGGTTATAATAGTATTCTTGATTTGGAAGGAGAGCTGTTTGACACCCCTTTCTCCCCCGAAGTTGTGAAGTGGAAGGAGAGATCTTTGACCTTAGAGGACTTTCCTACTCCTTCTATTAGAGTTGCTACAACTACAGAAGGGGAAACCTATGTTACCTCTAGTCCCTCATATTTATCTCCTAACTCTCATCCTTTTACTTTTTCTCCCAGAAGTACAGCCCCAATCTCACCTGTCCGAATTCCATCTCCTCCTGGTTCGCCTCTAGTTCACATTCCAATGGCAGGAGAAAATCCCCCCAGAACTAGGATGAAAGCTATAATAGCTGCTAGGTATGCCCCTCTTGTTTTTCCTCAACCTCTGAATGCCCTCCCAGCGGATGGCTACCCTAAGCAATTGCCCAAGTTCACAGGCGAGGGAGACATAACTGCATAGGAACACCTTGAAGCCTTTTACAGTTTTACAGATTGTCATGTCATCATGGATGCAGATGTATGGATGAGGATTTTTGTTCATAGCCTTGAGGGCGAGGCTAGGAAGTGGTTTAGGGCCTTGCCTCCTAGATCTATTGATGGGATTGAAGCCCTAGATGAATCCTTCTTAAAGAATTGGGGGGATAGAAAGGATTTCCTTTACTATATTACAGAGTTTGGGTCACTGAAGAAGAAGGAAGGGGAATCTGTTTCTGACTTCTCAAAGAGATTTAATAAAATGTATAGCAAAGTTCCCACTGAGGTTAAGCCTACATAAACCTCTACAAAGATTACTTATTCTAGTTATTTTGACCTTGATTTATGCCTCCCGTTAAGGGAAAGGAGAGATAACTCCTTGGATCATATTCAAGATGCATCCATTGAATTAGAATCCAATATTATGGAAATTGACGAGCTTAGGAGTAAGGTTGATAGGGACAAAAGAAACAGAAGGTATGAAACTTTTGCTGGGAACAAGGATTAATCACAAAAGAGAACAGATCCGAGAGGCAACAAGGATGTTGGTTGTACTTCATATAAGATATGATCGATATTCAATATATTATTACAATGATGTGTGTTTCATAAACATGGAACATAAGGTGACCATCCATGAAAGGATGCGTCCCTTGAATAATCAATAACTATTTGTTATTATCATTTACTTATTATATAATATATATAATATATATAATAATCAATAATAATTATATTATTAATTATTATCTTTAGAGAATGTCTTCCCGATGTTGTCCAAACATCAACACTCCCTCTCAACGAGGGAGACATTCTGCAACATGCCACTCTTGTCTTTGAAGTATACAAACTTCACCCTAGAATCATGACACTTGTCAGTTAGTCTTGGGAGACATATCTCTCCCACCTGAACCGAGGAGAAACTCCTTTTGCATCTCTCCCTCTAAGGCAATTAGCTCTCTGYAAGATTAGGCTCATTTGGGTCCGCATGTAATAGCATAGCATCTTGAGTCTTTATCATTCCTTGTCAAATCACCATGACTAGGACAAAGACCACACCAAGATCTTTCACCACAGACACACACCTATGAGTGAATGTTGGCTTGATGCTAACTGACACATGGAAAGCACTTCAAGCACCTCGAGTCCATATTATTCCTTGTCATGATCAAGGAAGGACTACGTCTGGGCCCATTTACTACAAGTGCACCTTTGTGATAAATGTATCCTATCTCCCTTGGTCTGCAACCCAATATAGGAGAAGTTATGCTTGATGCTGAAACATCAACACTCCCTCTTAGCTAGGGAGGTATCTTTCCATAGTAGTACACAACTACTGTCAGAGACACGCAGTCTTTGCCAGTGGTATAAAACCACCATAGTAGTAAAATATTTGTCACACATGGCACTCCCATGTGGACTTCTAGAGGCTACTCCCTCTAGGAACACTTAGGGTCAACTCCCCATAGTGTGAGACATCAAGGTTCAACTCCCTTGACATGTCCTCATGTTCTATGAACATGGGACGATGGGATATAAGCCAAAATGCACTTATTCCTTCTCGAATAAGTGTTCCACTTATCCCTTCTCGGATAAGTGTCCTCACAGATAAATTCAACTCAATTCACAGAGGAGTACGATCTAGAGAAAGTTTTCCACACATGGAATTCCATGTGGACTTCTAGAGGCTACACCCTCTAGAAACACTAGGGTCCTCATGGGACGTGTCCTCATGTGCTCTCCACAAGGGACATTGGGTTATAAGCCCAACCACACTTATCCGTTCTCGAATAAGTTCTCCACTTATCCCTTCTCGGATAAGTGTCTTCACAGATCAACTCAACTCAATTCATAGAGGAGTACGATCTGGAGAAAGTTTGTCACACATGGCACTCCATGTGGACTTCTAGAGGCTACACCCTCTAGAAAGACTAGGGTCAACTCCCTTGACATGTCCTCATGTGCTCTCCACATGGGATGTTGGGTTATAAGCCCAACCACACTTATCCCTTCTCGGATAAGTGTCATCACATATCAACTCAACTCAGTCACAGAGTAGTACGATATGTAGAATGTCTCAGGAAGCTGTAAACATCAACACTCCCTCTCAGCGAGGGAGGCATTCTCTGCCATGCCAAGTCTGTCACGAAAGTACTTGAACTTCGTCTTGGTTTGGTAAAAAACATCAGCAACCCGTTGATCTGTAGGAAGGTACTGCACCAATACTTCCTTCCTCTGCACCATGTCTTAGATGAAATGGTACTTGATCTCAATATGGTTCGATTTGTCATGAAACACTGGATTATTAGAGATCATCACACAACTTTGGTTACCATAATGAATAATGGTGGAATCTAGCACATGTTCGGATAAATATGCAAGGAGCTTGTGAATCCACACTGCTTCACGAACTGTCATACTTAATGCAATGTACTCTACTTCTATTGTGCTCAAAGCCTCAAAAGTTTGTTTCCTACTACACCAGGAAACCATGGAAGATCCCAAAGTGAAGCAACACCTGAAGGTGTTCTTTCTGTCCACTGCGCTCCCTGCCTAATCAGAGTCAATATATTCCTTCCATATCATATCAATACTGGAAGTATATCTCAGACCATGTCGAACTGTGCCTCGCAAGTATCTCAACACATGTTTCACAACAATCTAGTGTGTCTATCTCAGCTGACTTATAAACTGGCTAAGTGCACTCACTGCATAGAAAATATTTGGTTTGGTGTTAACCATATACATCAATTATCCAATCAGTGGTCTATACAGAGTCAGATCAATTTTGTCAAAATTGGAAGAAGACACACTTAGTTTCTTTAGATTCGTCATCATTGGTATAACCATGGGCTTGAAGTTCAATATCTCAAACTTCTTCAATATCTCAACTGTGTACTTCCCCTCACTTGGGAAGATCTCATCAGTTCTCTGCCACACCGCTAGTCCCAAGAAGTAGTAAATCATACCAAGGTCCTTCATCTCGAACTCATAGGCCAACACATAGTTGCATTCAATAATAAATCTCTATGTACATGTGAGGAATAAATCATCAACGTAGAGGACCAAAATCAGGGCCTCACCATTAACAGTTTTGTAGTAGAGATTGGGATCAACAACACTTTTGTTGAAGCCCAAACTCATCAAGTGTCCATCAATCCTCACATACCTAGCTCGAGGTGCTTGCTTGAGTCCATACAGGGCATTCTTCAACCTACACACATGAGACTCCTTCTCATGTATGATGAAACCATCTGGCTTCTCGATGTATATTTCTTCCCCAATCTCTCCATTGAGAAAGGTTGTCTTCACATCCATCTGATGTAGTTTCCAACCCATGGATGCTGCGAGGGCAATAATCGTCCGGATAGAAGTGTATCGAGAAACAAGAGAAAATGTCTCCTCATAATCTATTCCCTCCACCTGAGAGAATCCTCTAGCAACAAATATTGCTTTGTGCTTCTCGATGCTTCCGTCAACTGTATGCTTGATCTTGTAGATCCATTTGGAAGTCACTGCAAACTTCCTTCTAGGTCTCAGAATAGTATCACACACATCATTCTTCATGATGGACTGATACTCCTCCATCATGGCATTTCTCCATACCAGTTGACTAGATGCCTCCTCATAACATGAAGGCTCAAAATCAATGACGTGGCTCATAGCTGCGGCATAACACGAATATATCTAAGGTCTCTTTCTCTCTCGGAAGGTACCACGAGGAGCTGCATGTCCTTCTACCTCTTGCAGAGTCTGACGAGCCCATGTAGGTATCTTCTGACCTACTACAATATCTCTGAGAACATCAACTGGAGGTACAAGATGAATGGGATCAATAGGCTCAATTGTCTTCCTCTGAACCGTGCGAGGGTGTGGGGGAGAAGGAACCATCTCTTCTTCTTTATCACTATCAATATCCATGTGAAATCCTCTAGATCTCATGAATGCTACCTCCTCCTCGAATGTAACATCTCTTCTCACCTCAATCTGTCTTTGACTAGGGATGTAGATCTAGTATGCCTTTGAAGACTCATTGTATCCCACAAACGTAACCTTTTTTCCTGAAGGGTCTAGCTTGGTCATTTTCTCTTTGGGTATATGAATGTATACTGGACACCCAAATATCTTGAAGTTTCCAACCTCAGGCTTCACTCTGGTGAAGGCCTCCTCGGGAATCATGTTCCTCAAAGTCTTATGAGGACTTTTGTTCTGTGAATGGTTGTATCCATGATCACTGGAACTATCTCTACTATCTGGTATGATCCCATCGTGAAGGTATAATTCTTTTGGAATCTGAGCATCATGTCTAGAAATGTCTCTCCTTGACATTATGTTGGAAGGTTTTTCCCTCCATGTCTTCCTCTTCACATGAGTGAACTGGCTCCCTCTTTCTAGGAGAACCCTTCCTCTACTACCCACCCTCAAGATGATGAGCTTACCAAATTAGTAAAATCTCTTTCTGCTGACATGGAGAAGGTAAAATTTGAAGCAAGACAGACCTATAGAAGTACTCAAAATTATGATAATAGAGGTATCTTCAGGAGACCTAATAATGCTCCTCAGATACCTCCAAGAGAGCCCAAAAACAAAGGAAGAGATGATCAAAGGATTCAAACCCCTTTACAAAACAACCTTATAGATGAAGAAGATGAAGATGATGAAGAAGATGATCCTGCGATCCATTGCTTGGGTGACACCCTTCCATCCCCTCACTTGACCAAGTCTGCATATGGGGATTCCTTGATGGATAATCAAATAAATAAATTAAGTAAGGGAGAGAAGGCAAAAAAGAATCCTAATAAATATAATCTGAGATCTAAAAAGAAGGGGGAAAATACTAATGCTTCAGATTAGCCCTCAAAAACAGAGAATTCTGCCAAGGCTGTGACAATTGGCAACAAGAAAAAAGACGCTAAAAACCCCCCAGTTTTGATTGAAGTTCCTACCCAAGAAGTCAAGGAGATTATGAAATCTCCATCTTCCTTTAGTTTTTAAAATGAGGTCCAAAAAATCAAGATCCTTGTACCATTTTTAGAATAGATAAAAATTAAAGAATTTAGAAAATATCTTTTCAATGAGTTGCTGCTCGAATTCTCCTCAAACACCACTGATTCATTAAATCTCCAAGATGAAAAGCCAACAGTCATCTTAGGTCCTTTGATAGAACATAGAGATGATTCATCCCCTCCCTTCTATACGTCACTGAACATACATGATAAGGTGCTGCATAATTGTTTGTTAGACTCAGGGGCATCTCACAATCTCATGCCCAAAATAGTCATGGATGAACTTGGATTAGAGATCACAAAAGCCTACCATGACTTATATTCCTTTGACTCTAGGAAAGTGAAGTGTCTTGGGGTCATCAAAGATCTGGTTGTGACCTTATTTCAGTTGCCCATGAAAAGTGTGGTCATAGACATTGTAGTGGATGATGTTACCCCAAATTTGGCATGCTATTGTCAAGATCTTGGATAAAAATATTTGGGGGAACTTTACAGATGGACCTCACATATGCCACTATTCCTGTATTTGGGGGTGAGCATAGAAGAATTTATAAAGAAGCTCAATTGGCCTACATCATTAGTGATGAAGAAGACCCCACCAACCATCCTATTTTTTCCCTTGACACCGATTTGGGATCCAACATATTGCAGCTCATTGATGCTCCTGAAAGCCCTCTTAAAATCAGAAAACAATCCATCACTTCTTGTGAAATTGCTCCTCCAACTACCCCTGTTTGGAAGATATTCTTTGATTGAGCCTCTTCTAAAGAAGGTGTTGGTGCTGGAGTAATCTTCGTTTCACCTTATCAAGAGACTATACCTCTGTCATACAAGTTGGAATTTGAAGCCACCAACAATGTGGCAGAATATGAAGCTCTTGTTTTGGGTTTAAGGGTTGAAAAAGACACGAGAATTGAAGAGCTATCAGTATTTGGGGATGCAGAACTAATTATTCATCAGATCAAACATATTTATCAAGCTAAGCACCCTAGGCTTAGAACTTACAGAAATGAGGTGTGGGACCTAATTGACAGTTTCTTCTTAGATTTCAACATTTCATTTATTCCAAGAAAGGATAATACTATGGCTGATTCTTTGATGATTTAAACCAACCATTTTAGAGTCCCACTGCCACCTAAACTCAAATATGATGTGGAGGTGAAATATAGACCCTCTATACCTGACAATGTCAAGCATTGGAAGGTGTTTGAGGATGATCTTGAGATCAAAAAATTTCTCGAGTCTGTTGATGAATTCTTTGCATCACATATTGACCAAGATCATGATTCTAAAAGTAATTCTCATACTGATGTTTTCCTGAACAAAATTGCTAATCACCATATCGTTCAACTGCCTAGCAACCACATTGCAAAGGGACTAGTTCCTTTAGAAATATTGTTCGATGGGATCGAGGTGGTGGTAAATTTTAAAGACTCAATTGATGATGATGATGTATCTATGTGTAATATTGGTACAGAGAAGGACCCAAAATTTTTCATATTGCCAAGCAGCCTGTCAAGAGAACAAAGAGTTGAATACGTTGAGTTGTTAAAAGAATTTTCTAATGTGTTTTCCTGGACATATGAAGACCTCATAACATATGACACAAGTATCATTGAGCATAATATCCCACTGAAGGAGGAAGCCAAACCATTTAGGCAGAAGTTGAGACAAATAAATCCTGTGGTACTGACTATTATGGAGAAAGAGGTAAAAAATATTTTGGATGCCCAGATTATCATTCCCTTGAGATTTTCTGAGTGGGTGGCCAACCTGGTCCCAGTGAGAAAGAAGAATGGAGAAATCAAACTTTGTGTTGATTTCCAAAATATGAACAGAAGCTCTAAGAAGGATAGTTACCACGTGACCAAGATGGAACACATATTACAGAGGGTGACAGGTGCATCCAGGATGTCTATGATGGATGGATTTTCTGGATACAATCAAGTCTTTGTCTTACCTGAAGATAGAGAGAATACAACCTTCACCACTCCTTGGGGTACATTCATGTACGCTAAGATGCTCTTTGGATTGATGAATGCAAGATAAACCTTTCAACGAACCATGGACATAGATTTTATTAGAGAGAAGGACAAGTTTGTAGTCATTTATTTGGATGAAATAACAATGTTCTCACATTCTAATAAAGAACATTATGATCATCTAAAAAGAGTCTTCTTGAAATTTAGAAGATTTGGTCTCTCTCTAAATCCCAAAAAATCTTTATTTTCCATGAAAGAAGGGAAACTGTTGGGGCACATTGTGTCAACTGAGGGGGTAAGGATTGATCCAAGCAGGGTAGAAGCTATCCAAAATTTGTCACCCCCTAGATCCAAGAAATAAGTTCAATCCTTCTTGGGAAAGATTAATTTTTTGAGAAGGTTTGTTTTGAATTTTGCTGAGCTGGTAAAGTTTATGACAACCATGCCGAGGAAGGGAAATGAGATCAAGTGGACTTATGAAGCTCACAATTCTTTCAATTAGATAAAGAAGGCCTTGACTGAAGCACCTGTGCTTATCAGTCCTAACTACTCCAAGGAGTTTCTGATTTTCTCTTTTGCTTCATCTGACACAGTAGCAATTGTTTTATTGCAGAAGAATGATGAAGGGTTAGAGCAACCCATTTCATTTTTTAGTAGGGCACTAAGAGATGCTGAAATAAAATATGACATCATGGAAAAGCATGCCTATGCATTGGTTAAAGATCTCAAAGCTTTCAGAGTTTATGTGCTACATTCAAAAGTCATTGCATATGTCCCTTCAACTTCTGTGAAGGAGATCCTCATTCAGCCTGACATAGACGGAAGAAGGAGCAAGTGGATTGCCAAGATCCGTGAATTTGATCTTGAAATAAAGCCTACTAAATTGGTTAAAGGTCAAGGTTTAGCTAGATTGCTGGTTGAATCTAATTGTAAAGCCTTGGGGGTCAATTTCATCGAAATTTGTTCATAGAATCAACAAGCTGAGTTGTCTGATGAAGATCCTCAAGGCACACCCCCATTGGCAGGATGCATTTGGTATAAAGACATTATATTTTTACTACAGAGGTTGCAACCTCCTGATGGCATGGAAAAGAGTAAGGTAAGAGCTTTGAAGCTCAAATCAATTAAATATTGTCTGATTGATCAAGTCTTATATTGGAAAGACCCTTTAGGAGTGCTTTTGAGATGCCTTGACCCACAGGAAGCCCGAAATATTATATATGATTTTCATGATATTTTATGTGGGGGGCATCACTTCTGGAGAACCATAGCCTATAAAATTCTCAGGGCTGGGTATTTTTGGCCTAGTCTCTTTAGTAATGTCTGTGCAAAGATCAGGGCTTGTGTTAAGTGTCATAAATTCTCTAGAAAGAAACAACTCAAGTCTCTGCCACTAAAACCCGTGGTAGCTTTAGGGCCCTTTCAGTGGTGGGGCCTAGATTTTATTGGGGAAATTCATCCTGCTTCAATCGATCATCATAGGTGGATCTTGACTGCCATAGACTAGTTTACCAAGTGGATAGAGGCCATCCCCACAAGAAATGCTTCCCACAAAGTAATCATCAGTTTTCTTGAGGATAATATGGCAAGATTCGGTTGTTCAAATAGAATTGTCATGGATAATGCTGCAACTTTCAAGGCTGAACCACTGATTAAGTTTTGTGAACAGTTTGGAATCACATTGATTCACTCTACTCCTTACTACCCCCAAGGGAATGGACTAACAAAGTCCTCTAACAAGAGCCTTATTAAGATCATCAAAATACTGTTAGAGGACAATAAGAAAGCATGTGATTCAAATCTTAAATTTGCTCTATGGGCTAACCGAGTGACAACTAAGAGATCTCTTGGTGTCTCTCCTTTCCAACTTGTATATGGAGTTAAGGCCATCTTTCCTTCTCAGCTTGCCTTGCCTGTGGCAAAATTCTTCCAAGACTACCAAGGAGAACTGAATGATATGATTAGAAGAATACAACAGCTAATAGAAGTGCAACAGACAAGGGAGAAACTACTGGACAAAGCCCATGACCATCAACGGAAGATCAAGTAGGCTTTTGACAGAAAAGTAAGGAAAGAGGATTTCCAGCTCGGATATCTAGTACTCAAGTGGGATGCAACTAAACAAGATAAAGGCAAGCATGGTAAATTTGAGGCCTTATGGATTGGCCCCTTCAAGGTTTCTAAGGTTTTTTCAAATAACACTTACAAATTGCAGGATTTGGATGATGCTGAAGTTTTTGGTAGCCATGTAAATGGGCATTTTATGAAGAAATTTGTTACTTAAAGCCATGAGAGGCTTCCCATGTCATTGTAAATATCATTTTTCTTTTTGTTTTTTTTGTTTTTATAGAAGAATCCATAGCCCAATGGATAAGACACTAGAACTGCGCATTCTTGGTAGCTTGCAGGGAGCATGCCATCCCATGTGGAGCCAAATTTTATCACATAAAGTTGTCAAGGGCCATAGGTGTGTATCAATATACCCATGTTTGTTGCCTTGCCTCGTCTCTCTATCTTTCGCAAGCCAGGTCTTCAAGTCTTCCCCTTTTTGTTATTCAAACGACACGGTTTCCCTTGAGGTATTGCATGAAAGGTATTGGTCCGAAGCTCTCCGCCTTACCTTAAATCTGAGCACTTATCTCTTTTGTCTCGGTCATTAGTCTTTCTGTTTTCTCGAGCTTGCCACCATCGCCCAAGTCTTTGTTTACAAAGTCTGCAGCCATGTACGCTAACTCAAAAAGGATGAGGAAAGTTTTTATTTGGGTCGTAGATCTCATTAGAAGAGATCAACGGTGGAAAATAATCACGGGAATCAGGAGTCCAAAATATTGTTAAAAGTGGTTCGTCAAAGGTACGAACTCCCGAAACCCGAAATCAGCAGGGACCGTTCGATTCAGAGAGACATGTGGCGCAGGATCAACGATTTCACACTTTTGCGGAGTGAAAAATTCAAAGGGAAGAGTCGTGAGGATTCGCGAAGTCCTGATACCTGAAGATTAGATATGTACCGTCGATCTTAGAGGGACGCGTGGCGCTAGATCCAAGAAGTCACGATTTCACGAATCAAAGGTCTTAGCATGGAGCATGACGTAATTTCACGAAGCACAAAATCACAAAGCACTTAGGGATTGGGCCCATGGTCATAGCCAGTGGTCATATTGAAAGTGGGGCCATAAATAAGGGTAAGCACCTATTGAGCGACTGGTGACTGAGGTTTTCGAGGAAGAAATTGTGGCCGTTAAATCCAAATCAGGTCTGATCGTTG
Organism: Picea engelmannii; assembly: GCA_009831015.1. Classification (NCBI taxonomy): domain Eukaryota; kingdom Viridiplantae; phylum Streptophyta; class Pinopsida; order Pinales; family Pinaceae; genus Picea; species Picea engelmannii. The sequence goes on along the minus strand of ML781750.1, from coordinate 16,222 downwards.
ATCTGAAAAGGCCATTTCGCAAGTTCGTGCATCGCGATACTTGGAATCAAGTGTAGTGAAGACTCCCAAAATGAGAAATCGTGAAGTACTTGGGAGCTAAGCGCTAGGTTGCGGCCCAGGGTCGCATGATGAAGAGGCTGACACCAGGATCTCTAGGAGCGCGAAGGAAATGGCGTCGATTTCAAGGAGATTTGCAGAGCCTCGAGGTGTCAAGATTGACTTGAAGAAGTCATGGGCACCACCTAGAAACATTCATGGGTGTCAGGCCTCATCCTGATCCCAATGAAGGAAGTTATTGAAGATAGGGGTGGCAGTTGAGACTTCGTCTCACCCCATAAATAGAAAGCGTTGCAGAGAGAAACTATGAAGGCAAACTGTCCATCGAAGCTTCCTTCTGGATGGATTTCCCTGTAAAACACATAACTGCGCATGTCTCACGTCTGACATAAGAAGGCCTGCGCAGTCCGACAGAGCGAGCGCTGAATGGGAACTTTGAATGCAGGGGTCCGATCACGCTCTTGGTAGTTGCAACAACTTTGAGTATATATACTCAGTTTTGATATTTTGTTCAAGTCGAATGGTTGAGCTAGGCTCCCTGCTATTGTAATATTTTTATGAAGAACACTGGTTCTCTGGTTATGTATTTGTTTTTGAGACATCTTGGTTAATCTAAGTCAGCGTTCTTACTCCATCTTATTTGTCTTTGATATTGAGAGAGTTCATGAATGATTGATTCACATGAATTGTTGTAACTGTATTATGACGAATGTTTCATTATAGTGTTGTTATAATGTCTTTCAGTTGCCTTGAAAATTTAAATTCAAGAGGATCTTGTGTTTGAGTTTTTTCCTCCTTAGGCTGCTGGAAGACATGATGTCCATAGCAGACCTCTACACTCTCCTCACCAAAGTCTTTCCTCTATTCACCCTTACTCCAACTTACTGACTGAAGTTGATACAAGACCTCAATTGCTTGTGCATGTCAGCCCAAGTTTTCTGAGTTAGAATGTTATTATCATTGAGTCCTCTCCATTTGATCACCTAAAACACATTTACATTTACTGTATAAACTGATGGGTACTGGGCTTACCTTCTATGCAATATGAAGGTGACTTCTAGTGATAACACCTTGAAAAAGGAAAAAGACGAAGTCTTAGTACAACTACGAGCAATGCAGGATAGTGTAGCTGCCCATGAAAACGAGAAAGCAGAGCTTCAGGAGGAAAAATCCCAGCTACAGAGGGAAAATGAGAAGTTGCTTGCAGAGCAGGCCACAGTCAAAGAAGCGATAAGTAAATCATGTCTCTCTGTACCAGGCTTGGTATAGGAGGACTAGGAGCCAGTCGAAGCTCAAGTAGTGAAGCTCGTTGAGACCCTCCAGCAGCTTCAAGTTAGGATAACAAAGTTGGAGGCCCAAATAGTACCGAGCACCCCACAAGAGGTGCGTGACCAGAGGGAGGAGACCGCTAAGAACACAGTTGCAAGCATAAGATCCCTCGCCTCAGAATGTAAACAATTAAGTGATAAGAGCACCCAAACATACAAACGCCTCACCGATGATCCACAACTAAGGAAGCTAGAAGCACAGTTATAGGAGGCGCAACATCAAGCATTCTTGTTGCAAGCGCATATGAATCTTCTCACCGCAGTGGAAAGAATGAAGAGATCCCAGGAACAACGCGCAGTATAGTAATAGATCACTGCCATCCAGGGTAAGGTAATGGAAATCACGCATAAGCTACAACCTGTGCAAGATGAATCCTGCAAGGTCTTCGAGGAGATTGATGGACATGGCTCACAAATAGATCAAGTGGTTGCAGTAGTAGAACAATGCATGGAAGGGCCTGTTACAGAGCAGACGATCCAGGAGCTTGTTGAGCAGGAGGCTCAGGCAAAGAAGCAAGTTGAGTCAGCTCGAGTTAAGATCAAGGCCTTCGAAGTAGCATTGTCCAGACCTGAGTGACTCAGGACGAGTCACAGGTGAGTGTTGGGGGCCTGTTGGCCCTTGACCAAGTTTTGGGAAAACTTTGGTCATCTTTGACTCACTTTGGGACCTCGACATGATGGTCGAAGAAGGAGTGCCCAGGCGGAGCTGAGATCGTGGATCTCACTTATTTTCCGTCTATGTGGACCTAGTAAGGGGTTCTTTAGGGTTTTTGTAATGGGTTATGGGATGTCGGCCCATGGGCTTTTCCCATGTTTAGGCCTTATTGTAAGGATTTGTAGAAGTATAAATAAAGAAGACTGTATTGTAAAAGAATCTAGCTAAGTGCAAGTAGTTAGAGTTGCCTTGTACAAAGTAATGTATGTGTGTTAAGGCTTTGTGCTCGATAGAGAGTTGGCTTTGTGCCTTAACCTAGTTTTGGAAGGAGGATCTGGTGCTCAGTGCACAGATCTCCTGTCTGGTGCGAAGCTCGACTCTGTGGCTTAGTGCACATGAGTAACTGAATGTAAGAGATTGACGAATAATAAAGAGGCGAAGTGGTTGGTGGACGTAGCCCCACACTGGGGTGGACCACGTATATCTGGTGTCTTATGGTTTGCTTTATGCAATGTTATCTCTGCTATGTTTTGCTTAGTGCTTGGATTAGAATGTGTAGTGAATATGTATGTTTTGCTTAAATGCTTTGCTTATGTTAAAATGCTAGATCTGATTCAAAGTGCTAAGTGCTAAGTGTTTAAGGTGCATAATATTTGTTGTTACTACGCTAGATCTATCCTTGGGTATGTTCTGCGATGTTAATAAGGTTAATGAAATAATGTATGTCACTTCCTAAGCGTTAAAAATATACTCTGCGAAGTGTTATTATCATAGATCTGTGTCCCAACTTGGTTACAGACACCTGCGTCCTGTAACCCTCCCTGCTTCTACCTCGGGTGAGACTTCGTTTGCTTCGCAGGTGTTTCCGAAAGGGCCGGTAGTCGGGGTTTTGTTGGTGCATTGTTAAGCGTTGAACCCTGGGTCTACTCCTGTGCCAACAAAGAATAATGGGCATGTTTGAGAAGGCCGCACCCTGAGATGACTTATCTTGATCAGGCTGGAGCAACACTAAGCAAGAGCAAAGGGAAAGTGGAAGGGAGAGAGTATTGTCCAATTTCTCCACCTTGAATCTAAGGTCCGCAACCTCCCCTTGAACCTCAAAGATAAGCTTTAACCGGTCCTCTATCAAGCGATCTTCCTTGGATGTTGCACTTGAATGGTCAACCACCGATGACGTTTTCAAAGGATGAGAGGAAGGGTTGTTCTCCCCCGAGACTCCTCCAACAAGGCCACAATGAGCTTCAATTATGCCAATAGGCACATTATCCATATCCAACCACTCCACTTGACATCCCTAGACGAAAGCATCCTCTGAATCAGGCTACGCGCATGACCTAGCCAATTGGGGGTCTGGTTTTCCACACTTCTCAACATCTTGAACTGGTAAAACAATGTTTATCTGATCCACATTCTTAGTGGAAGGGGGCTAGCTGATGTGCTGCATTTCCGACCTCCAGAGAGTCCCCCACCCTCGTTGGACTCGACCCTGTTCCCTGACTCATGGCATCGAGAAAGGAATGGTGTTAGCGCTACTAGTCAGAGAAACCTTCAAAACTTCTTCCAAACTCCAGTAGAGCCAGAATAAGTTGAGCCGTGGGGGTGAACCAACATTTTTGAACCTCGCTTCATAAATTCCCCAAGTCATGTCAATACCAGAAAGCTTCATTCTCTGATCAACCAAATTAACTCTGCAATTAGTTTCCTTCTTGCCAATGGTACCTTAAAATAGTGCCATGGTTCATTTCACATGTGCAAACCAAGAGAGCACCTTATTGCTTCTGCCTTTCAGGTGGTAGGAAGAGTTGTCCACGTACGTGCCTTAAGAGTGGAACCGCTAGGTGGCCATACGCTCTTTCACCACATTAAGTGTGGCATGACACCCCATATGGAGAATAGTTGATTTATTTAAAATTGAGCAAAACTTTCTATTATAATAAAACTTTGTTTATATTTAAAAATTTTACCAATTTTTTATTAAATTTATTTATTAAAATATTATAAATAAAGTTTAATTGGAATGAGTAGATTTAGTTGAGATAGTTAAAATTCCTTTCCCCTCAAATTCAATTTCCTTGAAACACATATAATTAAATACCATCTTCAAAATAATTTTTTTTTTTACCTAATCCTTTATTGTAATATGTATTCCACAATTAAAAACTATTTACTATCACAATTTAAAAAATAAATGAATGTTCCAAAATAAAACTTTACCTCACCAAAACAGTGAGTTTATCCATAAGCAATAAACAAACATTAATGAACCTTTTTCTTAAACGTATATTTGAGCCCTGAGCTTGGTCGGCCCACCTCCACGCGTTCTTCTGTTCGTTTTCGTTTCGTCTGTGTGCAAAGAAACAAGGCGCATGATGATACATTTCTGCACAGACACAGAGCACGCTCACATGCTCATGCCTGACCCTGCGTCATCGTTATGAGCACTATTTCAGTTCCCTTATTCTAATTTTATTTGCCTCCGAATCCCGACAATCCCCCTTTCTTTGGTAGCTTTAATAGCGTAAATGCTGCATCCATTCACGTGGGCCTTGCGGTTTTAGCAGGAAGAGAGTGGTCATATGGATGCGAGGGGCAGGCAGAGAGCCAGTCAGTTAGTACGCAATGCGCATGCAATCCTCTCACAGAAAACTTTGGCTTGTTTATCGGCAGAAGCCGCGACGGAGAAGCCGCTGAAAAGCCATGGGAAAGGGGATCTTATTCACGGCCCCTCGTGGGCTCTACGTTCTAAAACTTGACTTTTGACTGTAGAAACCGCTCACCA
>ML781750.1:0-11303 GCA_009831015.1 Picea engelmannii | reverse complement strand
CCCGGCTTCCAAGTCGGAGTTAAAAGCTTCAGCTGAGACTGCCCGCTACAGCTTGTCAACTGAGCCTGGAAGGGCTGTTGGGGTGCATTAAATAGTCGAGGAAATGACAGATTATGATTGATTTAATAGGAACACATCTAGATTACCTGGGATCGTAGAAAATGACTTTGACTTCGTCTACTTTTTGAATCTCCTCTGGTATAATAATAATTAATATAAGTCGCAGTTCATGCGTTGAGTATGGCTGAAGAAAAATCAAACTTTTAATTCTATTCAAGTCGTCCAATTTTTTACAAAAAAACGCGTGGTACAACGCGATAAATCTGCAAGCGAGATCCGCCATAGCCGGACTTGACTGAGGTTGGTGCATGATAAGGATGGTCTAAAATTATTTTTGCTTTTTAAAATTTAGGTAGCAAATGTTGCAGTTGGGTGTTATTGTTTTATGAGTCAAGATTTTGAACGTCACCTCCTTATTTCAGGGATTTTGAATTGTACAACCTTTCCACTCAAATCTACAAATCCTATACAAAAAATAACTAAAACAAAATCTCCAGAACTTAAAATAAATAAATAAAAACACTAAAACAAAACTCCCCAGAATCTTAAAAATAACGAAGACAAAACTTTGGTAGAGTATTTAACCAAATCCCAGAGTTACGCGTTGAAAGGGGCTTATCCAGCTGTATGACATCTTTTTGGCCTAATAATAAGTAGACTGTCCAGCCATGGCATTAGCTCGAGCTTAGGGCGGTGGCAGCTTGGCAGCGTGCAGGTGCGTTAAGCGAAATAAGAATAAAATAGAAGCCAGAGGGTGCGAGAGAGAGACAAAAACCGCCGGCTCGCAGTCGCAGCTCTGCTGGCCTAGGCTGAACTATTTGCACAGTCTCCCATTCAATTACAGAGAGTTGGGAAGTGTCAGAGCTTTAAAGTCTAATTTTATTTAGGATCTCGCGCCAAGAGGGTGGTTTATTTGTGGAGGAAGCAACAATTTAGGCGACAAAGCATGGCTTGCGGCTTAATTGTCGTCGCAGGGGCAAATTGCAATAGAAGGGTTTAGGGTTTGGCTACCAAACTTTCTTTCAGTTATAAAGGAAATTTCTATATACTGATTTATTTTTAAAAAACTGAAGCAGGTTTAGAGTTGGTCAAAATCAGGGAAGATGTTTTCAACATATAATAAACTTGATTGATTTTTAAAAAATTTAAGTAGATGTAGAGTTGGTCAAAATCAGGGAAGATGTTTTCAACATATAATAAACTTTGAAATTGAATTATACTATAAGTTTTACTCATTTTTTAAATTTGGAACTTTATCAAAAAGAAATTATGTAAGTTGAGAATACAGTTTTCTCAGAGTGAATTAAGGCACACTCAATCAACTCCTCTTCTCAATGTTCTCAAGATGTAGGGAGTAAGCTAATTCGGGAGCAATCTTCTTTTTTTTCAGACAAAAAATGGACCTGAATCAGAAATGCTCAAAAAATCGATCAAACTTTTAAATTGACCGAAAATTTAAAACTGCATCTCAGAAAAACGTCCCTAAAAAGTAACTCGAAAGAGAAGATTGCCCTCTCAAGTTAGCCCACTCCTTAATTTTAATCAGTTTCCTTTCATTTCACAGAATTCTAAATCCTAACTGCTATCTGACATTCTGAAGCTATAATTTTAGTTAATTTCATTTCACAGAATTCTAAACCCTAACTGCTATCTGAGGTTCTCAAGCTGTAATTTTAGTTAGTTTCATTTCACAGAATTCTAAACCCTAACATGAATTCTATTCATACCTAAAATTTATGCTGAGCAGTACACAGTAGAGAAAACTTGACAATACAGAATTGAACTCTATTCATATCTAAAATTTATCCTGGGCTGTACAGAGAATCCTTTCAAGTCATTTCTAAAATATCTGCTTGAAAGTACACAGAATCCTTTCACTACAAGATACTTGTGATGGGGAAAAATATTAACTCCGGCCAGTCAGGGCTCGGTTGGTGAGCGGTTTCTACAGTCAAAAGTCAAGTTTTAGAACGTAGAGCCCACGAGGGGCCGTGAATAAGATCCCCTTTCCCATGGCTTTTCAGCGGCTTCTCCGTCGCGGCTTCTGCCGATAAACAAGCCAAAGTTTTCTGTGAGAGGATTGCATGCGCATTGCGTACTAACTGACTGGCTCTCTGCCTGCCCCTCGCATCCATATGACCACTCTCTTCCTGCTAAAACCGCAAGGCCCACGTGAATGGATGCAGCATTTACGCTATTAAAGCTACCAAAGAAAGGGGGATTGTCGGGATTCGGAGGCAAATAAAATTAGAATAAGGGAACTGAAATAGTGCTCATAACGATGACGCAGGGTCAGGCATGAGCATGTGAGCGTGCTCTGTGTCTGTGCAGAAATGTATCATCATGCGCCTTGTTTCTTTGCACACAGACGAAACGAAAACGAACAGAAGAACGCGTGGAGGTGGGCCGACCAAGCTCAGGGCTCAAATATACGTTTAAGAAAAAGGTTCATTAATGTTTGTTTATTGCTTATGGATAAACTCACTGTTTTGGTGAGGTAAAGTTTTATTTTGGAACATTCATTTATTTTTTAAATTGTGATAGTAAATAGTTTTTAATTGTGGAATACATATTACAATAAAGGATTAGGTAAAAAAAAAAATTATTTTGAAGATGGTATTTAATTATATGTGTTTCAAGGAAATTGAATTTGAGGGGAAAGGAATTTTAACTATCTCAACTAAATCTACTCATTCCAATTAAACTTTATTTATAATATTTTAATAAATAAATTTAATAAAAAATTGGTAAAATTTTTAAATATAAACAAAGTTTTATTATAATAGAAAGTTTTGCTCAATTTTAAATAAATCAACTATTCTCCATATGGGGTGTCATGCCACACTTAATGTGGTGAAAGAGCGTATGGCCACCTAGCGGTTCCACTCTTAAGGCACGTACGTGGACAACTCTTCCTACCACCTGAAAGGCAGAAGCAATAAGGTGCTCTCTTGGTTTGCACATGTGAAATGAACCATGGCACTATTTTAAGGTACCATTGGCAAGAAGGAAACTAATTGCAGAGTTAATTTGGTTGATCAGAGAATGAAGCTTTCTGGTATTGACATGACTTGGGGAATTTATGAAGCGAGGTTCAAAAATGTTGGTTCACCCCCACGGCTCAACTTATTCTGGCTCTACTGGAGTTTGGAAGAAGTTTTGAAGGTTTCTCTGACTAGTAGCGCTAACACCATTCCTTTCTCGATGCCATGAGTCAGGGAACAGGGTCGAGTCCAACGAGGGTGGGGGACTCTCTGGAGGTCGGAAATGCAGCACATCAGCTAGCCCCCTTCCACTAAGAATGTGGATCAGATAAACATTGTTTTACCAGTTCAAGATGTTGAGAAGTGTGGAAAACCAGACCCCCAATTGGCTAGGTCATGCGCGTAGCCTGATTCAGAGGATGCTTTCGTCTAGGGATGTCAAGTGGAGTGGTTGGATATGGATAATGTGCCTATTGGCATAATTGAAGCTCATTGTGGCCTTGTTGGAGGAGTCTCGGGGGAGAACAACCCTTCCTCTCATCCTTTGAAAACGTCATCGGTGGTTGACCATTCAAGTGCAACATCCAAGGAAGATCGCTTGATAGAGGACCGGTTAAAGCTTATCTTTGAGGTTCAAGGGGAGGTTGCGGACCTTAGATTCAAGGTGGAGAAATTGGACAATACTCTCTCCCTTCCACTTTCCCTTTGCTCTTGCTTAGTGTTGCTCCAGCCTGATCAAGATAAGTCATCTCAGGGTGCGGCCTTCTCAAACATGCCCATTATTCTTTGTTGGCACAGGAGTAGACCCAGGGTTCAACGCTTAACAATGCACCAACAAAACCCCGACTACCGGCCCTTTCGGAAACACCTGCGAAGCAAACGAAGTCTCACCCGAGGTAGAAGCAGGGAGGGTTACAGGACGCAGGTGTCTGTAACCAAGTTGGGACACAGATCTATGATAATAACACTTCGCAGAGTATATTTTTAACGCTTAGGAAGTGACATACATTATTTCATTAACCTTATTAACATCGCAGAACATACCCAAGGATAGATCTAGCGTAGTAACAACAAATATTATGCACCTTAAACACTTAGCACTTAGCACTTTGAATCAGATCTAGCATTTTAACATAAGCAAAGCATTTAAGCAAAACATACATATTCACTACACATTCTAATCCAAGCACTAAGCAAAACATAGCAGAGATAACATTGCATAAAGCAAACCATAAGACACCAGATATACGTGGTCCACCCCAGTGTGGGGCTACGTCCACCAACCACTTCGCCTCTTTATTATTCGTCAATCTCTTACATTCAGTTACTCATGTGCACTAAGCCACAGAGTCGAGCTTCGCACCAGACAGGAGATCTGTGCACTGAGCACCAGATCCTCCTTCCAAAACTAGGTTAAGGCACAAAGCCAACTCTCTATCGAGCACAAAGCCTTAACACACATACATTACTTTGTACAAGGCAACTCTAACTACTTGCACTTAGCTAGATTCTTTTACAATACAGTCTTCTTTATTTATACTTCTACAAATCCTTACAATAAGGCCTAAACATGGGAAAAGCCCATGGGCCGACATCCCATAACCCATTACAAAAACCCTAAAGAACCCCTTACTAGGTCCACATAGACGGAAAATAAGTGAGATCCACGATCTCAGCTCCGCCTGGGCACTCCTTCTTCGACCATCATGTCGAGGTCCCAAAGTGAGTCAAAGATGACCAAAGTTTTCCCAAAACTTGGTCAAGGGCCAACAGGCCCCCAACACTCACCTGTGACTCGTCCTGAGTCACTCAGGTCTGGACAATGCTACTTCGAAGGCCTTGATCTTAACTCGAGCTGACTCAACTTGCTTCTTTGCCTGAGCCTCCTGCTCAACAAGCTCCTGGATCGTCTGCTCTGTAACAGGCCCTTCCATGCATTGTTCTACTACTGCAACCACTTGATCTATTTGTGAGCCATGTCCATCAATCTCCTCGAAGACCTTGCAGGATTCATCTTGCACAGGTTGTAGCTTATGCGTGATTTCCATTACCTTACCCTGGATGGCAGTGATCTATTACTATACTGCGCGTTGTTCCTGGGATCTCTTCATTCTTTCCACTGCGGTGAGAAGATTCATATGCGCTTGCAACAAGAATGCTTGATGTTGCGCCTCCTATAACTGTGCTTCTAGCTTCCTTAGTTGTGGATCATCGGTGAGGCGTTTGTATGTTTGGGTGCTCTTATCACTTAATTGTTTACATTCTGAGGCGAGGGATCTTATGCTTGCAACTGTGTTCTTAGCGGTCTCCTCCCTCTGGTCACGCACCTCTTGTGGGGTGCTCGGTACTATTTGGGCCTCCAACTTTGTTATCCTAACTTGAAGCTGCTGGAGGGTCTCAACGAGCTTCACTACTTGAGCTTCGACTGGCTCCTAGTCCTCCTATACCAAGCCTGGTACAGAGAGACATGATTTACTTATCGCTTCTTTGACTGTGGCCTGCTCTGCAAGCAACTTCTCATTTTCCCTCTGTAGCTGGGATTTTTCCTCCTGAAGCTCTGCTTTCTCGTTTTCATGGGCAGCTACACTATCCTGCATTGCTCGTAGTTGTACTAAGACTTCGTCTTTTTCCTTTTTCAAGGTGTTATCACTAGAAGTCACCTTCATATTGCATAGAAGGTAAGCCCAGTACCCATCAGTTTATACAGTAAATGTAAATGTGTTTTAGGTGATCAAATGGAGAGGACTCAATGATAATAACATTCTAACTCAGAAAACTTGGGCTGACATGCACAAGCAATTGAGGTCTTGTATCAACTTCAGTCAGTAAGTTGGAGTAAGGGTGAATAGAGGAAAGACTTTGGTGAGGAGAGTGTAGAGGTCTGCTATGGACATCATGTCTTCCAGCAGCCTAAGGAGGAAAAAACTCAAACACAAGATCCTCTTGAATTTAAATTTTCAAGGCAACTGAAAGACATTATAACAACACTATAATGAAACATTCGTCATAATACAGTTACAACAATTCATGTGAATCAATCATTCATGAACTCTCTCAATATCAAAGACAAATAAGATGGAGTAAGAACGCTGACTTAGATTAACCAAGATGTCTCAAAAACAAATACATAACCAGAGAACCAGTGTTCTTCATAAAAATATTACAATAGCAGGGAGCCTAGCTCAACCATTCGACTTGAACAAAATATCAAAACTGAGTATATATACTCAAAGTTGTTGCAACTACCAAGAGCGTGATCGGACCCCTGCATTCAAAGTTCCCATTCAGCGCTCGCTCTGTCGGACTGCGCAGGCCTTCTTATGTCAGACGTGAGACATGCGCAGTTATGTGTTTTACAGGGAAATCCATCCAGAAGGAAGCTTCGATGGACAGTTTGCCTTCATAGTTTCTCTCTGCAACGCTTTCTATTTATGGGGTGAGACGAAGTCTCAACTGCCACCCCTATCTTCAATAACTTCCTTCATTGGGATCAGGATGAGGCCTGACACCCATGAATGTTTCTAGGTGGTGCCCATGACTTCTTCAAGTCAATCTTGACACCTCGAGGCTCTGCAAATCTCCTTGAAATCGACGCCATTTCCTTCGCGCTCCTAGAGATCCTGGTGTCAGCCTCTTCATCATGCGACCCTGGGCCGCAACCTAGCGCTTAGCTCCCAAGTACTTCACGATTTCTCATTTTGGGAGTCTTCACTACACTTGATTCCAAGTATCGCGATGCACGAACTTGCGAAATGGCCTTTTCAGATCAACGATCAGACCTGATTTGGATTTAACGGCCACAATTTCTTCCTCGAAAACCTCAGTCACCAGTCGCTCAATAGGTGCTTACCCTTATTTATGGCCCCACTTTCAATATGACCACTGGCTATGACCATGGGCCCAATCCCTAAGTGCTTTGTGATTTTGTGCTTCGTGAAATTACGTCATGCTCCATGCTAAGACCTTTGATTCGTGAAATCGTGACTTCTTGGATCTAGCGCCACGCGTCCCTCTAAGATCGACGGTACATATCTAATCTTCAGGTATCAGGACTTCGCGAATCCTCACGACTCTTCCCTTTGAATTTTTCACTCCGCAAAAGTGTGAAATCGTTGATCCTGCGCCACATGTCTCTCTGAATCGAACGGTCCCTGCTGATTTCGGGTTTCGGGAGTTCGTACCTTTGACGAACCACTTTTAACAATATTTTGGACTCCTGATTCCCGTGATTATTTTCCACCGTTGATCTCTTCTAATGAGATCTACGACCCAAATAAAAACTTTCCTCATCCTTTTTGAGTTAGCGTACATGGCTGCAGACTTTGTAAACAAAGACTTGGGCGATGGTGGCAAGCTCGAGAAAACAGAAAGACTAATGACCGAGACAAAAGAGATAAGTGCTCAGATTTAAGGTAAGGCGGAGAGCTTCGGACCAATACCTTTCATGCAATACCTCAAGGGAAACCGTGTCGTTTGAATAACAAAAAGGGGAAGACTTGAAGACCTGGCTTGCGAAAGATAGAGAGACGAGGCAAGGCAACAAACATGGGTATATTGATACACACCTATGGCCCTTGACAACTTTATGTGATAAAATTTGGCTCCACATGGGATGGCATGCTCCCTGCAAGCTACCAAGAATGCGCAGTTCTAGTGTCTTATCCATTGGGCTATGGATTCTTCTATAAAAACAAAAAAAACAAAAAGAAAAATGATATTTACAATGACATGGGAAGCCTCTCATGGCTTTAAGTAACAAATTTCTTCATAAAATGCCCATTTACATGGCTACCAAAAACTTCAGCATCATCCAAATCCTGCAATTTGTAAGTGTTATTTGAAAAAACCTTAGAAACCTTGAAGGGGCCAATCCATAAGGCCTCAAATTTACCATGCTTGCCTTTATCTTGTTTAGTTGCATCCCACTTGAGTACTAGATATCCGAGCTGGAAATCCTCTTTCCTTACTTTTCTGTCAAAAGCCTACTTGATCTTCCGTTGATGGTCATGGGCTTTGTCCAGTAGTTTCTCCCTTGTCTGTTGCACTTCTATTAGCTGTTGTATTCTTCTAATCATATCATTCAGTTCTCCTTGGTAGTCTTGGAAGAATTTTGCCACAGGCAAGGCAAGCTGAGAAGGAAAGATGGCCTTAACTCCATATACAAGTTGGAAAGGAGAGACACCAAGAGATCTCTTAGTTGTCACTCGGTTAGCCCATAGAGCAAATTTAAGATTTGAATCACATGCTTTCTTATTGTCCTCTAACAGTATTTTGATGATCTTAATAAGGCTCTTGTTAGAGGACTTTGTTAGTCCATTCCCTTGGGGGTAGTAAGGAGTAGAGTGAATCAATGTGATTCCAAACTGTTCACAAAACTTAATCAGTGGTTCAGCCTTGAAAGTTGCAGCATTATCCATGACAATTCTATTTGAACAACCGAATCTTGCCATATTATCCTCAAGAAAACTGATGATTACTTTGTGGGAAGCATTTCTTGTGGGGATGGCCTCTATCCACTTGGTAAACTAGTCTATGGCAGTCAAGATCCACCTATGATGATCGATTGAAGCAGGATGAATTTCCCCAATAAAATCTAGGCCCCACCACTGAAAGGGCCCTAAAGCTACCACGGGTTTTAGTGGCAGAGACTTGAGTTGTTTCTTTCTAGAGAATTTATGACACTTAACACAAGCCCTGATCTTTGCACAGACATTACTAAAGAGACTAGGCCAAAAATACCCAGCCCTGAGAATTTTATAGGCTATGGTTCTCCAGAAGTGATGCCCCCCACATAAAATATCATGAAAATCATATATAATATTTCGGGCTTCCTGTGGGTCAAGGCATCTCAAAAGCACTCCTAAAGGGTCTTTCCAATATAAGACTTGATCAATCAGACAATATTTAATTGATTTGAGCTTCAAAGCTCTTACCTTACTCTTTTCCATGCCATCAGGAGGTTGCAACCTCTGTAGTAAAAATATAATGTCTTTATACCAAATGCATCCTGCCAATGGGGGTGTGCCTTGAGGATCTTCATCAGACAACTCAGCTTGTTGATTCTATGAACAAATTTCGATGAAATTGACCCCCAAGGCTTTACAATTAGATTCAACCAGCAATCTAGCTAAACCTTGACCTTTAACCAATTTAGTAGGCTTTATTTCAAGATCAAATTCACGGATCTTGGCAATCCACTTGCTCCTTCTTCCGTCTATGTCAGGCTGAATGAGGATCTCCTTCACAGAAGTTGAAGGGACATATGCAATGACTTTTGAATGTAGCACATAAACTCTGAAAGCTTTGAGATCTTTAACCAATGCATAGGCATGCTTTTCCATGATGTCATATTTTATTTCAGCATCTCTTAGTGCCCTACTAAAAAATGAAATGGGTTGCTCTAACCCTTCATCATTCTTCTGCAATAAAACAATTGCTACTGTGTCAGATGAAGCAAAAGAGAAAATCAGAAACTCCTTGGAGTAGTTAGGACTGATAAGCACAGGTGCTTCAGTCAAGGCCTTCTTTATCTAATTGAAAGAATTGTGAGCTTCATAAGTCCACTTGATCTCATTTCCCTTCCTCGGCATGGTTGTCATAAACTTTACCAGCTCAGCAAAATTCAAAACAAACCTTCTCAAAAAATTAATCTTTCCCAAGAAGGATTGAACTTATTTCTTGGATCTAGGGGGTGACAAATTTTGGATAGCTTCTACCCTGCTTGGATCAATCCTTACCCCCTCAGTTGACACAATGTGCCCCAACAGTTTCCCTTCTTTCATGGAAAATAAAGATTTTTTGGGATTTAGAGAGAGACCAAATCTTCTAAATTTCAAGAAGACTCTTTTTAGATGATCATAATGTTCTTTATTAGAATGTGAGAACATTGTTATTTCATCCAAATAAATGACTACAAACTTGTCCTTCTCTCTAATAAAATCTATGTCCATGGTTCGTTGAAAGGTTTATCTTGCATTCATCAATCCAAAGAGCATCTTAGCGTACATGAATGTACCCCAAGGAGTGGTGAAGGTTGTATTCTCTCTATCTTCAGGTAAGACAAAGACTTGATTGTATCCAGAAAATCCATCCATCATAGACATCCTGGATGCACCTGTCACCCTCTGTAATATGTGTTCCATCTTGGTCACGTGGTAACTATCCTTCTTAGAGCTTCTGTTCATATTTTGGAAATCAACACAAAGTTTGATTTCTCCATTCTTCTTTCTCACTGGGACCAGGTTGGCCACCCACTCAGAAAATCTCAAGGGAATGATAATCTGGGCATCCAAAATATTTTTTACCTCTTTCTCCATAATAGTCAGTACCACAGGATTTATTTGTCTCAACTTCTGCCTAAATGGTTTGGCTTCCTCCTTCAGTGGGATATTATGCTCAATGATACTTGTGTCATATGTTATGAGGTCTTCATATGTCCAGGAAAACACATTAGAAAATTCTTTTAACAACTCAACGTATTCAACTCTTTGTTCTCTTGACAGGCTGCTTGGCAATATGAAAAATTTTGGGTCCTTCTCTGTACCAATATTACACATAGATACATCATCATCATCAATTGAGTCTTTAAAATTTACCACCACCTCGATCCCATCGAACAATATTTCTAAAGGAACTAGTCCCTTTGCAATGTGGTTGCTAGGCAGTTGAACGATATGGTGATTAGCAATTTTGTTCAGGAAAACATCAGTATGAGAATTACTTTTAGAATCATGATCTTGGTCAATATGTGATGCAAAGAATTCATCAACAGACTCGAGAAATTTTTTGATCTCAAGATCATCCTCAAACACCTTCCAATGCTTGACATTGTCAGGTATAGAGGGTCTATATTTCACCTCCACATCATATTTGAGTTTAGGTGGCAGTGGGACTCTAAAATGGTTGGTTTAAATCATCAAAGAATCAGCCATAGTATTATCCTTTCTTGGAATAAATGAAATGTTGAAATCTAAGAAGAAACTGTCAATTAGGTCCCACACCTCATTTCTGTAAGTTCTAAGCCTAGGGTGCTTAGCTTGATAAATATGTTTGATCTGATGAATAATTAGTTCTGCATCCCCAAATACTGATAGCTCTTCAATTCTCGTGTCTTTTTCAACCCTTAAACCCAAAACAAGAGCTTCATATTCTGCCACATTGTTGGTGGCTTCAAATTCCAACTTGTATGACAGAGGTATAGTCTCTTGATAAGGTGAAACGAAGATTACTCCAGCACCAACACCTTCTTTAGAAGAGGCT
>ML781749.1:363210-379886 GCA_009831015.1 Picea engelmannii | reverse complement strand
TTTTGAAAAACTCATACATTATTATTCATTATTGATGTAAAATGATTAATATTTGTGAGGGAAATTAGGCTCACCTATTTATCATTAAATTATCATTTTGGAAATTAGTTTTTATGTGAGAAACCTCCTCACACCAATTTGCCATTTTTCTCACTATTAGGTTGAGAGAATCAAGGACATGGATGAAGATTCTTTAAGTGGTTTTGATACTTTTCCCTTTATGTACTTGAAGATAGTTTGAGATCCTACATTCATGGATCTTGTTTTTCCTCTTTTGTAATTAGATCCTATTATTGTGGATCTAGGAATTAAATGCTCTTTCTTAAGAGGGAGTGAGGAAAAACTATATAATTCCTTATGTGAGCCCTTTGTAAGGGGGGAGAGTAAGGAAGAGAGTAATGGAGAGTTAATGAGTGGAGCTAGAAATCCGTAGTGCTACTACTCCTAATCGTTGAGAGACTTATTCATGTAAGGTATTATCCTTCTTGATGTATGGAGAGGTATGAGTGTGAGCAGTCTTCTTGAATCCACATTGAAGGAGAAGGCATCTCTTATGTAATCAATTATGAGAAGGTCCCATCATCTTTTGAAGAAGGAATGAAAGTGATCTTTATTCCAATTGAAGTGGATCCGAAGATGTAACCCATGAGGGGTGAACTCCGTTACCAACATTGGTTGTCTCTCTCACTTGTCTTTTCATATGATTTATTCCATTTTGAGTTCATG
Organism: Picea engelmannii; assembly: GCA_009831015.1. Classification (NCBI taxonomy): domain Eukaryota; kingdom Viridiplantae; phylum Streptophyta; class Pinopsida; order Pinales; family Pinaceae; genus Picea; species Picea engelmannii. The sequence continues at coordinate 379,160 of ML781749.1, read as the reverse complement.
TGTGTTATGTATTAATGTTTACAAGCATGGTTAATCATGGATTCATAGGCCCTTTAATCCTTATACAAATACTTCGTCAGAAAATGATTCTTAATTGAAAACTTGTGTAAAGTACTCGCCCGTTTTCGGATCACGTGGTATCAGAGCTAGGCTGACTGCTTTGCGGGATGGGAAAAGGAGCGAAGAAAGAAGAAAGTCTTCAAGAATTAGAAGAGATAGATCACAACATTCAAGCTGAAAATGTAGAGTTGAGGAGACTTTTTCAGGTTGCAGAAGAAGAGAGGAAAAAGCTTCAAGAGAGGTCTCGGCTTCATGGAGAAGTCCTCAATGGAATTATTGAAGAATTGCAACTCGAATTGAAAAACAATGATTATCTCTTGGCTAAGTTGCAACATGGTGAACGAATGGAGGAAAAATATCCTTCTATCAAGGATGCACAAACTCAAACCGAGGTATATGATGTTTCGTCATGTTCAATGTTTTCTCAGTATGAAACTAACGTGGGCATGGAGCTCCTCACGAAGATGGGATACAAAGGACGTGGACTTGGCATTCATGGCCAAGGAATGACTCAACCATTAGAGATGGTACAAAGACCACGATTTGCAGGTTTGGGATACGGTCAAGAGGAGATTGGCGAGTGCTCAAAGTTTGTTGAAGCAAGAACCACTTCAAAACCCATTTCTACATCATCAAGTTTCAAGAGAGGAGAAAAATCATCTAGTCCTGTTCCTTGTTGAATCCACAACAAGGATAAGCCTGGAAGGTATAAGGGTCATGTTCAGTCAAATTATTTCTTTGACTTTAAGAAGCATGATTCTTGCAATATGCATTCTCGCACACGATCGTCTAACCGTGATGTAGCCAAGGATCACAAGAATAAAGTTTGGGTAGAGAAGACGAGCATGCCCATCGAAAGTGAGACAAGATAGGAAGAACCCCTTTCACGTCCTCATGACAAGGATATTATGTTAAAGGATAAGCAAATGAACTATTGGACTCATTGCAAGATGAGTGGACATTAGATTGGGAAATGATGGAAATTTCATACTCAACTTTGTCCAAAATGTGGCAAGAAAGTCATACAAGATATTGCAAAGAAGGAGGAAGTAGATGAAGGAGTTAGTCCAACGACAATAATCCCAGAAGAAGTTCTTCAAAAATATGAGCTATCCAAAGAGCATATGTTTGAATGGCTTAGTAAGAAATGCTTAGCATATTTGCAGAAATGAATTTTTTTAACAAGATTACATAACCATGCTATGAATGAATGAAATGATTTCCATGCGAACGTAAGAGCATTCTTTTGATGATAAGAACATAAATGCCTTGAATGCATCTGGGGGAAAATCCAGGCCATGTTTTGAGTCCAAGTGGACAAATGAAACACCATAAGTGATCTTGTCATATGCATGGAGACATATAGATTGTATTCTCTACCAGAAGTTCATGTGACCGATGGATTGAATTTGCGTGGGACTTGCTCCATGAGGAGTGGATGTGGAAACATCCACAATGTATATGAGAAGAGGATTTACGTGTCTTCTACACTAAAAAGGGGGACGAGATCGTTAAGCAGGTATGAAATCAACCATCAATCAATTCTGGCGTTGTTTATGGGTGTCTGAAATATGGCAGTTCAAATTTATTCTTCTCTAAGATATTCGCCAGGGAAAATGTTTCCACGCTTTCGGTGCAGGTCGTGTGGATCCCCGACGAGATATGAATCCTAGTCTCATTTTCTGATTAGTATTTTCCATTTTACAAACCCACAGTCTTCCTGTATTTGTACCATAAGTTTGGATGGGATGACATTAATCCTGTGAGTGTCAATTTCACCTTTGCATCAACGATATAGATTGGTGATTCAGTGTCGATCGAAGCTTGCAAGATGATTGAAGAGGCATTCAGAGGATATTATGGAGAGAAAAATCTCATGCGAGGAGTAACTGCCAGCTTATTCCATATTTTGCGACCATTGGGATGCAAACAATAAACATGAGTGCATAATAGAATCAGCTAAAAGTGTTAGATTTGTAGAAGAAAGCAATGCACAACATCTTCATGCTATATAAATTGGTTTTGTTGATGAAGAATCTAGCAATACAGTAATAGCCGAGAAGATATTCCCTACGATTGATTGCTTCAGAAAGACATCATTGCATATTGAGAGTGTGGAGGAACATCCATTTGATCGCAACAGGTCAATGAATGATAGCATGCCAAGCGTGGGTGATTTGGGAATGTCTTTTCTTGATAAGGATATTAAGCGCGGCTCTTTGTTTAACATTGATGCCTTGCAAGGCTATATTTTTTTATCCTCCCAGATACTTGATGGCAGGTTACGTAATAAGCTTGGAAATTCCCGTGATGTTGATAGTGCGTCAACACTTGTTGCGATCACGTTCACAAAATCGTGATCTTCGTCGTCTTTGTTGATGACAGTTCTATTCACGTGGAGGACAACAATATCACCATATCTACGCATAAATGAATGTTGGGATGCATGCATCCATTGATGGAGAGACACTCGAGGTAAGAACAATTCGGGCAATCGTAACAACTTCACGATTTGTGAATGGACGTATAAACTCTCCACTCAAGATCAACGAGGCGTATCAAATATTCTTCACTTAAGATGTGCTACAAACGGTTCGCTGCTCCCATCTCCCTTGTTGACCCCTTTGTGCGATCTCATTCCTCATATCGAGCGATAATGGTCCCGAATGAAACGACCAGCAATTATGAACCCATTGGGAATCAGGATTTTGAGTATCCCAATGGAGAATATCTCGTTCCAGTTAACCAGTGTCGACAACGCCATGATCTCGTGAAGAAAGCGATCGATGGTCGATCACTGAAAGGATCGACGTAGATCCTTCAAGTCGTTACAATTGTGGAGTCATTCTTTACTTGGGTGGTCGTAATGCCATAGCTGGATCCTCCTGGTTTTTAAATTTACTATAAATCTCAAGCGTTGAGTAATCCATTGCATATCATGTGACTTCTATGGAGACTTGTCATGTGATGTATGCAATATTAATGGTAGTGTTGAGTGATTTCAATCTCAACGCACATCCTCGTCCTTGGCACGTTGAGCAGAAGACTCTATCCTTTTAAATGAATCATCTTGCACTCAGAGAACTAGGCCCTTCATTATATGTTTGATCTGAACTTCCAACATCAGTCCTACCTCCAAGGGTAGTCATTGATGAATCATCAAAAGATCTTCCACTTCCTTAAATATTGTTCCAGTGTCATTCCTAAATGAGAGTAGTCATTGTCCTCAAGCTCAACATCAGAAGGTTTCCACTATTTTACCAACGACCCCAGAAAAGAAACTACATAACCCATGTTAGGGCGTGCATTAAGCTCTCATTGAGTACAATTCCAGGAAAGCTTAGCCACATAATTAATGCCAGGAAGACGAAACGTGGGTTCTGTTGCAGAGTGTTGAGAGTTTTCCCATGGAACCAAGGGCCGAGAACCACCAAAGGTGCAAAACCTTGGTTCTATGTCACATGGATCTAGCACTTGATGGAATTAAAATTCATGGTATTTTAGCAATTTTAATTTGGTGCGCCTTTTTAGGTGGATTTTTATATTATAGTTTTGTGCTATATACTATTAAGGCATATTGTTGCTAAAAACCAAGTGATCATACCTAATGACCATCAAAGGAATAATGGGCAAAAATTCCCTTCAAATTTGATGTAATTACCATGGGAGGGTCATAGTGCATTCTTTTGTGCATCATTTTGGCATATAAAAATTGCCTTCAAATTTGATGTAATTACCATGTGAGGGCCATAGTTTGGCCATAGTGCATTTTGTTTTGGCATCATATTTGGCATGAGATTTTCCTTTGAATTTTGATGTATTGGCCATGTAAAGGTCTTGATGTAAGTATGAAATCATCATGTAAAAAGGTTATGAAGCATTGTAATGGTTGTTTAGCCACTCTTGAGTGAGGAGAGTGAGAGGTGTTATTGTTGCGCCTTAATCCTTCATTGGATTCTTTGTAATAATAATGTGAACAATTGATTGAGGCGATTTTCCTACACCATTTTGGCGATTCATTGTAAACTTGACCAAGAGTGTAGTTATAAACTCTTGGAAAGTAAGGTATGCCAAAGATTGTGGTACATGTATCATCTGCTACATGTTGCAAGATTATGCAGGTGGGCTTCGACATTTCATCTCTGAAGAATAGAGGTGAAGGAGACAAGAGATGTGCCTTTCCAAACATTTGCTTTGCAGCAGTTGCAAGTGTTGGCTTTGCATTCTGATTCCGAAGTATGCATGTGGAGGAGCCTTGAAAGAATGTTCCTTTTGAGGACATTTGCATACAAATAAAGTTGATACTTTTGGAGACCAAAAGGTTCTTTGTGGGGAGGCATGATCTAGATGGATTTCCACACATGGAAGGACTTTACTATGTTCACCAAGTTGATTTGCAGAGTGGTGAAGGTAGTAAACTTATATGTTTTGAGTTTATATTTGTCATGCATTTTATTAATTCTTTGTGAGGAAACGGTCTCATGCATTATTATGCTTTATGAGATTCTCATGCATATTATTTATGCTTTATGAGATTTTAAAAAACTCTTACATTATTATTCATTGTTGATGTAAAATGATTAATACTTGTGAGGGAAATTAGACTCACGTATTTATCATTAAATTATCATTTTGGAAATTGGTTTTTATGTGAGAAACCTCCTCACACCAATTTGCCATTTTTCTCACTATTAGGGTGAGAGAATCAAGGACATGGATGAAGAGTCTTTGGGTGGTTTTGAGACTTTTCCCTTTATGTACTTGAAGATAGTTTGAGATCCTACATTCATGGATCTTGTTTTTCCTCTTTTGTAATTAGGTCCTATTATTGTGGATCTAGGAATTAAATGCTCTTTCTTATGAGGGAGTGAGGAAAAACTATATAATGCCTTATGTGAGCCCTTTGTAAGGGGGTAGGGTAAGGAATAGAGTAATCGAGACTTAATGAGTGGAGCTAGAAAACCATAGTGCTACTACTCCTAAGCTTTGAGAGACTTATTCATGTAAGGTATTATCCTTCTTGATGTATGGAGAGGTATGAGTGTGAGAAGTCTTCTTGAATCCTCATTTAAGGAGAAGGAATCTCTTATGTAATCACTTATGAGAAGGTCCCAACATCTTTTGAAGAAGGAATGAAAGCAATCTATATTCCAATTGAAGGGGATCTGAAGACAGCCCAGAAGGGGTAAACTTCATTACCAACATTGGTTGTATCTCTCACTTGTCTTTTCATGTGATTTATTCCATTTTGAGTTCATGTGTGTTATGTATTGTTTTTTACAAGCATGGTTAATCATAGATTCATAGTCCCTTTAATCCTTTAATCCAACTTGCTTATTTTGTATGTTTTCATGTCAACAAATCTTGTTGTACTTCCATGGTTGTTTCGGAGGCCTAAACAATGTTTTTTTGGCTCGCCATAGTCAAATTGTAGAAATACCTTTCCAACGGGATATCACATGCCTAAAACGGAGGTCGTATGAAAAATTTATGACCCCGGGAAGTTGAGATACCAACTTACCCATAGGGGCCAACATGAGTTTTGGCGTTTCACCTCCTAGGGTTAGGTTTTTTTATGTCTAGGGTTTTGGGATTCATGAGTAATATCAAAAAGGCCTCTAGATCCTCATTGTAATTGATTCTAATTAGATGGATGTGTGTAGCAACCACATCTCTTCTCTGAGATAGCTACCACCATTCAAGCAAGTGTTTCAGTTTTGCAGTTTTACAGTTTCAACCTATTTCATTATTCAATAGAAGATATTGTTCATTGGATATTTGTGTTATTATTCATATCTTTGTGTTTATTGTATTTAGTCTATTAATCAGTTTGTTCCACTCCTAAATCTGAATCAGTGGCATCATAGCAGTCTTATCTTCATTTATTTTTCTTCGTGCATGCCCCCAACAAGATCCGGGTACAAGAAGTTGGGACTCAAACTAATCGAGCCATTACAAGATCGACTATGTTGAGCCCGACAAAAACCCATGGGGGACGAAAAGAAAGATGACTGAGCAGGAGATCCCATTAAAATGTTGCTCGAGGAATCCCTCGCACGACAAAGGAACAAAATGATGGACAACTTTGCACAGATACTTCGACGTCCACCCACAAGAGAAGCATCTTCATCAAGTGGCCATGCAAGCCCCTTCAAGGTATAGGGAAATTTTGATATTCCATTATTTGAAGGACTGATAGATGCAAATGTTGTAAATAAATGGTTGAATCTGCTCGAAGGGTATTTTTTGGTCCACAATTTTTATGATAGGGAAAATATCACTTTTTCACTCCTCAAGTTCGTTCCCCATGTTAAATATTGGTGGGATACTTACTCTGAGAAAAGGGTCGTAGAGGAATCTACAATGTTTGTGGTGGCCCCTACATGGGATTCCTTCCGGGATGCCATTAAAAAATAGTACTACCTTGTTGGAAGCTACGAGGACCAGTACACCACATGGAACACCCTATGTCAAGAAAGGGACCAGACAATACCAGATTTCACCAATATTTTCCATACCCTACGCACCAAATTGGGTATCAAAGACTCTGAGAGCCATCTGTTGCTCAAATAATGCAATTGTTTTCATAGACACATTCAAATAGAAATGGAGTTTTTGGACATCACGTCCTTAGGCACAACTTATAGATATGATGTCAAGATCGAGTAGAAATTAATGCAAAAAAGGTGAGAGTTTGTATTTGCAAACCCCTCATAGTTGAAGCAGGGAAAAGGAGGCCCCAACCCACACAGAAAGGGACCAAGTCGAGATGGTCGCCCTCAGGAAAACTAGTCCAAGCCGCAACATGAGAAGGACAATTAGAAGATGAAGAAGGACATGGGAAAATGGTGTGAGTACCATAAAATCCTTTGGAAAAACACTGAAGAATGTCACTCCAAGCAGTCACTCATGGTCGAACTAAAGGCTTCCAAGTCAGAGGCCTATTCTAATTCTGAATGAAATCCTGAAGGAGGGAAGCAGATTATCGATGTTGAACCTAGTTCCACTTTCACTACCACCAAATTCCGGCCAAGCAAACCAAAAGAACTAGAGGAAGGGGAACACCTCTTTCACTCATAGATGTGGGTAAAGGGTGCTCCACTTCATTTCATTTTTGATAGAGGTAGTGAGAAGAACCTGATTTCAACAGAGGTCATCAAGCAGTTGGACCTGCCAATGACATTACACCCGCAACCCTACACCATCGGTTGGCTTCGCCAAGGAAGAGATATTCATGTCATCCAACAGTGTCGTCTACCCTACGACATCAAGCCTTTCAAAGATGAGGTACTTTGTGATATTTCTCCCCTTGAAGTTTATGATGTTCTTTTAGGACAACCATATTTGTGGAAGCATCATGTTGTGCATGAGTCTATACCTTGCAATGTTTTTTTTTTTTTTTTTTTTNTTTCTTAAGTCTGGAGGAATCAACAACTAGTTGGGCACATGGTCGTGTTATCCAACCACTACCACTATAACCTCCAGGTGTGCCCACGATGCCCCTTATGCGACACACAAGGTAATTCGGGGGGAGTTGAACTCAAAACCTCATGGAAGTTCATTTTCACGGCACTTGCCAATTGAGTTGCCCCCCCGGGGGCTATACCCTGCAATGTTATTATTACTTTGGGTAGACAATTGTACAGGATACTAGAGGTAGTGCCGCCTACTGCTATTTCTTTAATATCTGCTAAGCAATGCAGTAAGGTCACTTCATAGACCCAGAAGTTCATCTTATTTTTGATCCATGCTCACAGTAAGTAGAAGGTCACCACCACATCCGTGGCCTCTACACATAGCCTTTCTTTGCAGCAGAAGCAAGTGGACGAGATCGTGGAATAATACAAAGACATCTCCTCTTCACCTATAGGGGTACCGACACACTGGCAAGTCAAGCATCCAATTGATCTGACCCCTGACTCACCTCTACCTAATGGACCAGTCTATCGTCGCTTGTTGATGGAAAATGATGAAATCAGGCGTCAGATCCAAGAGCTTCTTAAAAAGGGGCACATCTAACCCAACTCCTCCCCTTGTGGAAGACCGATTATACTGGTGCAAAAGAAGTACAAGACTTGGTGACTCTACATTGATTACAGAGCCTTAAAAAATCACAGTCAGGAACCGCTACCCCATTCCCAGGATTGATGACCTTCTTGACCAACTCAAGGCGGAAAATTTCTTTAACAATATTGACCTAAAGTCTGGCTACCACCAGGTTCCCATTGAACCAAATGATGTATGGAACACAAACTTCAAGTCTAAAGAAGGTATCTTTGAATGGCTAGTCATGCCCTTTGGCTTAAAAAATGTACCAACCACTTTCATAAGGTTGATGGATGATGTATTGAGACTCTTAACCAACTCATTTGTGGTGGTATATTTGGATTACATACTCATCTTCAACAGAACGTGGGAGGAGCACATGCAACATATTCAATAGGCTTTGAGCACTCTGTGGTAGCATAAGCTATGAAAAATGATATTTTGGCATGGACAGGGTCCAATATTTGGGCTACATTGTTGATGAGCATGGGGCACATGTTGATCCAACTAATATCCAAGTCATCTGTGACTGTCCAACCCTGACCACACTGATCGAGATTTGGAACGTCTTGGCACTAGCCAACTTCTACCGATGGTTCGTGTTGGAATTCTCCCATATTGCATGGGCCCTCAGGTAGGTGACCAAGGGCGGTGGAAGGGCCAATTTCATGTGGGGGAAGGAACAACAACGAGAATTCAATGATTTGAATAATCGCTTATGCTCATCTCCAGTACACTCCTTGCCTGATGTGCAACAACAATTCAAGATTGACACTGATGCATCTGACTATGTTGTGCGCACAGTTCTCACTCAACATGGTCATCCGATGGCATACCATACTGAGACACTCTCAGATACTGTCTGAAAATACAATCCCGTCGTCAATGGAAACATTACATTTTGGGAAAGGAGACGATCATACACACTGATCACAAGCCTCTACAGTTCATACAAACACAGGGGAAATTGCAGAATGACTGCCATCAGAAGTGGCCCACCTACCTCCAGTAGTTCCATGCCGACATCAAGTATAAGACAGGTATCTCAAATCATGTTGTTGATTGCCTCAATCGACCTCCTGTGGCTTCACTCACCACTGTGCTCCATTCATGTGGACATGAAGCATCTGAGTGGCCCCAACTTTATCAGCAAGATCCAGACTTCGCCACCACCCATCAACTCTTGGGTACATGCGCAACTGTCACCGATTTTCACATTTAGAAAGGACTATTATGACACCTTGGCCATCTTTGTGTTTCTACAAGCGAGCGTGCAAAGATAATTTGGGAATCCCACTACAGTCGAATCATAGGGAATTTTGGCGTGGATAAAACTATGCCTGTTCTTGAGAAACATTTTTATTGGCCAAAACTTCGATAGGATGTCTGCAAGTATATCAGATCTTGCACTGCATATTCCATTGCCAAGCCATCCATCAAGAAGCAAGGATTATACACCCCTCTTCCTACTCCTGAGAATCCTTGGGAATCCATCTCAATTGATTACATGTTTGGCCTTCCACCTACCAGGGAAGGAAATGACTACGTATTTCTGGTCGTTGATCGATTTTTTAAGTTTTCCATCCTCACAGCTTGCAAGAAGACTATCACAGCGACAGATACTACAAAGATCTTCTTCGAACGAGTGTGGGTCCACTTTGGGATACCACAGATCATCATCTCCGACCGGGACAACAAGTTCCTCAACACATTTTGGTCGAGTCTCTTTTCATTGTTGGACACCAAGCTCACAAAATCCACTACTTTCCACCCCCAAACAAATGTCCAAATAGAGATCGTCAATCAGATGCTTTTGCACATCCTCTGCATGTACAACTCTAAATGTCCACGTACATGGGATGAGAGTTTCCCCATATGTTTATCACAGTTACAACATGGCTCTCCATAGCTCCACTGGCCATAGCCCAATTCAGGTGGGGCTGGGATTCCAACCCTTGGGAGCCATTGATGCTGCACTTCATCTTGCCACCACACAGACATACTCTTCCCATGATCAGTCTATGATCGACAAAGCCACCAGATTCATTGAGCGGATTCAACACATCCACCAGCATGTCCAGGAGATTTTTCAAAAATAAAATGCTAAGTACAAGAAACACCATGATCAAAATAGGGCACCACACCAGTTTCAGGTTGGCGACAAAGTCTGGTTACATTTTCAGAAGGAGCATCTCACAAGGCCCCATCGGAAGATATTCCCACTTCGTTATCATCCTTACACTATCACCAAGTTCGTGGGTAGCAATTATTTTGATCTCGACACTCCACCCTTCCTTTGCCTGTAGCTAGTGTTCAATGTGGACCTTCTTCAACCATATTCTCCACCATTATTAGACACCTCAGCGATCGTAGAAAAACTAACACATACAAATCTCAACCTTGACTGCATGGAATAGGCATCCACTTTTCAGATAGTGGACACACAGGTTAAGGGCACTCGCCAATAGAGGATCTAGATTTATCGGGTTGTTAAGGTAGGGCAACTCCTCCACCAAGTAAAGTGGTTCACCCAGGTCCAAGTCCAACAGAAGTTTCCTCATTTGATGGGGGAATTCAATGCAATGGAGACCATTTCTTCCTAAGGGGGGAGGATTGATCCAATTGGATATTGGTGGACACCCACCTTTTCCAACATGCTCCTCTTGTCCATTTTTAGTTCAACACGTTCTTCTGTACTTCTTTGTAATTGTGGGTTCCACACTTTTGGGGCTGCCTGAATCCCTACACATCTTCTAGGTGGATATTGGTGGCCTCTCACCTAATCCAACTAGATTATTTTGTATGTTTTCATGTCATCACATCTTGTTGTACTTCCAGGGCCATTTTGGAGGCCTAAACAATGTTTTTTTGGTTCGCCACAACCAATTTGTAGATGAAGTCAGATTTTGATGATGATGTGTAGTTCTCTGAAATACCTTTGCAACAGGCTATCACACGCCTAAAACGAAGGTCGTATGCAAAAGTTACGACCCTCAGAAGTTGAGGTACCAACTTACCCATAGGGGCCCACATGAATTTTGACGTTTCACCTCCTAGGGTTAGGTTTTATGATGTCTATGGTTTTGTCATTCATGAGTAATATCAAAAAGGCCTATGGAGCTTCATTGTAATTGATTTTGCTGAGACAAATGCTCGTAGCAGCCACATCTCTTCTCAGAGATAGCTACCACCATTCGAGCAAGTGTTTCAGTTCTGGAATTTTACAGTTTCATCTTATTTCATTATTTAATAGAATATATTGGTCACTGGATATTTGTGTTATTCTTCATATCTTCGTATTTATTGTATTCAGTCTCTTAATTAGTTCGTTCCAGTCCTAAATCTGTATCAATGGTATTAGAGTGGTCTGCTCTTCATTTATTTTTCTGCGTGCATGTCCCCAACAAGATATGGATACAAGAAGTTGGGACTCGAACCAATCGATCCATTGCAAGATCGATCATGCCGAGCCTGACAAAAACCCATGTGGGGACAAAAAGAAAGATGATGGAACATATATAACCGTAAAAATAAATCACACAATGATCATCATCATGAACATATAACTGTAAATATAATATTATGCAACATATAAATAGGTTTGGATGTACACATTTCACATGTCTATATCAGTATTATTGAGTCCAAATAGTTACTAAACAATGAATTACTTAGATGAGAAAAATAAAAGTTCTAACTACCTAAGGCCAAAATATGGGGCGTTACATACACCCTCCCTTCAAGAAACTTCATCTCGAAGTTATGGTCATTCTCAATATGAGGAAAAAATCATGAAACAACTTATATTGTCTTCTATGATAGCAAACCCTATGCTATATTGGCCCCATTGGTCCTTAACTTGATTGAAACATGTTGAATTCTATTATTATATTGATTGCACCACTCCTATTTCGCAGGCACCTTATGATGTCTTGAATCTATGTTCTTACCACTTGCAACTTAATTAATGCAAATACAGGCTTATTTTATATATTTGTTCATATTAAGTTCCATATAGGACCCTCGTGCATAAGGTATAGTCTACTAGTTTGATCGATAGTTAGAACCTTAGCTCATCATCGATTCTCTAGTTAAGTGAATATTAAATTGAGTTCGATATAAATTTCATCACGTCATACATACAATCCCAAATTGGATACTTTGATAATTATAAGAAATCATTATTGACTTTGATTATTTCTCTAGCTTGAAAATACATATCCCATCACTCATGGCATTGACATGCAAAATTTTTCCATGCTTAGGAACATAAACTAAGGTACTGCTAAGTGATTGTCATGTGATGTTGTCACTTTATGGTTTGTTTGGCCATTGTTCTCAATGTCACATTTCTCTTAAGTCTATAAATTAGATCTCGACCAAGTTAAATATTGAGTATATGATTCTCTTCATCATACTCGTGGAATACCATGCTTTCTATCAAGAATTCACTATTACAAACATGCTTAAATGTAAAGAGCACTATGTTGACACATGGGTTAGTGAATTAGATATATATTTTACTAAAAAGGGTTTGTTCCAAAATATTTAGTCACTTGTCCTTACGGTATTCTTTCCCACAATTGTACTTCGTATGTTTCAAAAGTATATCCTGTATTATTACATAATACTTACCAACTCTGGCCTCTAACTCTTTTCTTGTCCATCTCCAACACTTTCAATTTATTTCCCCCTACTATGAAAGAAGTTTAACAATGGGAAGAATGTTTTCATCATTCCTCATCTAGAATTCTTTTCATTTTTATTTTTCAAATAAAGTTTATTTATAGGGAAAATTCCTTCTTAGTGAGAAAGTAGTTGCTAGACTGACTAATACATTTCAAGATCTGAGCTCCCATTAGGAAAATCACCTCTCGTACAATGGGCTTGTGCATAATAATCCATGATACTACAATGTGGTCTCTACCACCAATAAATTTATGGGAAAAAGTGTTTCCCTTCAAAACAAATAACCTTTTTTCCCAAGGCATTCTCTTTAAAGCACGTCATCCCTTTTCATGGGTTCTCTCTTCATTCCTTGTTTATAATAAACTAGAATAAGTTAAGGTACATATCACTAATCTTACTAATGTTACAAATCCTTCACTAGATATACATGAACTCCACTTTGCTAGTATGATGATCCAGATTTGGATCCAGGAGCTTGATAGGGCTAAGAAAAGCCTAAAAATAAATGCTCTTAGAATGACGTCAAAATGGATGTGTGCGAAGGCCTCGTTAATACGAATCCAATGAAACTTGAATGGGATCAAAAGGAGGTCGTATGCTCCTGATATCGCGATCTGAAGTTCAGGTCAAACTGGCAAAAAAAAAGTCAAAGTCAAAGTCAACAGTCTGTACTGCTGTCGGCAGCAGGACAGGTGGCAGATGACGTCAGAAGTATGTCAGTAGGGTAGGTGGTAGATGACATCATCATGACATCAGCAAGACACGTGGCAACACTAGGACGTGCCACGTGGCAGTCATTTTTGGCGTTTTAGGGGCTGATTTGGACCAATAAAAATTGGACACATGATAGTCTATGAACATGACACGTGGAAGTCGTACAACATGACATGTGTCAGGTATGGTGATGATGTGGTAGGTATGACCATGCAACTGACTATGTAGGTGACTGGGTTGATGACTGGACAGTATGACCCATTCATAGGGTGACACATGGCCCAATCACTGGGCACCACGTGGAACCCTGAATTTGGCCAAAGACGACTAGGTAAAAGTTGTTCTGCCTTCGAGGGAATTGAACCCGTGATCTCCAGGTAAGGAAATGAACTAGCAACAATGCGCTAACCAACAAGGCATGTGTGTTCTTTGTTTATATAAATGGCAGGAATTGCTTTTAACTTTGGATTGGGCGCGAAGTTTGGGATAAGCCTCGGTCGGAGGGGGCTATCCACGCAACCATAGGCGCTAGACCAGGGGGCCAGGCAGAGGATAAGGTGCCAACGCTCAGCCACATGGCGCACCATGTGACCAAGGTCCCAGAGAAAGAGGGCTAGCGCACATTTTTACCCAAATAATGGGTTTTCACCTTATTATTAGGTTTATTCATGATTTTATGCTGATTTTATGGTTTTTTGACTATATCTTGGTGGATATTGGGCCAAATTGAGTGCCACAAAAAGTGGGATGTTGGGATTTGATCAAATCTTGAGCAGTGCAAAGTAGCTGAGCTTTGGAGGCAGTTTCCAGGAGTTCTATTACTCTGTTTTCAGTGCTGTCTATTGCATTAGGTTTCTGAGACAGAGAAGAATACATCTAGTCAATCAGATCCGTATATGATGTAATTTGAATATATATGGTAAAACATTGAATATTGAATAGAGAAAGCCTCCCTCACTGAAGACAAAGGCTCGGAGACGTAGGTGAGATTGCCGAACTTCGTTATCAACTTCTTGTGTTCAATTTGTTGATGGTTTGCATTCTTGTGTTATCTGTTATTGCTCTTAATTATTCAAGTCTTTGTTGTTTTCATATTCACATGCACTGTCAGAAAAAGGTCTTGATTAAATTGAGGTTATAGTGTGTAATTGCTAAGCCTTCGATTTTCGGATCAAGTGGTATCAGAGTAGACTGACATTTGCAGGAACTGTGAATATGGGAAAAATCTTGAAGAGATCTAGACTCCAGGAGCTCGAGGAGATCAATCAAGCCATGCAGCAAGAGAATGTTGAATTGCAAAGATTGGTGCAGATTATCGAGGAAGACAGGGAGAGAATGAAAACATTGATGTTTTCAATGGAAGCAAGGCGAGTTGAAGGAAGTCCTTCAGCTAGAAGCCCATGCCCTATTAGGGATGATGAAACTCATCCATTCCGGAGGAAATCAGATGAAGAGGATTCATATACTCCTGCTACTCCGGTTGAGAAGCAGTCAATAGGAGAGGCCATTGGCACATTCTCTTCGCCAGTAGAAAACACTGATTACACTCCAGCCTCACCTGTAGCTGATCAGGAAGTGGAGTCCAACCATCCAGAGATAGCAGGATTTGAGAAACATACCAAAGGATTCAGTATGAGAATACTATCGAAGTTCAGATACCGGAAGGGGCAAGGCCTTGGAAAATATGGCCAAGGCAGAGCCGAGCCAATTGAAGTGCATGATCGTCCACTCTGGGAAGGATTGGGATATGCAGGAGGATCTTCTGAGGATGAGAGTCTGATGATTCGTTGCACACATTGTCGAAAGTTCAGACATGATGCTGACCATTATTGGGGGCGACATCCAGAGTTGACACCAAAATGGTTTCAGACTCGGCAAGGCAAACAGGTAGCTCGCACTAGTACATATGAGCAAATTTGCGACGATTTTTCGTTGATATTGCCACACTTATCTGTTGCAATTTCCACGAAAGCTGGTATTTTTTTTTGTCGAAATAATTTCGTTGCTATATCCACAATCCAAGTGTTCATGGAAACATCGATGAAAATAGATCTCCACTTGTCACCACCTTCAATATCGGTTAACTCTATGAATCGTCGCAATTACGATGAAATATCATTGAAATAACAACGAAGAAATGTGGTAATTACGACGAAACTTCATCGCAATTGGGATGAAAAGTTATGCCAAGCCAATATCTTACGATGCACATGTTGTATATGCGACGAATATTTGTGGCAAATTCCGACGAACTTGCATCAATATTGCCACGATGACTTTAGGTTTAAAAAAAAAAATTACATCAAATATGGTATACCATATTGTATGCCATATTACAATGTAATATGGTAATGCCATATTATATTGTAATATGGCATTACTAGTACATTTTAATATTGTAATATTGTAATATATATATATATATATATATATATATATAT
>ML781749.1:313390-338602 GCA_009831015.1 Picea engelmannii | reverse complement strand
TACAAAACTTTCACCATCTCCAACATAGCAAGGAATGTTTTCCAGAACTCTTTCTCATCTTGAGAAATCCCTTCTTCCGATGCCATCTTCTCGCTGTGAGAAGCTCTTTTTCTCAATCCAATTAATGGATTCTCTGCAACAAGCTTGCCTTCACCACGCTGTAGCTTTTCCATGGTTAACATGCAAAACTCAAATCCAAACGTCAACTAGCTCTGATACCACTTGATCCGTTGTATCTTTTAATGACTTATGGTTGAGTTTTAATTTTGCATGCATTAATTAACCATTTGAGAAACTTAGTGAAAGAATGAGAAAATAAGAGGAATTATGACAGCCATATACACATATGCAGATCTGAAATGAAAGAATAAACAACAAACCATAACACGTAGATTGATAACGGAGTTCGACACAACTTTGCCTACGTCTCCGGGCCTTTTTCTCTGTGGAGGAGGCTTCTTTATTTCTGTTCAAAAGATAAAAAGTACATCTCTACAATGCCAAATGGCTACAATATTGATATGGTCATGTTCTTCAAGATCTCTAGAACCATGCAAAGAAAACGACACGCAAAACGGACGTCTGGAGCTCCCAGAAATGGTCCGACAGCGTCTCCTCCTCAAAAGCTTCTCTACCTCAAAATGGATTTGGCTTGGCTTCTCCTCAGCATAACTCTTCTCTCCATGCCTTCTATGGCCTCACACAGGCCTAGGTTATATAGCTGGGAAGTTGGTTACTCATCTCCAACTTCCTCCCAAAAATTAGGCTCCAAAAATGCCCAATATTCCCCAAAAATGGAGAAAATACATTAAAAATAGGCTTAACAATAATTAAAACCCAAAAAGTAGTTATAAAACCCACTTTATAGTTATAATATGGGCGCTAGCCCCCCATCCGCATGCGCCCCTTGATTCTTGGTCGTATGAGGCTCCATATGGCCGAGCGCTAGCCTGTAGGCTAAGCGCTGGCCCCCTATTTTGCTAAACTCCAGGTCTCGTGGCATATAATAGGCCCACGGGGCCAATGGTTATAACAAACCCCACGCATATGCTGCAGGGTAACGGTTACATGGTCATGTGGTCACGTGGTGTACGCCGAGGGCTGGGGCTAAGCCCCGACCCTTTTCCCGGTGGCTTGTACCATTGACTCAATTTAAATACAAATTCTACCACATAGATTACAAGAACCACCATGGGGGTGGGCAGTTAGCCCAGCCCTGCCAGTCCACTGCCCACTGGGGAGGTCGCGGGTTCGACCCCCGACCATGCCATAACAATTTTACCAAAACACAACAGCCAATTACGGGGTGCCACGTGGTAGCCCTTGACTGGGCCACGTGGCACCTCTACGACCAACCAAACCATGACACTTGTCAACCGCTGATTGACCCACGTCACTTGCCACTTATCAACCGTCGTACCACCACCTGTCATTCTGCCACATCATCTGCTGACATCACCCATGCCACATGTCACCCTTATAGTGGTGACACGTGTCACCTTCGGATTGGTCCATTCGTACGCCAAACCGACCTGTCACACCCTGCCATGTGTCATCACCTGAGGCTGCCACGTGTCATCTGCTGGAGCTTCCACATCACCTGTATGGACCGTACGGTCTGCATATTCATCATGACACGTGGACTGTACGGACTGTACAGTCATCCCTTTTTTTACTTGTTTGACTTTTCGGACAGAATGCGATATCTTCTCCATACGGAGCCCGTTTGACAAAGTAAATATACCGTCGGAATCAGGAAGACGAGACGAACCCAATGGAACTGGTTTCGTCACATTCTGAGCACTTTCATTTTTGAGCATTTTTCAAGCCCTGTCAGGCTTCTGGATCCTATTTCGGATCACAATTGGAGATGAAATTGGCACCAACCCGTCAACCGTGCACATAAAATTGGCCAAGTATGGAAGCAACAACGGTCGGTCGGATTCGTCGTGTGATGATATAGATGGAGATAAAGATATGTCAATACTGGAACCCGTGATCATAGAAAGGTGACTAAGTATATAACCAAAAAGCGATAATACAAGGGAAGAAGAAAAGGAAAAAAGGACCAACGAGTTCGCCGTATTGAGTGCAATATGTATATCACGGAATTTCATGTGTCAATTTGTATATCACGGAACTGGAAGCATTGTTAGGAGGAAAAAAAAAATATATGTCCAATGTTCAGTCAGCCAGTCTGCATGATCGCTTGTCAATTTGTATATCGTGGAATTATGGCTGCTATTTGTAAGACACGCAACAATGGAGGCCCCAATTTTGAACGCACCTACCCGAGAACCCGCGATCCAAAATGTCGTTGGGTATGGAATACCGATTCCATACATGCTCTATTAGATATCATGTCCATACTTAATAGTTGCATAATACATGGGAATAAAAAAAGGGAAAAACAAGGGAATAGTTCACAGTGGAATTGTAGATCACAGAAATTTTGACGCCAACTGGGAAACCGCGGGCATAAAATTCACTATGTATGAAAAAGAACAATGGACGATCATATTGGAGATGAAATTGGCACCAACCCGTCAACCGTGCCCATAAAATTGGCCAAGTATGGAAAGAAACAACGGTCGGTCGGATTTGTCATGTGATTATATAGATGGAGATAAAGATATGTCAACCCGACAACGCAGGAGTTGCACATTTCCTGAACCTCGCAACAAAAAGGATCCAAAAGAGGCTTAGAAGGTGTCTGCAATAGGCACAAGGCCCCAACGTTCAAATTGTATAGCTCTGAACATTTGAATGCATAATCTGTAACACGGAAGAGCAGACGATGTCAGAATCTAGTAGTCAATTTCTATATTGTGGAGGGTGCAATATCAACTGTTTCATACATCTCTGTCCAGTTGTTACTACTAAGAGCTAATTTAGTATTGAAAATAATTTTCTAGGTACTATTAGATACTTCATAGGAATTGGCATCCGTAAACAATGGCAATCTCCACCCCACCAGCCCTGCATTTCGTGTGTCAATTTGTATATCGAGGAACTGGGAGCATTGTTTGGAGGACATGGAACAATAGAAGTGAAATGTTGAATCATCCAGAACGCAAGTCATCTTGTTAATTTGTATATCACAGAATTATGGGTGCTATTTGTAGGGCACAGAACAATGGAGGCCCGATTTTCAGCCCACCCGTCCGAGAACACACAATTCAAAATGTCGCTAGATATGGAATTTCGAAGCCCTGGTGATTTTTCACCAGTTAAGGCATAAATTGCAAATCACAGAAGTATCTTTCGTGCCAGTGTCCACGTGTCACTAGTAAGAGCATTGTTGATGTATATGAGGATGGAAAGAAAAAACATATACTTTGAACAAAGTTAATGTATACGAGGAATTCGCGGTGGAATTGTAGATCAGGGATGTTTTGAGTGCAAGATGTATATAGAGGAATGAAAAGCACGTGGGTTCGCAAGCACCGGCCTCGCAGCGCCAGCCATAAAATTGGCTAAGTATGGAGAGGAACAACGTTCGATCGGATCCGTCGTGTGAGGATATAGATGGAGATGAAGACATGTCATCTCGCCAATTCTGGAAGCGAATATCATAGAAAGGGAAGTAAGCATATATCCAGAAAGAGATAATGAGTGGGAAGAACAAAAGGCTAGTTCGTATGCGCCAATCTAGTAACCGCGACCCTAAAATTGCCTAGGTATGGAAAGGTACAACTTTTAGTTGGATTTGTCATGCGAAGATACAGATGGAGATGAATATATGTCAGCCTGCGAGCCCTACAACTGCCCATCATAGAAAGACGACTAAGTATAAAACCAAAAATCAATAATGGATGGGAAAAGAAAAAAGGGAAAAGGGATAAGTATCTGACAGTTGAAAAAACCCTTTTTTCCCATTTATTAATGGCAATATTTTCGAACCCCTGTTGGGTTCTCACTATTAAAAGCATAAACTCCAAATCATTGAAGTTCTTTGGCTTCAAGATGTATATGACGGAACAAGGGACATAGGTGTTGGGTACCTCCAACTCGAGGCCTGGTGGCCAGATAACTGGCTAAGTATTGGCCAAGAGAAAGGTTTGATATGTATTTCAATAGTATTCATACTATTAGCCATCAATGGAGAGAGTTTTCTTATTTATCTGGATAATATTCATACTAATATATATTAATGGATTGTTTCCGTTTCAAATGCAAATGGTCTCCCATTTTGCAGGATGCTCTTCGGTTCACAAATTTCATTCAAACCACAAAAATTTTGACTGCAAGATGTACATATCGCAACAACAAACATGAATTTGCATTGTGGTCTGAATGAGATAAACTCCTTATCATCTATTCATCTTGTATTCCTTGCAATGACATGCGCAAATGCCAGCTTTGCATAAACATCCATATCTAAATTAAATTAAATTAAATGCAACAAAACATTTGGTGTGATTTAAGTAATCAAGATAGCTTCAACCGTTCCTTTATTAATGACAAGTTTTTCAAACGCCTCGTCAGTTACGAGCAGTTAAAGCATAAATTGTAGACTACGAAAGTTCTTTGGCTGCAATATGTATATGACAGAACAGGGAACATAGATTTTTAATATCGCAAACACAGACATAATTGCCTAGGCTTTGTCGAAGAGGAAGTTTTTTGTATTTATTCCAATAGTACTGATATTAGTATCTATGCATGTATATTATGAAATAGAAGAAGCTGCAATATATCCAACATACTGAACAAGAACATTGCGTCAACACTTGAGTTGTCTTGTTGTAACTCATTAATTCATTCTATTTACGGAACCCGAAGAATGGAAGCAGGATGGGTCCTCCAATTTCTTTCTTTAAATACAGGGCCAGTGCTACACAAGTATGGCTTATGAAAAATTATGCTCAAATGTAAAATGTAAAGAAAGAATAGACCAAGATTTATTTACATTGAAGTAGTGGGCAGTAGAAATAAAACATTGTCGTTCATGTTTAACAACGCACAGGAAGAAGGTACAATATACAATTAAAACAAACACCAGAAATTGGAAAATACTATTAAAAAAATAAACCGAAATTATTCTATATTCAAATAAGATGGGTTACAAAATACAGTTGAGGCTATTTGCGACAACGATTTCGATTTCTCCTGTCGCCGACCAAAAAACAATATGTACATTCATGAAGCTTCTTGACAGTTTTCTTGACATTCAAACTCTTTATTCGTAAAAAATGAGTTGAATATCAATTTTCGGTTTTGTACTTAATTGGTGCTGCCAACTACATCTATCCCTGTTTTTTGAATACCTTGTCTCTTCCAGATATGGCCTTCTTGCAATGGCTGCTTGTTCAACATTCGATTCTTTGTCAAGTATTAATTTCCGTCTGCCATCAAAAAGTTGGGGTTTAAGATGCTATCCTTGCAATGTTCCTGGCCCTTGACATCGGGCACAACTTAGAAAAAAATTCAAGTATGTAGTAACTTGTATTCTCCCTATATTTGATCATTTGTTTGGTTGAAAAGTCTGCCTGAAGATTTGTATGTTGAACTTCTTTGTTTTATTATAGTAAATTGGAAGAAATGTCCAACCCAGATGCAAAATGGAAATCTGTTGAGGCACATAACTTGTTTGGTCAGCAGAGGCGTGCCAGGTGCATCAAATGTTGCAAAAGGCACCAACATAGGTCTGGAAAGTGTATCAAATGTTGCAGATGGCATCGGAATATATATTTCGTCATAGCGGTGAAAATATGGCAGCCCACAGAAAGGTCTGGAATGTTCGGAGGTGAAGCCAAATATGTGGAGTCTGCAACTACATCCAGAGGAAATCAAACAAAATTTGACAAAGAACATGGATTTCTGTCAATTCGGCTACCAGACCCACATGTAGCTCATCAAACTTTGAAACATAAACTTTTGTAGTGATATTTTGTGTCATTTATGAACATGACAGGCCATTTTGCAAGCCATTGTAGATGCACCGCGCCCGACAAAGACAAATTCTTGTGGGATCTGTACAATTCGATATACCTTCCAAATCTGTGTTGTTGGAAGAATCTTAAACGAAGAACTATTTTTAACGTGACCTCAAAATCCATTACAATTCCCAGCAAGAAAACAAAGAAGTTCAACAAACAAATCTACAGTCATCCTTTTCAACCAATGAAAGCATCGAACACAGGAAGAACACCAACCACAACATACTTGTTGTTATTTTTTTTTCCTCCTCTCTCAGTTTCTCTTGTATAACAAAGTTTTTTTTTCACTCAAATCTCACATCACATAAAACTAGTCTCTCTTCTTAAATATGCCCCTCAATCACATCTCTAAGTTGTCTTACATGTCCATGACCAGGAACATTAGAACGAAGGCATCCTAAAGCGCAACTCTTTGATGATAGAGAGAAATGGAAATAAGTATTTAAAAGCAACGTTGGATGATCTTCCGTAGATTTTGTGTTGATTCGTTTTAATGACAGATGTTCTCGATATTTTCTCTTATTAATGCCAATATTTTTGAATATGTACGTTGAATAGTGACTAGCAGCACGTATTAAAATTCCCATATTCGAGCAGATTCTCAAATCTAACATCTAAGATATGCACAATATTAAAGAGGGACATGACCTCAATCCCTCTGTGGGTGACACATTTGTGAACTATGTTGAAGCTTTTAAGAAAACTAATACAACAAAAGCAAAAAAAATAAATTTGCAAATTCAAAATGCAAGCAAAAAGAAATTACCAGATCCCATAATATTCACCTGTCTATTCATTTTAATGGAGGATGTCCTCGACCTTTCCAGTTATTAAAGACCATATTTTTGAACCTGTCTGGATGGTTCTGACTTTTGAAAGCATATTTAATGTGTATTGGTAAGCACAGAAGGTAGTGTCACTACTATTTTTTTGTGTTTTTCTCCACCAACATATGTAAGATGTACGTAAAGAAAAGTAAATCGAGAATGCTAATTTTTTTGGACATGACCCCTTCAAATTCAAGTAGTCTGCAAGTCCGATTGTCAATTTGTATATTGTGGAACTCTCTGTGCTATTTGTAGGATACGAAACAACAGAAGTCCAATTTAGAGCCCGCCACCTCGAGAACCCGTGATCCAAAAAATATTTTTTGTGTGTGTTTTTGTCCACCAGCGTATGTAAAATGTACGTAAAGTAAACTATTTCGAGAATGCTAAATTTTTTGGACATGAGGCCCTTAAAATTCAAATAGTCGGCAAGTCCAATTGTCAATTTGTATATCGCGGAACTCTCCGATTGTCAATTTTCAGCTGGCCACCCGAGAACCCGCGATGCAAAAACTAACAGGCCTCCGTGCATGCTTTATATATCTACTTTATAAAATTACATATTTTCTATGTTTAATTTCTGCTGTCAACGAAACCTATAATTCGATAAATTTCAATCTCTTGTGTTTTTTCCCACCAGCGTATGTAAAACGTACGTAAAGTAAACTATTTCGAGAATGCTAATTTTTTGGACATGAGGCCCTTAAAATTCAAATAGTCAGGTCCGATTCTCCATTTCTATATCGCGGAACTCTCCGTTGTCAATTTTCAGTTGGCCATCCCGAGAACCCACGATGCAAAAACTGGCAGGGCTCCAAGCATGCTTTATATATCTACTTTATAAAATTACATATTTCCTATGTTTAATTTATGTTGTCAACGAAACCTATAATTCAATAAATTTCAATCTCTTATGTCCAGAATCCCTTCTTTTAAAGAAAATTGTTTCGGGAATGCTAATGTATACACCAAACACGACCTGTCATAGTTCGATACAACGCATCCGCGAAGCCACTTCCATAAAACTAGCTAAGTATGAAACCGAACGGGGTTGGTTAGAATGATCACGAAACTGTCCGTGCTATTTGCAGGGTACGAAACAACAGAAGCCCAATTTTCAGCGTGTCACCCCGAGAACCCGTGATCATTAACCTATGTTGTCTAGGAAACCTATAATTTCATAAATTGCATTCTCTTCTGTCCAGGAGCCCTTCTTTTAAAGAAAACTAATTCGGGAAAGTTAATGTATACATCGAACACGACCTGCCATAGGTCCATAGAACATATCCGCAAAGCCGCGTCCATAAAAATGGCTAAGTATCCAACCAAACGACAAGTCTGATTGTCAATTTTCAGCCGGCCACCCTGAGAACCCGTGATGCAAAAACTGGCAGGGCTTGGTGCATGCTTTATATATCTACTTTATAAAATTACATATTTCCTATGTTTAATTTATGTTGTCCAGGAAACCTATAATTCGATAAATTTCAATCTCTTATGTCCAAGAGCCCTTCATTTAAACAAAACTAATTCGAGAATGATAATGTATACACCGAACACGACCTCTCATAGTTCGATACAACGCATCCACTAAGTTGTGTCCATAAAATTGGCTAAGTATGCAACCGAACGACGGTCGGTCGGAATGATCGTGAAACTCTCCATGCTATCTGCAGGGCATGGAACAACAGAAGCCCAATTTTAATCTTGCCACCCCGAGAACCCGCGATCATTAACTTATGCTATCTAGGAAACCTACAATTTCATAAATTGCATTCTCTTATGTCCAAAAGCCCTTCTTTTAAAGAAAACTGATTCGGGAAAGGTAATGTATACACCGAACACAACCTGCCATAGTTCGATAGAACCTATCCATGAAGCTGCGCCGATAAAACTGGCTAAGTATGAAATCGAACGACGGTCGGTCGGAATGACCACATAAACGCGAGAAACTACAGAGTCACAAATGCAGTTTAGAAAAGGAGAATAAAAGGGAGAGAACATGTATTTCGCCCACACAGTAAAACATACTCTCATAACTATGAAACCATAGCAACACAGAATCCATGGAAAAAGCATCAACAACTATGAAATATACTTTAAGGTCGACAAACTCTTCTTCAATGCGTAACAGATGTAATTTACATCCCCTGCAATTTTTTTGTCTGTTATTTTATCTTAATAGTATTCTATGCAAACTCCACTGCAAAAATAATGTAACTAGAGATTCAGCCGCGGATGCAGCATCCCAACATTGCAAACCCTGGGAAAACAAGAACAAGCAAGAAATAAGAAACCAACTAAGAAGCACCAAAAGGACCAAGTGCAAGCGCGGCACAGGAACCCTACAAAGTCAAATCAAGCAACAATAGACAACATACAACGAACATGCAAGCAAGAACAACAAGAAAACTGCAACAACACGAATAGGCAAGAAAGAACAACAACAACATGCAAACAACAAATTAGTGCCATGCAAATAAAAAACATGGACCAGTGAACCAACAATGCCGCTCGAGCATAAAAATTTAAAAAACCGAAGAAAATGTCTTTTAATAAGCCTATTAAGCAACCATTCAACACCACCAACCCTATTAGGTTAACATTTAAGTCTGTTAGAAATGCTTTGTAAACATTTAAGAAATAAATTCAATGTGGCAGGACTCTTATGTATCCCAAACAAATTATTGTATTTTTTGTAACAATAATTAGAACACCAGAGAATGTATTGGAAGGCCAAACTTTGGATATGCCACCATATCAAACATTGCCATAAATTTACCTAGCATAAAATGCTAAACCAAACATTCGAATTATTGCTAGCATTAATCCACCTTTGACGACTGCATAACAAAATATATGATTCAAAAAGACAATATACGATCAAATACTTTGGATATGTCAACATATATTACATTGGTGCTTGCTGTTTTATACTTGATGTTGAGGTGGAATTGTTGCAAGTATGTGGACCACTTTTGATGGTGGTCATTCTGTAATTTTCCTTGTGTCTACATTAACTGTAGTGGCTTATGATCAATGTGGATGACTGTCTACTTCCCAAGAATGTAATGTATCCACTAGCAGCAGGCTTGCACAATGGAGTACATTTCTTTGTCATAAGTAGGGTACTTACAGACAACATCTGATAGTGTGTCATTATGATAGGCCACGGGGTGGCCGTGCTGAGTGAGAATGATGCCCACAACATAGTCTGAAGCATCTGTCTCAATCTGAAAGGGTTGTTGCAGGTCTGGTAGTGAAATTATTGGGGTTGAGCACAAGCATTGCTTCAAATCATCGAACACTTGTTGTTGGGACCGACCCAAAGAAAATTTTTCCTTAACACCACCCTTGGTTATTTGGCTGAGGGCCCATGCAATATGGGAGAATCCCAACATGAACCCGCAGTAGAAATTGGCAAGGCCCAAGAAGATCTAAAGCTCAGTGAGTGTGGTTGGGGCTGGCCAGTCACGAATGACTTGGATATTGGCTGGATCCACATGTACGCCATGCTGATCAACGATGTAGACCAAGTAATGGACCTTGTCCATGTCGAAGGAACATTTTTCCAAGTTGGCATATAGCTTGTGCTTCTGCAGGGTGTGCATAATCTGTTGAATATGCTGTAAGTGTTCGACCCAAGTCTTGCTGTAAATGAGAATGTCATTGATCTGTAGGATCTTTTAATGACTATGGTTGAGTTTTAATTTTGCATGCGTTAATTAACCACTTGAGAAACTTAATGAAAGAATGAGGAAAGAAGAGGAATTATGACAGACATATACACATATGCAGATCTAAAAGGAAATAATAGACAACAAACCATAACACGAGAATTGATAACGGAGTTCGGCACAACTTTGCCTACGTCTCCGGGCCTTTGTCTCTGTGGGGGAGGCTTCTTTATTTATGTTCAAAAGCTCAAAATTACATCGCAGTAGTGGAAATTGGCTACAAGACTGATCTGGTCATGTTCTTCCAGATCTCAAGAACCCTGCAAAGAAAATGACACGCAAAACGGACGTCCGGAGCTCCTAGAAATGGCCCTCAAGCGTCTGCTCCTCAATAGCTTCCCTGCATAAAAATGGCTTTAGCTTGGCTTCCTTTCAGCATAACTCTACTTTTTATGTCCTTGAATGTCCTCCATGGCCTCAATCAGGCCTGGTTTATATAGATCTGAAGTTGTTTATCGATCCCCAACTTCCTCCCAAAATTTGGGCTCCAAAAATGCCCAATATCTCCCAAAAATGGAGAAAATCAATTCAAATCAGGCATATACAATAAAAATCCCAAACATTATAACAAAAACCCAAAATTGTATAAAATTAGGGCGCAGCCCCCAAACTGGCACGTGCTCCTGGTCACATCGGGCCATGTGGCCAAGCGCTAGCCCCTCGGGCTATGCGCTGGCCCTTCCCCTGCGCTAGCTCCCGGTCGTGGGGCGCTTGTATAGGTCCACAGGTTTAACAATATAACCCCCTGTGCTCTATGTGGTAACGGTCTCGGGTCATATGGGACTGCCCAGGATCCAAGGGCTAGTCCCTATCCCCAACTGTCCCACGCTCCCGTGTCGGTAAGCCCCCGCTCTGTGGTCGTGTGGTATGACAGTGCCGAGGGTTGGGGCTAAGCCCCGACCCTTTCCCCTGCCGAACATCCATTCAAATGAATTCAAATAAATATTTTAACGTATAGTTAAAAAGTACCAACAGTGGCCCAAGTGGTTAGCTCGGTCCTGCTAGTCCGTTGCCCGGAGGATAGGTCGGGGGTTCGACCCCGGTGAACCCATATAAATTTTACCAAAATCATGAACCAACCACAGGGTGTCACGTGGCAGCCCATGACTGGGCCACGTGGCACCTCAACAACCAACCACAAGTTGCCAAGTGTCGAATGCTGGATGCCCCACGTGTCTTCCATGCGTCAAATTCCGTATGCCACATCACCTGCCTTGTCACTGCCCTGTCAGCTGCTGACGTCATCCCGTGCCACATGTCACCCTTACAGTGGTGACACGTGTCACCCCTGGATTGATCCAGATGTCTTCTCGTATGCCACATAAGCCTGCCACGTGTCACCTCCTAGAGCTGTCAAATTATATATATGGTCGTACAACTTGTACAGCCAGCATGCCACGTGGCACTGTACAGACTATACGGACTGTACAATCATCCCCTTTTTTTGCCTGTTTGGGTTTTCGGACAGAACGCAATATCTTTCGCATACGGAGCCCATTTGATGAAGTAAATATATGGATGGAATCAGGAAGACGAGACAGACGCAATGGCACTAGTTTCGTCAGATTCCGAGCACTTTCATTTTTGAGCATTTTTAAGCCCTGTCAGGCTTCTGGATCCGATTCTAGATCACACTTCCCCACAAAAAGACCTTTTGGTCCCCAAAAGGTTACTGACCAGTCAACAAGCTCGGGATAGGCCACCCGGCTTGTCCTTTGTCTCTGAACTCTGTCTTGTGCACCTATCTCATCAAGATCAATTGTAACACAATCATGACAGCTCACAGTGTATTGTTAGCCATTTGAACCCTGTTACATCTTACTGAAGCCACTATCATCCATGTAGAACACATTACTAATGATAGTATCAACAAGACGACTGCAAATGAGCTGGTATACTTGAGATATTTTCATAACATGAGCTTATCTTGAAGCAACTTATGATTGATTTTCCATTCAACAATCATGCCTTGTTCTTGCTTAAGATCAATTACTTCATTTGAAACAATTATTGGTTTGTTTCTTGCTTGCACTTCCTTCTTTAATTGTTCCATTGTTTGAAGTGTTTTATTTTCTTTAACATGATGAGCATGAACCACATAATCTTGACCTGCTTTAGTGAATTGATATTGATTCTTTGTCCTGTAGAAGATTGCCTTATGATCATATAAATATGGGCTACCTAAGACCATTCCACATTATCTTAACGACGCTACATCACATGTTACTTCGTCCACATACTTAGATGAAATTTCAAATTTGATTGTGCACTGCTTTGTTATGTGCATTTGATGATGATTGCTTATACATTTAAGTGTGTAAGGCTTATGATGTAGTTGTGTTTTTAATCCCAATTGCTTAACCAATTCTTCTGAGATTAGATTAGATTGAGATCCACTGTCGATTAATGTGTCTATCTTAGTGTGTCACATGATCACCCTTATATGAAACAACTTGCTTCTACAATCAATGTCTTCACCAATTTTACCTGTCATACCAACCAATGAGATCTTTGATTCATCACCTGAATCCGATCCCAAGTCAGTGGGTTTTGTTGTCGTTGCCACTGTTTGTGTTCCATTCTTTTCTTTGAACCACTTTGGCCTCTTCTCAGGATGAAACTGCCAACATCTATCCTCATCATGTCCCTCTTTCTTGCAATGCTTGCAAGAGGGCTTTCCTTCTTTCCTTGTCACCGCATTTGCATTCTTGCCATGCCTTTTCCTCTTGTCCTCTTTCCTTGAAGACAATGATTCCCCTGACACACCTGCTTTCCCTGCTTCAATATACGTAGCTTGAACATAAACCTCATCAAGGTTAGTGGGTCCAAACATGAAAACAATGTTTCTAATATGCGCAGGTAAACCTCCTATATACTTCATAAGAGTTTCTTTTGTTTGCAAAGGGATGTCTAACATTAATGCCATTTTTCGAAATCCATTAGTATATTCTTGCACTATTTGTCATTTTCTTATTTTTAAAGATTTCCATTCAATTAATGCTTTTTCTTTATAACCCAAAGGACATAATTGTTTCCTAAGTGTAGAAATGAAACTCTTCCATGATGGAAATGCATTACCCACTTGTTGTGTTCCCTTTTGCAGCTTGCTTTGCCACCAGATAAGAGATGTACCTGCAAGTCTCAAAGATGCCAACTTGATTTGTGTGGCATCATCTTTGATCTGTTGCACACTACAATATACCTCCCTCTGCCTGATCCAATTGTCAAGTTTTTCTACATTTACTTCACCATCATATATGGACAAATCAAATTTTACATCAAGTTTTAACAATGGCATTTCATGTTTATTCTTATGAACATTTTTCTTCTCGTTAGATTTAGAACTTGAACTTGAAGAAGAAGGAGAAGAAGGAGGTGTTGATGGAGGTGAAGGAGGAATCTCAGGATGGTCCTCTTCCTCTTCACTTTTTCCCTTTGAAGATTCACCAAAAACTGGTCTTTTCCATTCCAAGTAATATTCGTACAAAACTCTCACCATCTTCGACATAGCAAGGAATGTTTTCCGGAACTCTTTCTCATCTTGAGAAATCCCTTCTTCTGATGCCATCTTCTCGCTGTGAGAAGCTCTCTTTCTCAATCCAATTAATGGATTCTCTGCAACAAGCTCACCTTCACCACCCTGTATCTTTTCCCTGGTTAACATGCAAAACTCAAATCCAAACGTCAACTAGCTCTGATACCACTTGATCCATAGGATCTTTTAATGACTATGGTTGAGTTTTAATTTTGCATGCGTTAATTAACCATTTGAGAAACTTAATGAAAGAATGAGGAAAGAAGAGGAATTATGACAGCCATATACACATATGCATATCTGAAAGGAAATAATAGACAACAAACCATAACACGAGAATTGATAACGGAGTTCGGCACAACTTTGCCTATGTCTCCGGGCCTTTGTCTCTATGGGGGAGGCTTCTTTATTTCTGTTCAAAAGCTCAAAAATACATCGCAGTAGTGCCAATTGGCTACAAGACTGATCTGGTCATGTTCTTCCAGATCTCAAGAACCCTGCAAAGAAAACGACATGCAAAATGGACGTCCGTAGCTCCCAGAAATGGCCCGCAAGCGTATGCTCCTCAATAGCTTCCCTGCATAAAAATGGCTTTGGCTTGGCTTCCCTTCAACATAACTCTACTTTTTATGTCCTTGACTGTCCTCCATGGCCTCAATCAGGCCTGGTTTATATAGATCTAATGTTGGTTATCCATCCCCAACTTCCTCAAAAAATTTGGGCTCCAAAAATGCCCAATATCTCCCAAAAATGGAGAAAATCAATTCAAATCAGGCATATACAATAAAAATCCCAAACATTATAACAAAAACCCAAAATTTTATAAAATTAGGGTGCATCCTGCAAACTGGTGCATGCTCCTGGTCACATCGGGCCATGTGGCCGGGCGCTAGTCCCTCGGGCTATGCACTGACCCATCCCCTGCGCTAGCTCCTGGTCGTGGGGCACTTGTATAGGTCCATGGGCTTAACAATATAACCCCCCACACTTTGTGTGGTAATGGTCTCGGGTCATATGGGACCGCCCGGCAACCAAGGGCTAGTCCCTATCCCCAACTGTCCCACACTCCCGTGTCGGTAAGCCCCCGCTCTATGGTCATTTGGTATGTCAGTGCCGAGGGCTGGGGCTAAGCCCCGACCCTTTCCCCCGCCGAACATCCATTCAAACGAATTCAAATAAATATTTTAACGTATAGTTAACAAGTACCAATAGTGGCCCGGGTGGTTAGCCCGGTCCAGCCAGTCCGTTGCCCAGAGAATAGGTCGGGGGTTCGACCCTGGTGAACCCATATAAATTTGACCAAAACCACGAACCAACCACAGGGTGCCACGTGGCAGCCCATGATTGGGCCACGTGGCACCTCAACAACCAACCACAAGTTGCCAAGTGTCGAATGCTAGATGCCCCACATGTCTGCCACGCGTCAAATGCTATATGCCACATCACCTGCCTAGTCACTTCCCTTTCAGCTGCTGACGTCATCCCGTGCCACATGTCACCCTTACAGTGGTGACACGTGTCACCCCTGGATTGGTCCAGCTGTCTGCCTGTATGCCACATCAGCCTGCCACGTGTCACATCCTGGAGATGCCACATCATCTATACGACCATACAACCTGTACAGTCAGCATGCCACGTGGCACTGTATGGACTATACAGTCATCCCCTTTTTTTGCCTGTTTGGGTTTTCAGACAGAACATGATATCTTTCGCATACGGAGCCCGTTTGATGAAGTAAATATATGGCCGGAATCAGAAAGATGAGACAGACGCAATGGCACTGGTTTCGTCGGATTCCGAGCACTTTCATTTTTGAGCATTTTTAAGCCCTGTCAGGCTTCTGGATCCGATTCTGGATCAGTCATCCAGATACACCACTACAAAAGTATTGGTGAATGGTCATAGAATATCATCCATCATCCTCATGAAAGTGGCTGGAGTATTTGTCAAACCAAAGGGCATGACAAACTATTCAAAAAGACCTTCCTTTGACTTGAAGGTGGTCTTCCATACATCTGTTTGTTCTATTGGGACTTGGTGGTAGCCAGACTTTAGATCAATCTTACTGAAGTATTTTTCCCCTATGAGTTGATCAAGGAGGTCGTCGATTTAGGGAATCGGGTACCAGTTTCTAACTGTGATTTTATTCAGAGCCCGATAATCAATGCATAGTCGCCAGGTTCCATCTTTCTTCTGTACCAACATGATTGGGCTCCTGCAAGGTGATGAGCTAGGATGGATGTGATCCTTGTGGAGCAGTTCTTGGATCTGTCGCTTGATATCCTCATTCTCTAACAGAGAGCGACGATAGACTAGCCCATTGGGGTGCTTGACCTGGAAGTGTAGAAGTACCCCGGTAGTTGAGGAGAAGATATATGAATATTCTTACACGACCTTATCTATTTGCTTATATTGTGTGGAGAGGTCGACCGCAGAGACCCTGAATGTGGTTGTTATCTTTCACTCATTCTGAGAGCGAATGAAGAAGAAGACAAACTTCCCCATCTAAGAGATGACTTGCTACATTGCTTAGGAGAGATCAAGGAAATAGTACTAGGTGGGACTGCCTCGGGTATCCTCTACAATTTCCTGTTCAAAGTAATAATAACACTACGAGGACTAGAATCATATATAACATGATTTTTCCATAAATACAGTTGGCCCAAAAGAACATCACAAACTTTGAGAGGATAAACATCACACAATACCTTGTCTTTGAAGGGCTTGATGTTGTACGACAGTCAACACTATTGGCTGACGCGGAGATCGTTTCCTTGGCGGAGCCATCAAATGGTGTAGGGTTTTGAGTGTGGCATTGTCGGCAGGGCCAACCGCTTGAAAACGTCTGTTGAGATGAGGTTCTTCTGGCTACCTCTATCAACGATGAAGTGCAACGGGGTGCCTTTTACCCACATCTGTGAATGGAAGAGGCACTCTCCTTCTTCTGGCTCGTCTGGTTCACCAGGTTGGAGCTTGGTGGTAGCAATGGTTGATCCATATTTTATGAGAAGGATGAAATGAATATAGATTATTAACAGGTTCTTAACACAAAATAACAGAGATACAGTAAAACTGTTTTTCTATTCAATAACGAAAATAAGATGAAAACTGTAAAATGCAGCGGAAACGAGCTTGCTGGAATGGTGACAGCTTATCTCTGAGAAGAGATGTGACCGTTGCGCTCATTTGCAAGAAGATGATTACAATGAGGATCTGAAGGCATTTTTACAATAAGAAGGAATGTCAAAAACCCTAGATATCCAAAAACCTAACCCTAGGATATGAAGTGCCAAAAGTCATGTGGGCCCCGTTTGGGAAAGTTCGTACATCAACTTCTCGGGGTCGTAACTTTTGCATACGATCTCCGTTTTAGGCGTATGATATCCCGTTGGAAAGATATCATTGAGGAGATTCATTTTAGGTGAAATATCAAGGAAATACTATATTTCAAACCTGTTTTCCCAAAAAACATCATTTAGGGCCTCAAAACGGCTCCGAAAGTGAAAACTGCTAAAAATAGTAAATTACCAAAATTGCCAGAAAACTATTTTGAGCCAATTGGAAAAGGTGGATGGCCACCTATATCCATATATATCAATCCTCCCTTCTTAGGAAACAATTTTCTCCATTCCGTTGAGGTACCCCATCAAATGAGGAAATTTTTGTTGAATTTGGACCCGGGTGAGCTATTTGCCTTGGTGCAGAACTTGCCTTGCTTTAATGACTCGATAAAGCTGGATCCTTTTCTTTTGAGTGCCCTTGATATGTGTGTTCACAATATGATCATTAGATTCATTTTTTATGCAGTCGGGGTTGAGTTATGTTGGTGTCAGTTGTTCTGCTACTTCTTAGGTGTCCAATAATGGTGGAAAATAAGGGCGAAGGAGATCCATGTTGAACATTGGGTGCAGGCCAAGGAAAAGAGGAATGTTGAGCTCAAAAGAATTATCCCCCATGGTACTGGTGATAGTGTACGGCCCATAACAGAGTGGGTGAAGCTTCCTATGGGGTCTTGTAAGGCGTTCTTTCTGCAAGTGCAACCAAACTTTGTCGCCCACCTGAAACTTATGTGGCACCCGATGTTGATCATGGTGATGTTTGTACTTGTCATTGGACTTCTATAGAATATCCTGAACCTATTGGCGGATGTGTTGTATCCGCTCAATGAACCTGGTGGATTTGTCATCTTCATTTGGAGTAGGATATGAGTCGGTTGAGGTGACCACAAGGGGAAGTGCAACATCTATGGGACCCAATGGTTGGAATCCCAACCCCACTTGAAAGGGGCTGTGGCTGGTTGAGCTATGCAGGGCTCGGTTGTAGTTATGTTGGACATAGGGAAGGCTCTCATCCCATGTGCGGGGTTTCTTTGAATTATATATGCGAAGGATATGCACAATCATTCGATTTGCAACCTCGGTTTGGCCATGTGTCTGTGGGTGGAAAGTCGTGGATTTGGTGAGCTTGGTGTCCAGCAGTGACCAGTGGTTCGACCAGAATGTGCTGAGAAATCGACTATTTCGATCTGAGACAATGGTTTGTGGGATTCAAAAATGTACCTAGTCTCGTTCAAAGAATATCTTGGCAGTGGCCTTTGTTGTGATGCTCTTCTTGCAGGCAACCAATATCGCCATCTTAGAAAAGCAATAACAACCACAAAAACACTGTCATTTCCCCGCTTGGTGGATGGGAGGCCCGACATGTAGTCCATTGAGATGGATTCCCATGGTCTGTCAAGAGTGGGAAGAGAGGTGTACATGCCCCGTTTCTTATTGGTCGGTTTGGAAATAGCACAGGAAATGCAGGACCTGATATACTTGTCGACCTCCTGTTGAAGTTTCGGCCAGTAGAAATGTTTTTGTAGCATCGCCACTGTCTTTTTGACACCGAAGCGTCTTGCCACCCGACTGTAGTGGGCTTCCCATATCATCTTCGCTCGCTTGCTTGATGGAACATAGATATGGCCCAGACGACACAACAACCCATCCTGAAGATGGAAATTATCGACAATTTCATTTGCACCCAACATTTGGTAGGTGGTGGCGAAGTCAAGGTCTCTCTCATAGAGTTGGGGCCATCCAGAGGTCTCATGGCTGCAAGAGTCTAGCACCGTGGTGAGTGCCGCGACTGGTGGTCTGTTGAGGCAATCGACGATGCGATTGATGCTTCCTATTTTATACTTGATGTTGGGGTGGAATTGCTGCAAATATATGGACCACTTTTGATGGCGATCATTCTGCAATTTTCCTTGTGTCTGCATGAACTGCAGTGGCTTATGATCAGTGTGGATGACTATCTCCTTCATAAGAATGTAATGTTTCCACTAGGGGAAAGCTTGCACAATGGAGTACATTTCTTTGTCGTAATTAGGGTACTTACAGACAATATCTGACAGTGTCTCACTATGATAGGCCATGGGGTGGCTATGCTGAGTGAGAACGACGCCCACAACATACTTTGAAGCATCTGTCTTGATCTCAAAGGGATTTTGCAGGTCTGGTAGTGAAAGTACTAGGGATAAGCACAAGCGTTGCTTCAAATCATCGAATGTTTGTTGTTGGGACCAACCCCACACAAATTTTTCCTTACCACCACCCTTGTTTATTTAGCTGAGGGCCCATGCAATATGAGAGAATCCCAACATGAACCTGTGGTAAAAATTGACAAGGCTTAAGAAGCTCCGAAACTCAGTGAGTGTGGTTGGGGCTGGCCAGTCATAGATGACTTGGATCTTGGTTGGATCCAGATGTATGCCATGCTGATCAATGATGTATCCCAGGTAATGGACCTTGTCCATGCCGAAGGATCATTTTTCAAAGTTGGCGTGTAGTTTATGCTGTCGTAGGGTGTGCAGAACTTGTTGATTATGCTGCAAGTGTTCGACCCAAGTCTTGTTGTAAATTAGAATGTCATCTAGATACACTACTACAAAAGTATTGGTGAATGGTCATAGGATATTGTTCATCATCCTCATGAAAGTGGATGGAGAATTTTTCAAACCAAAGGGCATGACCAACCATTCAAAAAGACCTTCCTTTGACTTGAAGGTGGTCTTCCATACATCTGTCTATTCTATCGGGACCTGGTGGTAGCCAGACTTCAGATCAATCTTACTGAAGTATTTGGCCCCTGTGAGTTGATCAAGGAGATCGTCAATTCAAGGAATTGGGTACCGGTTTCTGACTGTGATTTTATTTAGAGCTCGATAATAAATACAGAGTTTCCAGGTTCTATCTTTCTTCTGTACCAACATGATTGGGCTCCCTCAAGGTGATGAGATGGGATGGATGTGCCCCTTGTGGAGCAGTTCTTGGATTTGTCGCTTTATCTCCTCATTCTCTAATAAAGAGCAGCGATAGACTGGCCCATTGGGAAACGGTGCACCGGGGGTCAGATCGATGGGGTGCTTGACCTGGTAGTGCAGAGGTACCTCTGTAGGTCAGGAGAATATATCTGAGTATTCTTCCACGACCTTATCTACTTGCTTCTGTTGTGTGGAGAGGTCGACTGCAGAGACCCTAGATGTGGTTGTGATCTTTCACTTATTCTGAGAGATAATCATGAAGAAGAAAAACTTCCCCATCTGAGAGATGACCTTCCTGCATTGCTTGATAGAGATCAAGGAAATAACACTAGGTGGGACTGCCTCGGGTATCCTGTACAATTTCCTGTTCAAAGTAATAATAACACTACGAGGCATAGACTCATATACAACATGACATTTCCATAAATAAGGCTGGCCAAAAAGAACATCAAAAACTTTGAAAGGAGCAACATCACACAATACCTCGTCTTTGAAGGGCTTGATGTCGTATGATAGTCGACACTGTTGGCTGATGCGGAGATTGCTTCCTTGGCAGAGCCATCCAATGGTGTAGGGTTTTGGGTGCGACATTTTTGGTAGGGCCAGCCGCTTAACGACCTCTACTGAGATAAGGTTCTTCTGGCTACCCCCATCAACGATGAAGTGCAGTGGGGTGCCTTTTACCAACATGCGTGAATGGAAGAGGCGCCCTCCTTCTTCTAGCTCATCTGGTTCACCAGGCTGGAGCTTAGTGGTAGCAACGGTGGCACTGGGTTCTGCGTCAATGATTTGTCTTCCCCTTTTTTGGTTCTGGCTCAGAGTCAAAATCCACATCTAATTCAGAGGCTTTCACTTTGGCCAGTAGCGACTTCTTTGAGCGACAATCAGCAGTGTTATGCCAAGGGATCTTATGGAATTTGCACCACTTCCCAGTAGCTTTCTTTGTCTTTCTGGTGTCCCTCTTTTCTTGTGGCTTGGACTGGTTGTCCTGATACTATCCATGTTTTCTCTATCCTTTGTTTTGTGGGTTGGGATCGCCCTTTCCTGGATTTTGTTGTGTGGGGTTCCGAGGCCCAAATAGCCGTGTCTTTTGTTTGAGATTCTGCTCGATTTTGACGACATATCTATAGGCCGCGCCCAAGGATGAGATGTCCAGAAATTCCATTTCGATCTGGATTTATCTATGCAGAGCACCACGATACTTGAGCACCAGATGTCACTCTGAATCTTTGATACCCAGCTTGGTGCGCAAGGTATGCAAGATATTTGTGAAATTTGGCACTGCTTGGTCTCTTTCTTGCTGCAGTGTGGTCCATTTGGTATACAAGTCGTCATAACTTTCGACAAGGTAGTATTGTTTCTTAATAGCATCCCTGAAGGATTCCCAAGTGCTTGTGACTGAAAATAATGAGGGTTCCTCTGTTTCCTTTTGCTCACAGAAAGTTTCCCACCAATCTTTGACATGGGGAGCGGCTTTGAGGAGCGCAAAAGTAATATTTTCTCTATTCGAAAAGTTATGGACAGAAAAATACCCTTCTATTAGATTCAACCATTAGTCTACAACATCTGTGTCTATCTGACCTTCAAATGTAGGAATATCGAAGTTTATTTGTACCTTGAAGGGGGCGACGCCTCCGTTCGAAGAAGATGTGTCACCTGTTGGTAGTTGCCGAAGGATTTGCGCGAAACTATCCATCATCTCATTCCTCTGTTGCGTGAGGGATTCCTCAATCAACAGTTTGAAAGGATCTCCTGTCCCGTCATCTTTATTTTCTCCTGCCACGAGAGGTCGCTTGGGTGTGCAAGAGCTTTTATCCTCAATAGAAACAAGCTCGAGACCCAACTCTTTGTACTCCGGCCTCGTTGGGGACTGATATCCATATGGATCAACAGTGGCACTGGGTTCCACGTCGATGATCCGTCTTCCCCTTTCTGGTTCTGACTGAGAGTCAGAACTCGCATCTGATTTAGAGTCAGAACCCGCATCTGATTCAGAGGCTTTCACTTCAGCCACCAGTGACTGTTTTGAGCGGCAGTCAGCAGTGTTATGCCAAGGGCTCTTATGGAAGTCGCACCACTCCCAGATATCTTTCTTTGTCTTTATGGTGTCCTTCTTTGATTACGGCTTGGACTCATTGTCCTGATACTGTCTATCTTTGCTCGCGTCTTTTGTTTGAGCTTCTGCTCGATTTTGACAACATATCGCTAGGTTGCGCCCGAGGATGAGATGTCCAAAATTTCAATTTCGGTTTGGATGTATATATGCAGATCACTGCGATACTTGAGCACCACATGTCACTGTAAATATTTGATACACATCTTGGTGCGCAAGGTATGGAAGATATTTGTCAAATCTGGCACTGCTTGGTATCTTTCTTGCCGTAGTGTGGTCCATTTGGTATACAAGTCATCATAACTTCCGACATGGTAGTATTGTTCCTTAATAGCATCCTTGAAGGATTCTCAGGTGGCCGTGACTGTAAATAATGAGGGTTCCTTTGTTTCCTTTCGCTCACAAAAAGTTTCCCACCAATCTTTGACATGGGGAGCGGCTTTGAGGAGCGCAAAAGTAATATTTTCTCTATTCGAAAAGTTATGGACAGAAAAATACCCTTCTAGTAGATTCAACCACTTTTTTACAACATCTGCATCTATCTGACCTTCAAATATAGGAATATCGAAGTTTATTTTTACCTTGAAGGGGGAAGCACCTCTGCTCGAAGAAGATGTGTCCCTTGTTGGTAGCCGTCGAATGATTTACGCAAAACTATCCATCATCTTGTTCCTCTGTTGCATGAAGGATTCCTCAAACAACATTTTAAAAGGATCTCCTGTCTCGTCATCTTTATTTTCTCCTACCATGAGAGGTCGCTTGGGCATGCGATATATTTTGTCCTCAAGAGAAACAATCTCAAGACCCAACTCTTTTTACTCCGACCTCGTTGGAGACATGCATTAAGACGACAAGGAGAAGACCGCTCTGATACCACTGATCCATATTTTATGAGCAGAACAAAATGACTACAGATCATTAACAGGTGTTTAACACAAAATAACAGAGATACAGTAAAACTGATTTTCCATTCAATAAGGAAATAACCTAAAACTGTAAAATGCAGCAGAAAACAAGCTTGCTGGAATGGTGGCGGCTTATCTTTGAGAAGAGATGTGATGGCCGCGCTCATTCGCAAGAAGATGATTACAATGAGGCTTTGAAGGCCTTTTTACAATAAATAGGAATGCCAAAAACCATAGACATCCAAAAACCTAACCCTAGGAGATGAAGCGCCAAAAGTCATGTGGGCCTCATTTGGGTTAGTTAGTAAATCAACTTTCCATGGTCGTAACCTTTGCATACGATCTTCGTTTTAAGCGCACAATATTTCGTTGGAAAGGTATAGTCGAGGAGATTCATTTAGGGGGCTCAATAAGAGCCTTCGGCTATTATTGAGAACCTCGATCCCGAAAAACCTTCATTTAAGCTCTCAAAATAGCCCCGAAAGTTAAAAACTACTAAAAATAGTAAATGACCAAAATTGCCAGAAAATTGTTTTGAGCCAGTTGGAAAAGGTGGGTGGCCACTAATATCCACCTGGATCATTACTTGATAAATGGTTTAGAATATTTTTAGATTTATCCAGTAGAAAGCTAGCAACAAAGCTCTTCCAGAAGCCTAACTGAGTTGTTGAACGAAAACAAAGGCTGCCACCTCCAATTCAGAGAATCTTAAGAATCTTCTAGGAAAAAATTCAAAGAAATTAAAAATTCAGAGAAGTTCGAGTGAGAACCATTAAACCAATTATCAAAGGAAAAAATACGTAGTTTCCGGGCTGTAATGGAGCGAAACATGGTTTCAGGGCTATAACCTGGTTTTAGTGTTGTAACCCGGTTTTAGCATTGCAATGGAGCGAAACTGTAGAAACAACCCTTTAATTAGAGAAGAAGAGGAATGGAATGTTGGTATGAACGTATATGAACGGAGTTGCAATAATTGGCCAACCAAAACAAATAGAATCATTAAGAGTTTGGCACGCGGAGATCTCATGGCCCAAAGGGGATCAAATGTCCAGAAAGAAAATGGAGGAGAAGTGAAGCAATGACTTTTTTTCGACTATACAAATTCGCATCGAAATCACATTTTTGTTGTTTAAAAACTATTTCTGAATCTAGAAATGGATTCAACACCTTGAAAAACCCCGAACACTCCAATTATACAAAAATAATCACTCAAATGAAATCTAACAATTTCTAGCTAGATTTAGGATAAATATCCCTCAAAAATATATATCACCAAAAAAAATCATTTAATAAAACATTTAAACTAAAAAAAATCATTTAGTAAAACATTTAAACTACATCCAAATAAACAAATCACAAACACATTTCTAAATCACAAACACTTTTTTAAAACAAAATTGTACAATCGGCAGGTGGGTAATGAATTTCAAATTCCAACTCTGCTTTTGACCTACAATTTTTTTTTAAATTTCGATACGTGGGGGTTTTCCAGACTGAAAAATAAAATATCACAGACATACTTTTAGGAACAATTTCTATGGTGGGTAATGCCTTTCAAATTCCAACTCTGCTTTTGACCAACAATTTTTTTTTAAATTTCGATACGTGGGGGTTTTGTAGACTGAAAAATAAAATATCACAGACATACTTTTAGGAACAATTTCTATGGTGGGTAATGGCTTTCAAATTCCAACTCTGCTTTTGACCAACAATTTTTTTTTAAATTTCGATACGTGGGGGTTTTCCAGACTGAAAAATAAAATATCACAGACATACTTTTAGGAACAATTTCTATGGTGGGTAATGGCTTTCAAATTCCAACTCTGCTTTTGACCAACAATTTTTTTTT
>ML781749.1:299523-310734 GCA_009831015.1 Picea engelmannii | reverse complement strand
AATCTCAAGACCAAATTTTAATGAACATAGATGAAAAATTACTAAAAGCTATATGTCCAAATTTTAAATTTTAATAAACATAGATGAAAATATAAGCAAATTATTGAGCCATTATCCTGGTCCTTTTATATACGTATATATCTGTGCTAATGCCTATATTCAATATAGACTTAGATGTTGTAGAAGATCCAGATTAGCAAATTCCATGTTTGTAGCCTGGAGATGCATTTCAGAGTCGGATTTTTTCGATGGTTTATGCTAGTTTAACCACTGCATAGGCGACTGGAAATGAGAGTAACCTGATATAACGTATCCTCTGCAATTTTGTGGCTCACTTCCTCTTGGGGGCTACCTTAATCTTCTCTGCTACAGCTGGCTGTTAAACATCCGAGCTTTGCCATTTTCTCACACCTATAACACATTTGTATCAGGGTTTCATGCATATATCAGCTCCAGAATGTTGTAGATAGGTATGAGCAATATGATTCCCGGGTCGTTATCATCTTCCAAAGCAAAATTCCCTGTCCAACACGTGGGGATAAATATCGTCCAATGAATAACAAAAGTTCGCCATTTTTTCAAATGCTTTTTTGATTCTGGGGTTTTTATCATCTTCCAAAGCAAAATTCCCTGTCCAACAACAGGTGGGGATAAATATCGTCTAATGAATGACAAAAGTTGCCAATGCCTT
The DNA here is from genome assembly GCA_009831015.1 of Picea engelmannii. Lineage (NCBI taxonomy): Eukaryota > Viridiplantae > Streptophyta > Pinopsida > Pinales > Pinaceae > Picea > Picea engelmannii. The sequence goes on along the minus strand of ML781749.1, from coordinate 310,043 downwards.
TTTGATTCTGGTCATATATATAATTCGAATTTAATTAGATAACATATCCTTCTAGTCGGACAGATATTTATACATTTGCCATTTTTTCAACGATAAGTTCATACTTTATTTTGTTTAGATATTTTTTTAATTATTATTGATTATTAGGAAGATAAGTTATTAGTGATATTTTTTTAATTATTATTGATTATTAGGAAGATAAGTTATTAGTAAATCATAATTTTAGATGTGACTTCAACACTAAAAAAAAGTCAATATTCATTATGGTACTAAAAAAAAGTCATTATTCATTATGGTCATCTATAAGGTTAGATTTAATTGAGTTAGGTACTTTCTAGATATTATTTATAAGAAAATCAATATTTATTATGATCATCCATAAAATTACATTTAATTGGATTACATATTTTCCAGTTACATCTAATCTAGTTTTAATCATTAATCTTTTAACTTTAATTTAATTAATTTAATCATTAATCTTTTAACTTTAATTTAATTAAACATTTGACAAACCAAAATTTTATAATTTTAATTGAAATTTTGTTTATAATACTGTTTTAAAATTTATAATAATATATAAATTTCCAAATCACATTTTTGAGATTATGAAATTATATTTTTAAAATGATACAAGTAAAACATTACATTCTAACCCCAAAAAAAAAGAAATGTCTCAAAAATAAATTTAATTATTTTAATTAATATATAGGTTACACATGAATTCCTCTTTCAAATGAGTATGAATTCCAATATAACACATCCCAAAAAATAATAAAAAGTGTATTAAAAGTGTATAGTATCCTTTATGATATATAATATATAGTTATTATGCATGCGTTGGTATATATCATTCTATATGTTTTTAACATTTATTACAAACATTAGTGAGTTTTCTAAGTGTTACATTATAAATTGATTTTTTTAATTATTTAAAAACATTTCTTTCTAATTAACTATTCAATTTAATCTGTTATTACTAATATTTAAAATAAATGAAATTAAACTTATAATATTTACAATTTATTATTCAAATTAATCTGTTATTACTAATATCTAAAATAAATGAAATTAAACTTATAGTATGTACAATTTTAATTTCATAGTATTGTAAACATGCTACCAACCACTCTTAAAATGGTTGGGCTTAATTAATAATTTTATAATAATTAAGAGATGGTTATTTTTCTCTAAGTTCATAAGTCATGTACTTCCATTTAACAATGTTGTAGGTTAACTATTCTAGGAAATGAAAAAAAATTCCCTGATATTTGCCATAAATGAGGCAAAAAATTGTTGGATTTCTAGATTTAAGTGATTATTTCTATAAAATCCGAGTGTCCTTAGAGTTTTTCAGCATGCTAAATCCATTTATGCATTCAAAAATAATTTCTGAACAACAAAAAATAGTGAAACAACCATTTCTTAGAACAACTAGCCAACGCCTTTAACAACACTCTCACATCCCCGCATCCCCCCACTCTCCCATGCATGCATCGTGCATACATCATACTAATGAATTTTATATATTTAAATTATACTTTTAATTTTTAAGTATATTAATGTGTTCTATAATTTATGAAAATTATAATTTAATTTAATAATCATCTTAATTTATTTATATAAGCATTCTAGATGTTTTAACCACTTACTAATTGATTTTTAATTAAAAATTTATAAGTTTTTTAAAATGTTACATTATAAATTGTTTTTTTTTTTTTTAATTATTTATAAACATGATGTCTCACCATTAAACCATTACTAATTGAAATAAATGAAAAGTAACTTATCATTTATGTAATAATGGTTTTACATTGTATTAGTGTATGTTATAGACGATGCTATGTATGTTACAATAGGAGAAATATTGTAGTTGTTGTAATAAGAGAAACATTGTCGTTGATTCAACTTCAATTTTATTGAAATAAGATTTAAAATGTATCAATATCTCTATACATTGTAATCTAAAATATTTTTTTTTATATTTTTTTAATATATATTATTGCCGCTCCCAAATTCAAGTTACCTGTAAATTTGAGGGAAACCTCTACTTGCTCTGGAATATCCACCTTCCCACTTTTCGGAAACTCTTGCAACATAGCTTAAAAGTAAAGTTAGATATATTTTTATATTTAATTTTTAGAAAGTACAATAAATGAAATATGAGCTATCCCTAAACCATAATCAAACCAACATCTTATAACATATTATCATATGACTAAAAGTCAATACATGCACTACTCAATCCATAAAAGTAGCATTTTAAAAGACAAAGTTTAAGTCTAAACTATTAGCAACAACATGCATTCATAACATAAAACCTTAAAAAAGACAAACTAATTATTTTTATGTGAAACTTTAAATGAATTTTGAATCATAATAATGTTTCTTATAGAATCTAAGGGTATATATTCAAGTTCAATTTATAAGTTTACAATATGTCTTCAATTAAATTTTTATTTATCTTTAGGATATCATTCTATTATGAGGGTTTCTAAACTTAATTCAATGATTCATCAACTTTGCTAGGCTTCACTCCTTGTCCTTCCTTTGTATTTATTATTTTTTTTAAATATCCTTTTTTTTAATATATTTTTTATATTTTATTGATAAAATATTAAAATAATTAAAAAATGCAATAGTTATTACATAAAACTAAAAAGAAATTAACTTTTAAATTTGTGTTAAACCAAACATCCCCTATATTATATTTACATCAAATTATAATAAATAAAAAATCCCCTAGTGAAGAAGTGGTGCCTTCAACGTCACCTCCACCATTGCCTTTCTCTCGATCCCCATAATCCTCACCTTCCTCTTCATCCTCATCAAATCCCTCATTCATCCCTAGCATTTACACTTACAAAACATAAAACAAAACAACATGCAACTAAGTGATTTAATTATAATTGTAATAATTTATATTTTAGTAGACTTGATTTCATACTTTAAAAATTTGATAAACTAAAAAATAATAAGCATAAGGAATATTTAATAATCATCCAAGACCATCTTACTTTTATACCTTGAAATATGATAAACCAAAAAATAATAAACATGAAGAAATGATCTATAATCATTCAAGACCATGATAAACCAAAAAATAATAAACATGAAGAAATGATCTATAATCATTCAAGACCATCATGAAGAAACAAAAATTCTGCATACTATTTATTTAAATATTGTTAAAATAAATATCGTTTAATAAATATGAAATTCTCCATATTATTTAGGTAAATATTGTTAAAATCAATACCATTTAATAAATATAAAATGATATTTAAGTTATTATTTAAGTAATGTTAATAGAAAAAAATTAAATAATTAAATAAAAATGTCAAATTGAACACACATATCGAGAAATGGTAACCTATGGAGAATCAATTTAAGTTAAATCTCGAGCTTTATGTAACTATTCAAATATTGCCCATAACTTCAAAACTTTAAAAAATGAATGAGAGAATCAAATTAAAATAATTGAATTTTTAATGGAAAAAATAATCTTCCTTAATATTTTTTAATCATAAAAAAAATTAAAAACTTTAATTAACTTTTTACTGTGTTTAAAATCCTAATCCTAGTTTAATTTGAATATATTTTTCAAAAAAAAAAAAAAAAAACTTTAATTAACTTTTTATTGTATCTAAAATCCTAATCGTAATTTCATACCTTAATTTTAATATATTTTGAGTTGTAATAGACTTGAAAACATGTTAGATAAGTCATGACTTTGCATGTATAGATGGAATGGTTCTTAAATGTATTAAAAAAAGTTTTGTTGTAATTTATGACTCTAAACATCAAAGTGAAAAACTTATCGATATGCTTTGATCACTCTATCCAAAACCCTTTGTAGAATATATATTTTTAGCTATATGGGAATCCCTATTATTCCATACAATTTGTAAGGAAGGATTCATTTTTGTTTGACCAAATATGTTAGATTGTTTGTCCCTATGTAGCCAAACTTTCTAGCTTAGACTCCAGAATGTGGAGCTCCAGGGTCTCGATCTGTTGTTTTCTATGTCTAGTGTAGTTTATTTTTTTGCTATGGAGGTTTTTCACATCCAATGATGATCCAGATTATTTTTATAAACGAAATGAAAGTAGAGATATTACAATGAAATACACATAAATATTGCCAAAAACAAAGAAATACAGTAATAGATGATTTCTATTAATGAAAGAAATGTACAGAGACTGTAAAAATACAGAGTGAAAGACTCACTACAATGGTGGCAACTTATCTTTGAGAAGAGATGTGACGACTACTCACATTCACAAGAATATCATTGTTACAATGAGGCTCCAAAGGCCTTTTTAAAATAAGTAAAATCCAAAAACCTAACCCCGGAAGATGAAAAGCCAAAAGGTTTGCGGGTCTCGATGGGGGTAGTTGATACGTCAACTTCCCGGGGGCATAAATTTTGCATACGATCTCCGTTTGGGGCGCTTGATACACTGTTGGAAAGGTATAACCGAGAAGAACAATTTTTGACTCACCCAAGTTAGTGCCTTTAGCAATCATATGGGCCCCAAATCCCCAAAAAACATTGTTTAGGGACTCAAAACGACCCCATAAGTTTGGAACCCGAAAAACTATCGAAACGCTGCCAAGATGGAAAACTGTTTTTCGAGTCTGTGGAATAGGTGGGTGGCCACCGATATCCACCTGGATCAAATGATAGTGAGTTTTTTTTGCAATAAATGTAATTATCTATGTAAAGCTCTTTATTTTTCTACTATAGAGGTCTCTCACAGCCAATGCTGGTGAGTTTCTTTTGCAAATAAATGTAATTGTCTATGTAAAGATCTATACCTGTCAGTGGTTTGTTTTTTTGGTTTGAAGGTGTGCTTCCCTTTCTCGTGTTCCCATCCCTTGTTTGTTTGTTTGTGTAGTCAGGTATCACTAAGTGTATAGTCATGGAAATGCAACTACTGTTGGTGTTTTGGCGGTCCTGTCGTGTGCATGAGTGCATTGTTGTGCGAGGTTTGAGTCTCAAGGAGTTTGAAAATTCATGTGTTAGCTTTGTGAGTAACAAGCGCACTAAGTGGTTTGCAACTTTGTAGGGGGTAGGATGCTATCATAGTTGAAGTCGCTATTGTCATCGTTGGCGAAGAAGAATAATGTTAATAACAACATAAATAGTAGTGGGAAGAAGAAGAAGAAGAACAAGGACAACAAGGTTCTCCCTCATGTAGGAAAGAGTCATTGGAAGTGAATCTTGTTGACCATTCGGATTTCGAAATCTCATCTTCTTCGACTTCAATGTCTGTGACACGGTGCCAAATCATCTCTCACGTGCTCCCTCTCTCGTTTCCATGCATGCCTTTGGCCCCAATAATGGGTCAGACTGAATCTGGAAATAATGTGAATAGATTTGGGTGTTTCTTGTGGTGGGAGATGCCATGAACAATTGTAACGGAAAGGAGGCGATCAATGTTCCCTTAGAATTGTAGGGAGCCAAAAAATTCAAGGTTGCAATGTTCGGTAGTAACATTCATTGCAATGCTTAACAAGTGGAGTTGGGAGGTTGAATTTAGAGAAAAACTCTCCTTGTTATCCGGATACAGCTATGGCTGGAGAATTCTATGCACAACTTTGTTGGATGATAGCATTTGGATTGGAAAGAGGGTCCTCGTCCATCAGAGAAACCACTGCAAATGACTTCTCAACGATGGTCATTACAGAGGAGGCACATGCTTCCTTCAATATGAGATCCATATAACACTATAAACAAAAGTTCCTTGTTGCTTAACTCCCCAAAAACTCGATGGCCATTGAAGGGGAGGCTTGTGCTTCCTTCATAACGAGATCCCTGTAACACTTTGAATATAGATTCCTTGTTGCCTAAATCCTGAAAAACCTGCAGTTAATCGCTAAAAAAATGTGCCCTTTTGGCCTATAAAAATGCCGAAGTAATGAAATGCACCCTTACTACCCATAGAAATGTGAAAGTAATGAAAAGTAATGAAATTACAATAAATAAAACGTATAACTAAAAAATATTTTAAATTTCAGTTATAGGGTAACACTTATAGATTCCTCTATCGTTAGTGTAATATATGAAGTATTTAAAGTTAAACACTATGAAAAATGTAGTAACATAGAAATTCTAGAAAATTTTGAGGACAAGAGTACGATTAAAATTTAAGTACCGTTAAAATTTAAACCTTGAAAAATTGTTGCCACATGAAAGCCACAGAAAGAGTATTCAACCCAAGAGTATGAAAGCCACAGAAAGAGTATTCAACCCAAGAATTTTTTTTGCGTGTCCCTTTAGAAGTGTTCGATTACACCACTATAAATACCTTTGATTTGTGGACAATGAGAACATGGTTGAGAATCCAAAAACTGGCAGGAATACGACCTTTACATACTAAAAGTATGCTCACTTCCTAGAGGATGTGAATGCTACACAAGGCCATATTTGACGGCTAATTTTCCTAGTGATGGCAATTAACTAGTCAAATTCCATCTCTACGAGTGTTCACAATCCCCATTCCCCACTGTAAACACACTACGCAAATCAAACTACGTTATATCTCTAACTTGATAGCATTAAAGTTCATAGCATTAGTGTACTTTGGATTGTTTTCAGAGCAATAGATTTTTTATTTATTAAAAAAATAAAAAATATTTGATACAAATATTGAACATTAGGCTTCAGAAAACATATAAATACATTCCCTGAGTGCAAAATGATCATGTAGTACCTTTGAAAATTGCCTAAAAGTATTAACATTTGAATAAGTTTTATATTGACATTACCAAAATTTGTAGTGTGCAATCTATAATACCCAATTTTAATACTAAATATTTTTCAGTGTGCAATTTATAATACCCAATTTTAATATTAAATAATTTTCCATGTGCAATGTATAATACCCAATTTTAATACTAAATAAAGCAAATCTTTGTTTGTTTATGATGAGGATAAGTGTTTTTAATTAGATTGAACATTGACGAAAAGTTCAAGTATAAACATGAAGATCATAGCCTCTTCAGGTTAGTGCCTTTGAAGATCATAGCTTCCTCAGGTCAGCGCCTTTGAGCCTATGCCACTCGCTTCAAGCGAGATGACTTCACGCCAAACTAGTTTCAAGATAGATATCTATATCTATAGGGGTGTGGAGGGATATATGCTTAAAGAGGAAATAAACTAAAAGGAATAACACACAGTTTGATTAGAACAGTAAAATGTCTCAAAAATATGGAAAAAAATGGAGCGAGAAGAAAGGTATATCAAAAGATAGTGCAGATTGAGATGAACCATGAAGAGTAAGCACATAAGCACCTAATAAGGAAAAATTAGAAAGAAAACTTGAAGCTAAGTCATGAATGATTCATTGAGGTATTTCCTTTCCCTCTTCTTTGTTGTACTTCATTTACCTAAGCGTTGAAGAAAATTTATATGTTAGTAAACTAACTACTCCCTCATAGGCTGTCGTTGGTTTAACAAAGTAAAATCACAATTGATGCAAAAGGTTATTATTAATGGTTGGCTCGGTAAATTTGCCCACACATGAATTATATTGATAGGATCACCTTATACAATCTTGGAATATTTCTTCACTATGGTAAGTGCTTATGCTCCCATGCATAACAATGACAATTTTATTGCCATTATCGATGTTGCAACCTCTTCAAGTTCGTTGTTGAACTTTTATCAGTATGAATGTTCAGTATATAAACCATGGCATCTATCTCCAACTAGTCCTGCGCCTCCACCTACACTGCGGATGGCAACAACTGCTACAAGTATGATGTGTTCCTCAACTACAGAGGCCTCGATGTTAAGAAAAACTTTGCCAAAAATCTTTGCCATCTACTTAAGGAACACGAATTGTGAGGCTTCCTGGACAAGGAAGAATTGCAGATGGAGGAAAAGTTAACTTGTCATATAGAAGGTGTTATTCGGGCTGCCTCCGTCCATATGGCTATTTTCTCTACTTTCCGCCCAATCAAATTGGTGTCTAGATGAGCTGCTCCACATGTTGTATTTGATGTTGGAGAAGAAGTTAACCAGTCTTGTAGTATTCTTCTGTGTCAAGCCATCAAAACTTTGGTGGATGGAGGCAGAAAAATGAGTGTATGCTTAAGCCCTGCGCTCGCTCAAAAATAAGAAAACATTTGATTTTATACAACCACGATATGATTCCAACACTATTGGAAGATGGAAGAAGGCTCTCTTTGAAGTTGCAAAATCAGTGGTTTCAAGCTGGAGGAGGCGTCGTGTTATGGGTGGGAACTCTAACTTTAACTGGACATGTTGTGAGTTTTATGTTGTCGACGTTGTTCTCCCATGGAGTCTTCACATTCAATGGGTATATGAAGGGAAAACTGTCGAATTTGATCCAAGAGAAAACACTATCTTATCCCTATTGACAGCAAAAAAATCGTATGACGGTGGAGAATCCCTATTGACAACAAAACATCATATGACGGTGGAGAAAGAAATTGTAGAGGATACATTATCTTATCCCTATTGACAGGGAAGGAGATAATAGGAAAGGATGAACAACAAAGAGATAGGGATAAGTGTGGAGAGGATAAAGACAAGAGGAGATGACGTGATGGGTGGTATTAATAAATTGTGGTAATAGTTGAACAAAGATGGACAGGTGAATAAAGATAGTTATTTTAGAAAACCTGTCAACCTATAGACAGATTTTCTTTAGAAGCTATCACTAAGATATGCCTTCTGCATAGTTAATATTTTAATATTCAAATTAAGTATTATATTTAATTTTTAAATTATGTAATAAAAGATTATATAAATAAATTAAGATGATTATTAAATTAACTAATAATTTTATGATAATTTATTACCCTAATCCTACACCCACTCCTAATTATTATAAAATTATTAGTTAATTTAATAATCATTTTAATTTATTTATATAGGCTTTCATTACCTAATAAAAAAAAATCAACTTTATCAAATTTATTAAAATGAATACAATGCCTTTAACAATTATGATTGTAGTTATAAAATATCAATCATATTAATTCCCTATCTCCTTGAAAGCCCTACTCCTGCACTCTCTGAAGCCGACACTTCTGTGACTCCTATTTTGCATCCTACACTTTAGAAAAATGGCACTCCCACATGTCTGTATCCTCATAGCACTTTCGCCTTTGCAAAACGACACTTGTGCATGCCCCCCACCTCATAGCCACTCTCCCACAACCCGTCCCCTGTCCACAATATATCTACATCACACATACTATATATAAAGATATGGATGAATTTTATATATTTAATAATCATGTTAATTTACTTTTATAAGTTTCTATTACCTAATATATATATTACCTAATATATATATTAGGTAATAGAAACTTATAAAAGTAAATTAACATGATTATTAAATATATAAAATTCATCCATATCTTTATATATAGTATGTGTGATGTAGATATATTGTGGACAGGGGACGGGTTCTGGGAGTGTGGCTATGAGGTGGGGGGCATGCACAAGTGTCGTTTTGCAAAGGCGAAAGTGCTCTGAGGATACAGACATGTGGGAGTGCCATTTTTCTAAAATTATATAGATATATATATATATATATATATAATTTTTCATAAAATTATACATAAGACAAGGTTTCTACAGAACTCGTTCTTTTCTTTGTCAATGATCTGATCTCTCCTCTAGAAGAGTGATTGGTTACTCCCTGATGAATGAAGACGAGGGGGTGTCAACCCCCTCCTATTGTAATGTGATGGAGGGAGCTTCAACAGGTTTACTTAGCTCGTGCTGCCTTTTGATCCACCACCACATTTGAAGGATCAGATCTATCATGAAGAAATCAACAAAGAAAAATCAATAGAGGTGGAGGTTGAATCCTCCTATCCAAAAGTTGCTCGAGCATGAGAACTAGGAAAGTGCATTCCTCAGGCCTCTGCAACCCCTAGGTATGTAGTAAGTTCAACAAGAGTCGGAGATCAAACAAAATACATGAGAGATCATGCCCTCATTGGAAAATTTCTGGGGTTATGGCCATCATATCGAGATCTCATTAAGTGGATCAATACATGGTGGAAACCCAAAGGTCATTTTCATCTTCAATTGGGATCCAAAGGTTTTTTTACCATCATCTTCCACAATTTAGCACATAAGGACCAAATCTTTGAGAATGGGCCCTATTTTTTCAAATCAACTGGGCTCTACCTAATATTCTAAACGTATCTTTTTAGCCCAGAAAAAGAGGACTTTACCTATTGTTGATTAATTGGGTTGGTTGTCATTGATGTCAACCCTTGAATAAAGTTCGGTAGCACAAAGGTTTGGGTAATGGACCCAAGTTTGTTTGATGTATAATGGTATGAGTTTTGATATATTTGCAAGTAATACTATTCTATATGGATAGTACATGTCATGCCATTTCCAGTGGTATGTGGAACGTCACATAACTCCTCACGGTTTGAGAGTTATGGCCTTACGAAGTTGAAGGACCCTCATATGATTGGCTTGAAACCCCAAAAGGTCAAAGAAGTCAAAGTGCTTGCAAAG
>ML781749.1:258892-299473 GCA_009831015.1 Picea engelmannii | reverse complement strand
AAGTCAAAGTGCTTGCAAAGAGGATTATTTAAATAATAAAGTGAAGTGACAAAGTCAAAGAGGATTATTTAAATAATAAAGTTAAGTGACAAAATCAAGGAGGATTATTTAAATAATAAAGTGAAGTGACAAAGTCAGGGAGGATTATTTAAATAATAAAGTAAATGAAGAACTTTCTAATTATGGAAAGTGGTTATAAGAAGGCTAACCCTAAAATGAGAAAAATGGGAGGAAAATGGGTTAAGTGGCTATTGGATACATGTACAAGTGGCAAATTGGGCAAAGTTGGACATAGGTGACTATGCGGACAAACTGGCATAGAAGATGCTTCTAAGGAAACCACTTGGAGAGTATAAATAAGAGGCAAGGTTATCTCATTTTAAATCACACTTGAGCATATTGAATATCTACAAGTGACTGAGGTAACCAAAGGATATCTAATCCGAATTTCAGAGGGAAGGTGAAGTAAAGAAGGCCGAAATTCAAGGGAGGATAAATTCTTTTCATGATGCTTTCTAAAGTATGTTATTTACAGGTCATCTCACCATTTTCGCAATATTTTTTTTTCTAGAGTGATTCAAACCATGAAATTGGGAGGCCAATGAGAAAAAATATCCAAGTATCCATGGTACAAATTTCATCTTGTGGTTCATTGCATTTTTGGAGTTACACTCTGTGGAAAATAGGGTTTGTGGCTAGTCCTGAAACGAGTATAAAACAAGTGTTTTAGGTAAAAACATCATAACTTCCTCATAACATATCCAAATTTAGTAAGACCAAATGTGTTAGTTAGAGTATAGTTTTTAGTATTCTGTGCATAATTTTCAGATCCATACAACAAATATTATGTGTGGGGCACGCTCTACAATTTCTCTCTATAGAATAAGCCAAAATTCAACAAGGTATGCCATTTTTGCTATAACTCCTTTTCTGAGAGGTTCCAAGTAGTGACACCTGGAGGAATTTCATAAAACACACTGAAGAACATTGTGTACTAGTTTCAGATCTTTATTCATTACATGTACATGGTTATGATTATTTCAAGTTAGGGTTGTTTACTAATCCAAAACTAGTCATGTGAGACGAAAGTAAAGTTTGATGAAAATGATAGTCTCTTGTTGTTAAAGTTAAGGAAGGTTTGAAAGTATGTGATCATATACACCAGGTCTATTACAGAGTTACAAATCATATTTTTATGATGAAATTGATGAGGGATTTTGGTTGAGGTTGAGGTACAGGTTGGTGCATGGTTGATGCACTTGTTTATGATACAAGTTGATTACATGTTGTTTGGTATAGGTTGGCGCATGGTTGATGCAATTGTTTGTGGTATAGGTTGATTACAAGTTGGTGCATGGTTCAGGTTACAGTGATAGTGTGACAGTGGTTCCATCATTCTACTTATATGTCAGGGTGATTGGACGAGACAAGGACAAGTGGTTGTAGCCATAGAACATAAGGGGTTGTAGCCTCCTTCTGGTTGTAGCTACCTTTCGATTGTAGCTGGAGAACATAGGGGGTTGTAGCCTCCTTCTGGTTGTAGCCAGAGAATTGGGGATTAGGAGCTTCCCTTAGGTTGTAGCCTGAGAAACTAGGGGGTTGGAGCCTCCTTCCAGTTGCAGCTGGAAAACAAAGGAAGTTGGTGCTTCCAATGAATATAATTCTTCAAGACATATAAGAAAAATAATTCTGTGGTTTTCTCCTACTTTGGGTTTCCACGTGAAAAAAATGGTGTATAGTGTATGTGTATGATTGTTCATTTGTTCATTGTTTATTTACTCTGCAAATATTGGATGATAATGCTACATTGATATAAGACTTGCATTATATGGTTAAAAAGGATTAGATTACTCTATTACGGATTCACCCCCCACTAAGTAATCCAACAATTGGTATCAGAGCAAGTTCCTTCAGAAATCAGTTTAACCACTGAAAGGTAGATCATGGAGAGAAACAACATGTATAAAAATGGAATACCATAGTTTGATGGATAAAAGTATGCATTTCAGAGCATAAGGATGAAGACATATATACATACACAGGGATTTGAAATTTGGCAATCAAATGTAGATGGATACACAACACCAACAGTTCCGTCGACAAATAACAAAGCAGTGAAACTCGGTCATAATAATTCCAAAGGCACAAATGCACTTCTGAATGGTCTTGGAGAATCAATATTTACCAAAGTTGCACATTGTAAATCTGCTAAATAGATTTGGGACAAACTTCGAATTTTTTTTTAAGGAGATTCAAAAGTCAAAGCAACAAATCTTCAAACTTACATGGGTCAATTCGAACAACTAAAGATGATGGAAGATGAGAATAATGCATCTTACTTTTTACGAGTTGGTGAAACAATGAATGAAATCTTTGGATTGGGAGAAGAAATCAAAGAATCTGTAATTGTTCAAAAGGTACTAAGATATCTTCCTATGAGATTTGACCCTAAGATATCAACACTAGAAGAAAGAGCATATCTAAACTCAATAAGCATGGACGAACTACATGCAATCTTCACAGCATATGAAATGAGAACTAAACAGGAAAATCCAGATATAAACGAAGCATCCTTCAAAGCATCCAAAAGGTCAAAGCAAAAGGGAAAGAAAAAAGAAAAAGAACATATCAACAATAGTGACGTATCAGAAGATGGTGAAGAAGCGGCCAACTTTGTCAAAAGTTTGAACAATGGAACCAACGACAAGTATAGAGGTAAGATTCCTTTGATTTGTTTTAATTCTGATGGTATTGGTCATTTTTCTAACAAATGTCCTCATAAGAAAAATAGAAATGATGAAGGTTACTCAAATAGAAAACCAACATATAAAGGAAAAATAACCACAAAGAAAGTTTTCAAGAAAATCTTATGCACCAAAGAAGACATCTCATCATCAAATGAAGATGAAGTCAGTGACAGTGAGACAGAAAGAGTTCTATTCATGGCAGTGGAAGACTCTGATAAAGAAGACTCTGAAGAAGAATATGAATAGGCTGAAGAAGAATATGAAGAGGCAAAAGTTGACTACCAAGAAGAATTTTTGTGTGCCATAGAATTTATCAGAAGAGAAAAGAAGAAAAACAAGAAACTACAAGCGGAACTAAACAAGAAAGAAGACACTCGGGAACTAGAACAAATGATCACAAATTTGAAGGTTCAAATTGAAGAAGATAAAAGAATTGAAGAAGCATTCAAAGAACAATTAGAAGGAAGAGACAAGATCATTGGAAATTTGGAAGCATAAATTGTCACATTAAGAAAGGATCTTCAAAAGAAAAATATGAAGAACAACTCAAAATTTTTGAATGACATTATTAGCAGTCAAAAACCTCATCATGACAAGTCTGGACTTGGATACAATTAGACAGAAAAGGGATCATGCTCCAAAAAAACATAACAAGAAACATATCCAAAAAGCTATGCAGAAACATCAAAAGGGATATGAAGGTATACAAAGAAAATTATAGGGACACTCCTCCACTGATTTTAGAATCAATGACCGACAGAAACAGATAGGCATCAAGAAGAAGAAGGATTCGTAAGAGTACCTCCTTTCATAATATATTCAACTCCTAGGTATCAAACTATCTTTTTTGGTTTATGTTATGCATGTAATAATTTTGGACATAAAGATGTGAATTGCAGAGCTAACAACAGGAACATAAACAACTTTGAAAGTCATACACAAAAGGGTTATCGAAGAAGGCCTAGTGAAACACAGAGAAGAAGTTACAACAAGTTTGAATCTTTGAGAATTGAAGTGGAATGCTACAAATGTAACAACTTTTGACACATGGACAAAGATTGTAGAATGACAGTCCCTCCTAGAGAACTACAATAGAATAACAACAATCACAGACAGGAACCGCAGAAAAGGACATGGATAAGAAAGCATAATCAATATAGCAATGAAGAATTCACACTCGCTCTACAAGCTAAGAAGAAGAAACATGGTTGGTATGTTGACAGTGGCTATTCAAAACACATGATAGGTGATAGAGACATGTTTCTTACATTAAGAAAGGAAATAGTTGGATCAGTCTCCTTTATAAATGATAATTCAGCTAAAATCATTGGAAAAGGTACAATCAGAATTGGGAACAAGAATACCAAGGCAGAAAATGTTCTACTAGTAGAAGATATGAAACATAATCTTCTAAGTGTGAGTCAAATGTCTGACCAAGGTCATAAAGTTACTTTTGATTCACAAAAGTGTGAGATAATAAAAGAAGGTTCAGGAAAATTGATTGCAACAGTTGTGATAACTTCAAGCAACATATATGTATTACGTGAAATTGGAAATGAAAAGTGTTTCCTAGGAAAGGAAGATGAAACTTGTCTATGGCACAAAAGAATGGGTCACATACATTTTGATAACCTTGTCAAAGTTAGCAAAAGGAAATAAGTTAGAGAAAATCTCCGGATTACGAAACCATCCAACACTTTATGCAAGCATTGTCAACAAGGAAAGTAAACAAAGACCAAGTTTAAATCAAAAGAATATTCAACGACAAGACCACTAGAAATTGTCCATATTGATCTAGTTGGACCAACTACAACAAATGGTTTAAAATGTGAGAAATACTTTATGTTATTAGTTGATGATTATACAAGAATGACTGCAGTTTGTTTTCTCAGGAATAAGTCAGAAGATTTTGAAAACTTCAAGGTCTACAAAGAAATGGTTGAAAATGAAATGGATTCAAAAATAAAATGCTTGAGATATGATAATGGAGGAGAGTTCACTTCAAAGGAATTTATGGAATACAATAGCAGGAATGGAATAAAAAGAAAATTATCTGTTGCTAGGACACCTCAACATAATGGAGTTGTTGAAAGAAAGAACATGGCAGTACAGTAAATGGCTCAAACAATGCTAATGGATTCCAAATTGACAGATATCTTTTGGACACATGAAGTGCATACAACAGTTCACATTCAAAACAGAGTAATTCTCATAAACAACATTGACAAAAATCCCTACGATCTATGGAAAGGAAGACCAACAAATGTGAAGCACATCAGAGTTTTTGGAAGCAAATGCTACATCAAAAGAGAAGATGGCAGAATGGTAAAGTTTGACTCTCGTGTATACAAAGGAGTACTTGTTGGTTACTCAAGTACAAGGAAATCATACAAGTGTTACAACCTGAGATTGAACAAAGTTGTGGAAAGCATCAACATAACAATGGATGAAACATGTAGACAAGAATTAAATGAAGAAGAAAATGAATCAATGGAACAACTTTACGAAGAAGAAGCAGAAGATGAAAAATAAGTAGAAGGGGAATCGACAGAAGTATAAAAGCAAGTTCAACAAGTGGCTCCAAAGACACCTAGAAGACGAGTACAGAAGAGTCATCCTTCAGATCAGATTATCGGAAACAAAGATGCAAGAGTTGAGACTAGAATAAGAATCCATTCACTAGAACAAACACACCTAACACTCTCATCTATGATTGAACCAACCTGTTTTGAAGAGGTCAGCAAGGATGAATTTTGGAATAAGGCCATGGATGAAGAATTGGATCAAATAGAGAAAAATGACACTTGGGAATTGGTTCCAATACCAAAGAATAAGAATGTGATCGACATAAAGTGGGTATATAGGAATAAATTGAATGAAGATGGACAGGTTACAAGGAACAAAGCTAGATTGGTATGTAAAAGATATGAACATGTTGAAGGAATCGACTTTGAAGGGACATTTTCCCTAGTTGCCAGAATGGAAGCAATCCGATTGCTTTTAGCTTATGCATGCTCCAAAAATATTAAAGTGTATCAAATGGACATAAAATCATCTTTTCTAAATGGGGAACTTGAATAAGAAGTCTACATTGAACAACCAGAAGGATTTCAGTTGTCAGAGAACGCATATTATGTGTGTAAATTAAAGAAGGCTATGTATGGTCTAAAACAAGCTCCTAGAGCATGGTACTCTAGTCTAGATAAATATATACAACATGAAGGGTTCAGAAAAGCAAGTGTAGACAACAACCTCTACATCAAGGTAACTCAAGATAGTATTTTATTAATTGAAGTTTATGTTGATGATATTATTTTTGGAAGTACTGATGACAGGTTAAGCCAGAAATTTGCAAATGACATGTAGAATGAATTTGAAATGTCATTACTTGGAGAACTATCCTTCTTTCTGGGTCTTCATATACATTAAAGCAACCAAGGAATTTTTATTTATCAAACCAAGTATCTCAGAGAAATGCTAAAGAGGTTCGGAATGGAAGATTGAAAACCAATTATCACTCCCATGAAAACCAGTTGCAAGTTGAGCAAACATGATGATTCAAAGCTTAAAGATCAAAGGAAATACATGTCAATGATTGGTAGCCTACTATATGTGACAACATCCCTACCAGATGTAATGTAGGCAGTTGGACAGGTGGCACGATTTCAAGCAACACCAAAGGAATCACATGTATTAACAGTGAAGATGATTTTTAGATATCTCAAAGGAACATAAGAGTTTGGATTATGGTATCCAAAAGGATCTATCACTTATTGCCTACACAGATGCATATTGGGCAGGTTGCATTGATGACTGAAAAAACACCGGTGGAGCAACGTTCTACTTGGGTGAGTGTTTAGTATCATGGCTAAGCAAGAAAAAATCATTAGTATCTTTATCTACTACCGAGGCAGATTATATAGCAGCAACAACATGGTGTACACAGGTTCTATGGATGAAAAAAAATTTGACAGATATACAGGTTGAGTATGATGAGCCCATTCCAATCTATTGTGATAATACAAGCGCCATTAGTATCTCAAAGAACCCGGTGATGCACTCCAAGATGAAGCACATTCCAATCAAGTATCACTTTCTATGTGAATAGGTTGTAGAAAATAACATCAGAGTTGAATATGTGGGCACAAAAGAACAAGTGGCCAGAGACTTAGAGTTATGTCTACTCCAAAATGAATGATTTTGAATGCTTATCTTATATGTCTTAGATGTACATGAGGAAGAACCATAAAGAGGATATTTCAGGTTGGGAGATTAGACGAGTCAGTTAGGGGGAGTAGACCTGAATGGAAAGATACCTTTGCCATTGATGAAAAAGGGAGAGAGATTTATCAGATGCATAGGACAGATGCATGGTTGTAGTGGGAGTGCTGGTAACATAGATGCAGACATGGTTGCAAGGGGAGCATGAGTGATACGATTTCAATATTGCATCAGAGTGTTTCCATCAATGCCAAAGGAGGATATTTTTGAGTAACTTGGTTGGTTGTCATTGATGTCAACCCTTGAAGAAATTCCGGTAGCGAATTCCGATAGCACAAATGTTTGGGTAATGGACCCAAGTTTGTTTGTTGTATAATTGTATGAGTTTTGATATATTCATAGGCATTACTATTCTATATGGATAGTACATGTCATTCCATTTCTGGTGGTATGTGGAACGTCACATAACTCCTCACGGTTTGAGATTTATGGCCTTACGAAGTTGAAGGACCCTCATATGATTGGCTTGAAACCCCAAAAGGTCAAAGAAGTCAAAGTGCTTGCAAAGAGGATTCTTTAAATAATAAAGTGAAGTGACAAAGTCAAATAGTATTATTTAAATAATAAAGTGAAGTGACAAAGTCAAATAGGATTATTTAAATAATAAAGTGAAGTGACCAAATCAAAGAGGATTATTTAAATAATAAAGTGAAGCAACAAAGTCAAGGAGGATTATTTAAATAATAAAGTAAATGAAGAAATTTCTAATTATGGAAAGTGGCTATAAGAAAGCTAACCCTAAAATGAGGAAAATGGGTTAAGTGGTCAAGTGGCTATTGGATACATGGAAAAGTGGAAAATTGGGCAAAGTTGGACATATGTGACTATGTGGGCAAAGTGGCCTAGAAGATGCTTCTAAAGAAGCCACTTGGAGAGTATAAATAAGAGGCACGGCTCTCTCATTTTAAATCACACTTGAAGATATTTAATATATACAGGTGATTGAGGTAACCAAAGGATATCTAAGACAAATTTTAGATGGAAGGTGAAGTAAAGAAGGCCGAAATTCAAGGGAGGATAAATTATTTTCATGATGCTTTCTAAGGTATGTTATTTACAGGTCATCTCACCATTTTCACAATAACGTTTTTTAATGATTCAGACCTTGAAATTGGGAGGCCATTGATAAAACATATCCAAGTAGTTTTTGTACGAATTTAATCTTGTGGATCATTGTATTTTTGGAGTTACACGCCGTGGAAAATAGGGTTTGTGGATAGTCCTGAAACTAGTCTAAAATAGGTGTTTTGGGTAAAAACGTCATAACTTCTTAATAACAGATCCAAATTCAGTAAGACCAAATGTGTTGGTTAGAGTATAGTCTATAGTATTATGTGTATAATTTTCATATCCATACAACAAATATTCTGTGCGGGGCACGCTCTAAAATTTCTCTCTCTAGAATAAGCCAAAATTCAACAAGGTATGCCATTTTTGCTATAACTCATTTTTTGAGAGGTTCCAAGTAGTGACACCTGGAGGATTTGCATAAAGAAAACTAAAGAACATTTTGTATTATTTTCAGATCTTTATTCATTACAGGTACATAGTTATGATTATTTCAAGTTAGGGTTGTGGACTAATCCAAAACTAGTCATGTGAGACTAAAGTAAAGTTTGATGAAAATGCTAGTCTCTTATTGTTAAAGTTAAGGAAGGTTTGTAGGTATGTGATCATATACACCAGGTCTATTACAGAGTTACAAATCAGATTTGGATGATGAAATTAATGAGGTATTTTGGTTGAGGTTGAGGTACAGGTTGGTGCATGGTTGATGCACTTGTTTATGGCACACGTTGATTACAGGTTGTTTGGTACAGGTTGGTGCATGGTTGATGCATTTGTTTATGGTACAGGTTGAGGTACAGGTTGATGCATGTTTGATGCATGGTTCAGGTTATTGGTACAGGTTGTTTGGTGCAGGTTGATTGGTACAAGTTTACAATAGTATATCTCACGGTGAATGGTTCCATCATTCTACTTATACATTAGGGCGGTTGGATGAGGTAAGGACACGTGGTTGTAGACACCTTCTGATTGTAGCTAGAGAACATAGGGGGTTGTATCCTCCTTCTAGTTGTATCCACAGAATTGGGGAGTTGGAGCTTCCCTCAGGTTGTAGCCTAAGAAACTAGGGGGTTGGAGCCTCCTTCTAGTTATAGCTAGAAAAAAAAGGAAGTTGGTGCTTCCAATGAATGTAATTCTTCAAGACATTTAAGAAAAAAAATTCTATGGTTTTCTCTTACTTTAGGGTTCCACGTAAAAACATTGGTGTACTATGTATGTGTATATATTTTCATTTGTTCATTGCTTATTTAATTTGCAAATATTGGATGATAGTGATACATTGATATAACACTTGCATTATATGGTTCAAAAGGATTAGATTTCTCTATTACTGATTCAACCCCCCCCCTCCCCTCAATAATCCAACACCTATTCCCATGTATGGATCATATTATACTCTCTCCCACAAGATTTTTGGCTTGGTGAAATCCTCGTTGGAATAGGAAACACCTTGGGCATATACGTCAAAGCAGTTGAGGCCACGAGAAAATTATGATATACTTCCTTCGCATGCATATGTGTGTGTATGAATATTTCTAAGACCCTTCCAGGTTCCATCACCCTGGAATACCAAGATGAGGAATGGAATCTTGACTATGAACACATATCCTTTAGTTGTTGCAATTGTCATGAGCATGGACATCTCTTTTGAGACTACCCCCTTAATGCTTCTCCTAGTCTAACTGTAGCCATCCCAGAAAAACCCAAAGAGGGTTTTATACTTGTCCTAGGGAAAAAACATCAAATCGAGAAGAACCCACCCCCTTTCATGCCTCCATTGGTTCCATCCACTAGTAATTATTTTGAGATGCTAAATCAACTTCCTGATTCTCTCATTTTATAGGAGGTCCCCCCTAGCTTGAACAAGGGAATTGCACAAAAAAAATCCAAGGAAATCTAGGAGCTTGTTCTTGAACAAATTACCACCTTGCCTTCTCAAGCTCCGTTGGGGGAAGATCTTGATTCAGGTGAAGGAGGAGAGACATAAATGGAATGGGATGAGAAGGAGCTAGCTGATATAGACTTAGTGCATCTTGAGGAAGCATATCGTAAGAAAGAACTTCAATCAGTCCCTCTAAATTAGTTACGAAAAGTTCACAAAGTTTACCTTAGCTCTACTGCTGGAGCTACTTCTAGATCAAGTGGGGGTTTGGGTATTCTTTCTGATGTGCACAAGGATCTGTACAATCCAACTAAAGAGGGAGGAAAATGAGGTGGAAAATCTACCTAGAAATTAATCCTGGAGATAGGAAGCTATATGGTCAACTCAATACAGATTCAAAAGATTTCAGACAACTTCTTTTATTCCCCCAATCCATGTTCCTCATGAAGGTTGTGTTGTGGAACGTTTGAGGCCTCAATGGAAGGACCAAATAGAGGATCCTTTGAAAAAGTATCATATATTAAAATACAGATATACTACTTCTTCAAGAAACAAAATGTGCAGACAAGGTTGTTGAGGGAATTCTCTCTAGATGTTGGAAGCAGGGAAGATATATTTTTAATAACTCAAGAGGAGAAGTTAGAGGTATATTCATCTCATGGAATCCAACCATGGTGGTTGTGGATAATTTTTTCTCAACAAAATGGACTATCTCTACCTCTTATTGTGCTATTGGAACAAACAAAACAAGGATAATAACCGATGACTATGGTCCACAAGCTCTCCCGGAGAAATAGGTCTTTTTGAATAACCTGACACGCCTGGGTGACTTCATAGGAAACATACTATGGATCATAGGTGGGGAATTTAACATCATTTTGTCTCTAGAGGAAAAGCACAGAGGTCTTAGGCACTTGGACCTTGATATTAAAGCTTTTATAAATCATATTGACTCCCTCTACTTGATTGAATTGGATTTTAGAGAGGGAGTCCATACCTGGTCCAATAGAAGATTTGGTTCACATCAAATAGCCTGTAAGTTAGATAGATTCTTAATCTCAGAGACGATAATGTTGGATAACCTTCTCATGGAGGTAAGCATTTTTCCTATCTTTGGATCCGACCATTGGCCCATTCAATTATGGATAGAATCGAGCGGATCGCCTTACAATAAGCCTTTTCAATTTGAGAAGTTCTGGTCATCGCACCTCGAATTTCAAGAGAATGCTCCCACATGGTGGCATAATGTAGCAGTTTCCAGAGCTACCTTGATGTACATATTTCAACAAAAGCTAAAGAACTTGAAACAACATATGAGAGAATGGAATAAGAATGTCTTTGGGGACATCTTTTAGGAACAATAGAACTTAGAGTAGAAAATGAAAGAGGTGCATCAAAAGCTTGTCTTGCAAGGTGGCTCTGAAGAATTACAAGCTGAAGAAAGTTAGTTAAAGAAACAAATGGAAGAGAGATATGTGCAGGAAGAGATGCTTTGATGGCATAAATCTCGAGTTCAATTGCTCAAGGAAGGAGAGAAGAATACTAAATTATTTCACCGCTCAATGATTCATTGACATCATATAAATCACATCACTTGATTGGAGAACAATCAAGGACAACCAATCCTGGATCATGAGGATATGGAAAAGAATCTTCTCAACTATTATAGAAATTTTTAATTGAGCCTTGGCCCTTGTCTAGACAGATCGATAATAATAGTTAAAATAACTCAAGACATCCTAGCTCTCATCATTGAGGATTAGAATGTTGCCCTCCTTAGGTCGATTACAATTAAGGAAGTGGATCAAGAAATGAAGGAAATGTCGGAAAGAAAGTCTCATGGATCAGATGGTTTCATAATGGATTTCTTCCATCATTGTTGGTAGGTGGTTTGGGAAGAGGTTTTACAACTTGTAGAGGTCTCTCGATGCACTCATGAGGTCCTTCCATCTCTCAATGCCACGTTCCTCACTTTCATTCCCAAGGAAGACATAGTCTCACATCCAAAACAATTCAAACCCATTTCTCTTTACAATGTAATATACAAGCTCATCACCAAGGTAGCGACTCTTAGACTCAAGCCTCTTCTTCCTTTAATTATTTCTAATGAGAAATCTAGTTATGTAGAGGAGTGTCAAATTTTAGATAGTATGATCCTTCCTCACAAAGTAATACATTCTCTCAAATCCTCTCGGATCCGATGGATGTTAATCAAATTAGATATGTCAAAATATTTTGACACCCTCAGCTAGAAATACATGAAAGAGCTCATTCTTGCATTTAGTTTCAATAGGGATTGGGTTAATTGGGTTCTCAACCTCAGTTCTTCCACCTTATTTTCCATCCTTGTTAATGGAGTTCCCTTCAAAACCTTTTCCCCATCCCAAGGTATTCATCAAGGGGATACCCTCTCTCCCTTCCTTTTCATCATTATGACGGAAAGCCTTAGCCTCTACATCAAAGCTTCCATTGCAAATGGCTCTCTCCAAGGTCTCCCCTTATATGTCCTTCAACCTCCCACTTCACACAAACAATTTGTGGATGATACTATGATGATGGGGTCTCCCACTACTAGGGAAGCCCTTAAAATCTGGTGCATTCTTGATGATTTTAGTGTTTCCTCGGGTACCGCGGTCAACTTGAAAAAATCATAAATATTCTTTTTCAACACCCCTGAGCCCATCCAAACTCATATTACTCAGATCATTGGCTTCACTCAAAGCTCCCTTCCTTCCAAATACTTGGGTATCCCTCTCATTGATAATGCTTTGCGTAATATCTCCTGGGATCCCCTCATTGACTCCTTGAAACATCGCCTTAGCTCCTGTACATTTCGTTCCCTTAACCTTGTTGTCCTCCTCATCCTCTTGAAATCCATATTCTAGGACATCCCAATACCTCTTCTCTTCTTTAGAAACTTTGAAATCTATTCTCAGAACCATTCACAACATTCAAAGAATAATTCTTTGGTAGGGCATTGTTGGTGCTTAGTTGTAAGACCTTAGGTTCAATTTACTCTACCAACAAACCCTTTAGACACCGACGCTTTCGACATCACCTGGATGCAAGTGAAATCTCACCTGAGGCATCTATTGGGGTTGTAGGAACCGATTTTCTACAGGGATGAGGAGATGTGAGGCCCTTATCATATTCATTCCTACTTATCTACTTTATGCTCTATATTCTTTGTTCCTTTTCCCATGATTAATTAGTAAACTTTAATTATGAAACATCCTTGTGACACAAACTGAAAAATAAACTATTCACTGTAAAATTCATCTTTACTACACATAAATCAACTAAGAAATAGATCTAGATCTAGTTATGCATAAATAAAACATTCATGAATAATCACATAAAAAGACATTCAAACACATAGTTTAACGTGGTTCACCCAAACTTTGGGATATGTCCACAACGTTTGGATTCTTTATTATTCTTTCTGCAATTCATCTCAGGTTTTCACACTACGCTTACAATAGATACATCATGATGTACTTCTCCATCCTACCTAGCCTCTCTGCAGGGAAAGATTCTCTCTACAAACTCTCTATATACCTTCAGAAATAAATTCTCTCTCTCTCTCATTCTCAATCTATTCTTTTACTCTCAGTGAACAACCAACTATTCGCTCAACATAAAAAACCTACTCTACCTGACCCATTACATATTTATACATACGATTTAGGGCTCAAAACCCTACTCACTCATCCCCAAAATCCTGTGACAACTCATGCTGACTCATTGTTCGAGCATGTTTTTCCTTCTTTTGTGCCTACATGTTGTTTTTGCATTCCCGATTGTTGTCCTCCGTGCTTTTGTGCATATATCTTATTTTTCATGCCCAACTTCTTTTGCACGTGCCATCATTCTTCATTCCTCGAATTGCCTATTCAACATCCCACCAACACTCACTTGTGGCTTGTCCCGAGCCACTTAGACCTGTTGTGTCCCACCCCTCCATGTTTGCATGAAATTTTGGGAGGATTCCTTTGTTTTCATGACTTCTTTCTTGATTTCTATATCTTGTTATAAAATATCCTCTACGACTTGTGCAGTTAAGATCATGAGTTTCTTTCAATTGTCATGTGTTTCTTGCTTTAACTTTCCCTACATTGTTTCCAATTCCCCTATTACCCTTAATGCTTCATCCTGCAACGATATTAATCGTTTTTAGAGAATATTTTGTTGGTCCCTTATCTTTTCTATTTCATTGTATGACTGCCTTTGTGATAATATGACAACCATATGATTAGTTGGTGGCAACGTACTTATGTTCTCTGAAGCCTTATGTGCCTTTTCCTACACATCCCTTAATCTAGCTTCCACCACCTTCATCTATGGATCCTCCATCAAATTTGTCCAAATCTGCGTGCTTTCTTCACATAGCTTCATGCATTCCTCATCCAACTTATTAATATTTTATACTGCGGTCATAACGGTTCTTTCTCTCTATGCCTTTCCCTCCAATGGAATCCTTGGTTTACTACGTGATTCCAAGTCTTTGATCATGGTAAGGAAGCTTTTAATGACTTCCCTGATGTTTGAGACTTGTTCTTCAAGTGTGGCTTCCACCACCATCGACATTTCTCGAATATCCTTGTAGAGTTTTTGGATGGCCTGTTGTATTCGCTCTACCTACTGCTCAAACTCATCATTTTCCTTCAATACTCTCTCGACCTTCTCCTCAACCTCACTCTTCTCTTTCATTATCCTTCAGCGCTTTCCTCAACCTCACTCTTCTCCTTTAAAGTAGTTGTATACTCTTGTTGAAGCTCTGTCTTCTCCGCTGCTACCTTTTCCAATTTGGTTGATGTTGATTATGCATGAAACTGTATCTCCTATGCAATACTGATGTGCAACCCCTATAGTATTGTTGTGGGCATCCATCAAATGACTAATTCCGGTTGGCATAGTTGTTTTACTTGCTCATGCATCTTGGGTGTTGGGAACTCAATCACATCGAATGAGATCTTCAGCACTGTACACCATGTTGCCATCTTTGAAAAATAAGACGTGGTAGCCCCCTCTTCCTTAGTCGGACCTGTGACGGTCTGTCATCAGATCTATGATATGGTATTATCCGTGTTGCTTCCAAGAGCTGATGCAATTGTGTTAATTGTGCCTGCACTTTTTGGTGTATCTCTTCTTGTTTACATGGCATTTGATCAATTGCTTCATTTGCAACATCCTTCACCTGATAGCATATTCTATCGACGCCATCATATGTCAGAGTATAGTTAGGCGATACTTTTTGGGATTTCATCTTGTTACATGCAATTATTCTTGGCCCCTTACCCTTAAATTTCATTTTCTCTCTGAATTTTGGGTTTGTTTCCTACGCTTTTTTTGCATCTCTTCCCTGTTCATCACCCTGTCCATTACCCTGTCCATTACCCTGTTCATCACCATTTCATCTGTGTCATTTTTCTAGTGTTCTGTCTCTGTTTCATCTGCTATAATCTTCCACTTTGGATTCCAATCCTACATGATCAGGTGGATATCTTCTTTCATGACTGTATACTTTGCCTGGATCCATTCCTCTCTTGGGTCCTTCTTTTCTTGTACATAGATATGGCATCAGTGTACCCTGAACCACACAATCGGGGTGTACACGTCTACTACTTGTTGTGAAATGCGTGATATTCCTAACGCAATGTCGAATCTGTCTTCTTTTATTAAATGTGTACCAGAAGTTTTGGTGCTTAGCTTCTAAACAAGGTTTACCTCTGAGTCCCAAGAACTGCACATCCTCCAGCTCTTCCCATGCTGCGAACACAATCAGAATTAGCAGCCATGGAAAATGGAACTCCATGGCCCTATCATGTGCTTCTACGTAGTCGAGGAGGAATCAATTCAATAAGTAAGGTGGCTAGCTCATTGAGACCCCTTCAACGCACTTCTTCGCCAGAACTATCACTCCCGCTGACACTTGGTATTTTATTCATTTCCTCAGTAAATTGCACTCCAAACTTGCACTCCAATTCCTACATTGCAAGCCTTACTATTGGGTCACATATTCTCGACACATCCAAATCATGCAAACCTATAAATGTATGAAATTTTTCCCGCATTGCCTCTGACAGAGTCTTGTCAGTTTTCTTGTCTGCAAACAACGAGTTTGGATATTTTCTTTGTGTTGGTAATCTTGTGATCCTTCCAATCAAGTCTGTATATATCATGATTGGCCTGTCCAAACATAAATATCCTCCATACACACAAGTTAAGAGAAAATTGATGCATACATTCACCTCATTGCTCCGACCAAAATGTGGAATGTAGAACAAGTTTAGTATGCATGCTCACTCTAGTCCTCTTTCCCATACCTTTGACAAACATATGCTTTGGTTCATTGTTGGATCTATCCTCATTTCCAAGTAGTAGTGTGGCACAAGTTCAGGGAACTTTTTCGTGTCTGTAAAATCATGGTCCACATATTTGAGCTATGACACTCTCCCTATCATGTCTTCATCCACGATGACTTCGTTTGGGATGCCAGGAGTCACAATTTCGTATTATGGACTCTTCTACAATGTTACTAGTGGGGCATCATCCTTCCTTGGTGAAATGTACTCATGGGGAAACCTCAACTCTGACGTGTTGACAATCCTACACGATTCTGTTATTTAAACAAAAAAAAACACTTGTTGTAGCTGCCTTCACCTCATCTTGTAAATATTATCTTTTTTAGACAATTACTGGATTAGTATAGTTATTCATTAATCTTTTAAAGATTGCATTTTTGTTTTGTTTCATGTTTTATTCATGACTGAAAGCATGAATCAAACATGAAAACTTAGCTTTGTATTACATTCCAATGAAAAACATTCCTTTTAAAGGGTCATTGTGCTTATATCCATTCTAAATCTAATACTTGAATGACTTACCTTTTGAATGTTTTGGATACTAATATGATTCCTATGTACTTAGTTGGTTTGCATTTCAAATTATGAACATTTTTGTGTTATTATAGTTAAACCCTTTGCAAAAAAAAATTGGTCGTGCCAGTCATGCGAATTATTGCGAAAATATCGTACCCTGTACTTAATCCTTTTGCTGGAAGAGTAAATTAATATTCTTTTCATTATGGGTTGAGGGTTTTTTTCATGCTCTATACACAAGGTTTTCATTACCAGGAGTGCTCAAGCCTCAATAACCAAACCCTCGATGTTCATACTATGATTGCGTAGGGGTTTCGCTTGGTTTGTTTCCATTTTATCCACTCATATTTGTTCCTTTTACTCCTGCCATCTAAACCCAGAGCTATTTTGAGTCACCCTTGTTACAATCTAGTCATATTTTTAATGTCTCCTGTTGTCTGAATAGATACGAATGGCTCTCAAGAATTTCTATCTCATGATGATGCATTAGAAGATTCAAAAGGTCAGGGTAGGGATGCCTTCATCAAAAGGTTCGAAGGGTATAACCTTTGTGTGGCTAAAGAATTTGCACAAACGTTTAATGGGTATAGTGATAAAATAGGAGATATCCAGTTGGAGGTAACTAAAGAGTTTGTTAGTGAAGCTATAGGGCTTCCATCCACCGGTCAGAAGTGGTTCAAGAACTCAAAAATCGAAGAAGTTCCATGGAGCCTCTTCATGATCTCCAAGAAAAATGATTGCTGCGAGAAAGGTATCCCTATTTCTTTGGTTAAACGTAGGTGGCATGGTTTGCTATTGATCCTTAAATAGTTTGTGACCAATGAAGGTCATTATGGTCTAGTTTTTCTCTATCATATATGGTTTCTTATGCACTTCATATGTTTTCATTTGAATGTGCCTTTCTATTTGCTGAGAAGCATGTACAAGATCTCTAAAATGTATAAAAAACAGAGCCTCGAATCTAGTCTTTTCCACCATGGCTTGATCAAAATTCTGTTAACGCACCACTTGACAACCATAGGCAATTACTGGGATGGATTTTTAGCGAGAAATGGTTTTGTTTCTATTGTTTCTATAGACGGCCCTAATTCGGGTGAACCATTGATGAAAAAACATTTTGACAGTCTGAATAATAAGTCAACCACAAACCCCTTGGACGAGGTAATTCCCAGTCAATCCCCACATGAGAAACAAGTTGTAGGTTTTGAGTGGAGTGAACCTCCTGTTCCTAATTTGGATACTAGCCATAACACCACTATGAAACCCTATGTCGAAAAATCTCTCAAACAGTCAAAACAAAAGCACACAGCATTAGGGTTCCGGAATAAAAGATCCGGTTGACTGATTTCGAGGAAGTTGAGAAATAGAGACAACCCTCATTTGAGCTCGATCAGCCTGATCGAGGTCAATGAGGTCTTAGATTAAAAAATTGAAGACTCCCTGGCTTTAGAAGATCCAGATTGTCATAAATCTGATCCTGCTGAACCATATGACTGGCTACAGAATCTTTCGATTCTGTAGCCAAGTCATTTTCAAATAAAAAATTAGTAATTAGTTGTTAGTAAATTATCTAACTTGTTCCTGTTTCATTTTCAGGACATGGTAAATCTTGATGCTGATTTGATGAGGAGGAACATGGTCAATTTAGATGATTAGTATCTCTTTCCTGTTTATTTTGTAAAAAAAAGAGAAACTTTATTATTTTTTGAGAAGAAACAATTCAATTATGAGTGGTTGTAGGCTCTCCATTTTTGTAATATTCTGATCTCATGAGATCTTATCCTATCCTAGGAGATAGGAAGATGGGATTTCAGAAAACACTTTAAATACTCTGCATTTTGTAAGTGAAATGATCTTGGCCTGGAACCAATTATGGACGAATGATTTTCAGGACTTAATGGAACAACATATAACATTTCGGCTTTAGTCCACTATGAATGTTGTTTCAATGATGTTTTGGTTTCTCTGATCTTGGAATATTAATATGTTGTATAGCTTTAGTCTCAATGACATGTTATGTTATATGATATTCATGTTGTAGGTGTCGTTCATGATTTGTTGTTCCATATGTTGTGACTGTGATCATCACATCAATTTTAATATCAAGATTTTTTTTTTTTATGTTTAATTGAGTGATAAAATGAATGTGTTACATAAATATTTCTCTGACTGTAATCATTCGCAATTATAAGATCACTAAATTAATATGTGTTTCCTATTCTGTTTTTTTTAATCATGGTTGCCAATATATTCCTTGAATTTATTCGGGAAAAATTTAGTATAAGCCTACTACAGATTTCTTTCATAGGTGGGGAAGATGGATGCTCTTGCTTCATACAGAGGCACACACACATTTAACAAACTAATATTAGGTTAGCTTCACCTACTTCTAATTTCTGTTATTTTATGTATTAGTGAAACATCAAAGTTTAGATCGGCTTTGACCATCTGTACATCTTTGTTTCATAACTTAGTCAATTCAAGTTTTGTTATATTTATAATTAGAAAAAAGAAAATATAAAAATGTGCTTTCTTTATTTGCTTCTCAAAAAACAATTATCTTTACATTGATTTTGTAAGTTTCCATTAAAACTTACAGCTTGTAAAGTCTATTCATACGTGATATTTTTATGTTTTCTTTCTCTACTCTAATACATTTACAATAATTATATATATATATATATATATATAGTTTTAACATTAGTTAGTTTATTCCCTTTCTTTATTTGAGGACCTTAGATTGGCTAACGGAGGCATTAAACCCGTCAAAACAAGTTACCTCAAACGGCTTGGGTTATTTAGACAACTCTAGACCTGACTTGTTCTTCCATTTGATGGGCAGTCACTTATGCCTGTCAACAAATGGTGCTAGAAGGAGGGTCTGATTTTAATTGATGGCACTTGGAAGTCACAATAATCCTCCCCCACACACTCGCTCCCCTATCGTAACATGTAGTCACTTAGACAAAAATGTTACGCTTGAAACAAAAACTACCTCAAACGATAATCCTGAGTTTCCCGTCGAATTAGTAACACCATCTCCTCAAGGGCCCGACGTCCAATAAATTGTTCGTCAATCGCTGATAAGGACACATAGTGCTTTAGCCAAGATCAAACAACCAGGAAGGCCACTTAATTAGCCCTTAGATTTCTCGGATATATGAGAACAACTTGAAGGCATTGGTCTACTCTCAAATCTATTGGGAGATATTACTATAGATCCTGCTGAAACACCTACTCTTGGAGTTGGAGGATCTGATATCCCACCTTCCCCACCTGGTTCATCTCCATCCTCTTTAGGAGGAGATTCATCTGATGAAGGCAATTCCTCGTCTGAATCATATCAGCCTTCGACGCCACCCACACCAATGGAAACCCAAAAAAATCCCACCAGACCTTGGCTTGATCAAGATGCCATGGATGTACCTGGACCTCAACACCCATTACCAAAACACCTCGAAAAATGGTTGCCTAAATTTGATCCAGATTCTAAACAATCTTTTGAAGATCACATAAAGAAGTTTATGTTGGCCATTAGGCTTCGAAATGTAGAGCATGAAGATGTAGTGTGTAGACTCTTTCCTTATACATTTGAGGGAAATGCCTCCATATGGTATTTTTCCCAGCAACCCCAAACCATTGTCTCATGGGACAAGTTTGAAACCTGTTTCTTAGAGAAGTTTGGAGATGATAAATATCCTAAAGTCTTGGTTATGGAGCTCTCCAGCCTAAAAATTAAGATTTTAACCAGAGATTCCTTACATTAAAGAATCAAATTCCCACAGGTTCAATGCCCATTGAGAGTCTAATTGTTGCATATTACACCAAATATCTACACAACAACATAGCAATTTGGGTCAAAATGTCTAAGAAGAACACACTACTAGAAGCCTTTGAAGAGGCAAGACAAATCGAAAAGGATATATTAAGCTTAAAAGATAATCTCAATAGTGAAGCTGAAACAACTTCATCCTCTAAAAAGAAAATAGAGATCCTTACTAGGCCTCCCCAAGCCAAAAGTCATCCTAAAACTTTAGACTTAGAAAGCTTGCAAAAAGCTTTCCAAAAACTATCAAATCAAGTTGTGGACTTGAAAAGATTAGCTGAGGAGGCATCCTCAAGAAAGGGGAGTTTTAAACCTCCTTTCAGAAAACCTTTTCCTCCCAATCGACCAAACACTAAAGGTCTCAATTTCAAAAGCTTGCAGTACGCTTTGCAAACCATTCTTGAAGCACATGATAATTTTGTTCCTCCTGAAAGTTTTGAAGACATAGTTGAGGAAGAAGTACTAGAAGAAGAAGATTCATCTCCCAATATCTTCAGACACTTTTCTGACAGTATTTTCCAAGCAAACTTTGAAACTGTCCACCCTCACAACACTAGAAATAAAGCACAGAGCAAACCTTCTTCTAAAGTAAGTAATAATGTGCCTCCAAAACAATTGAAACAAGCTAAAATAAAATAGAGTTTAGCAGCCCCAGTTTTAGAATATGACTTAATTGAAGATCTGAAAAAACTAAGGGCTAATATTTCTATTTTCGAGCTTTTGAAATTTCCTCTTATCTTGCAGAAAATGCTTCAAAGTATCACAAAAAATAGTAAGAACAATGATCCTAGCAGCAAGAAAGCTGCAGAAATTAGTTCTAAAATAGCCAAAAAGATCCCTACTAAAACAACATCTGAACCTCCAGATAAAAGGGATTTAGCTGAAAAAACTGTATCAAATGTAGATAAAACGTTTTTAGGGACAACGACAAAAAATCAGTAGAATTCTGTTGTTAATGTTTGTAAAAATGTCCTTCCTTTTTTGTTAACTTTCGAAATTTTTAATAGGAATGTACATAATTGTATGGTCGATTCCGGCACATCATCGAATGTGATGCCTTTATCTGTCTGTCAAAATATTAACATAGAAGTTCAACCTTCTAATCTCAAAATCATTCAGCTTGATCAGACGAACATTAAGGTAATCAGTGAACTTAAGAATGTTCTAGTTAGGTTATGTTCTAATCCTAAGGTTCACCAAATTATTGACATTATTGTTGTTGTTATCCCTGAAGTCTATGGTTTGTTTTTAAGCAGGGACTGGTCTGAGCAGCTGCATGGTTACTTTGCCACAGATTGGTGTCATTTGTGGTTGCCGGAAAATGGACAACCCAATTAAATCAGGATAAACTGTGAACGTTATCTCAAGCACACCGTGATGGATATGAATGATGCAAATGAGCCTTTTACTGCATCTACTAATTCATTTGAAATGCAGGGAATGAACACCTTCTTTGGTAACTTCATGACCGAAATTTCTCCCTTCGTTGATCCGGGGAAACAATCAGAACTTATGACCTGTACTCAGTCATCAAATTTTCCAAGTGTGTCAAACACTACTGATGAAGCTCAAATCTGGTCATTGTAGTTTGACGGATCCAAATCCAAAGAAGGATCTAGTGCAGGATGTGTACTCATTGATCCCGTAGGTAACAATAATTTCATTTCCTGTCGATTAGAGTTCGAGTGCACTAATAATATAGCTGAATATGAAGCGCTTCTACAAGGGCTTAAGAAAGATTTGGATATGAATGTAAAAAATTTAATCGTATTCGATGATTCCAAAATCGTGGCCAGGCATGTAAGAAATTCCATACATTGCTTATCACCACATCTTAAAAGTTACCAAACTGAGGTATGGAGTTTAATGAAAAAAAAATTCAGCATTTAATATTAGTTCTATTCCTAGGCTAAATAATTCAGAAGCCGATTTATTGGCTAATGTCGCCTTGAAACTATTACCCGTAGAAGGTCTTTTCCCTGATGCATTTCCGATTGAATTATTATTTAGGCCGTCGATCCCGGATAACATTACCAATTGGTGAGTTTTCGACGATGATCAACAAATCATCAATTTCTTGCATATGGAGGACACCTTCCAAGGTGCAGTCATTGACGAAGGCACTCACAATGAAAACCTCCGCAACTTCACGGTAATATCAGATCCTAGATCTCCTTAATCGACATCTAATCTGGTAAACTCTATTCCCAAATCCATTGTAAGATTAGATAATTTTTATGACTTGCATGATAAATTCATAGGGTCAGTTAATTGTAAAATAAACAATTCTTCCTTGAATTATGAGACGATAAATATAGGGACTAAGAACAATCCTCAAAATATCAATTTGGGAATGGGATGCTCCGAGAAAGAACGATCTGCCTTTATAAAATTGTTTAAAGAATTCAAAGACATTTTTTCCTCGACATATGATGGTTGGAAAACATTTGATCCTAATATAATACAACATGTCATCCACATGAAACTACAAACTCAGCCTTTTCAGCAGAAGTTAAGAAAAATGCACCCCAAATTGGAACCCACTATCAAGAAAGAACTGAATACATTACTAAATGAAAAGATAATCTTCTCGGTGAGACACACACAATGGGTGTCTAATCTAGTTCTTGTAAGGAAGAAAAGTGGTGAAATTTGACTCTGTGTCAACTTTCGTAACTTGAACTGAGCCTCAGATAAATATAATTATCCTGTTCCTCCAAGGGAACAAATTATTCAACAAGTGTCCGGTTCCGAAAGACTATCTCTATTAGATGGTTTTTTGGGATACAACCAAGTCCTCATGTCTCCCTCAGATCATCTCAAAACCACTTTTCGTACCCCATGGGGCACATATGCCCACATGAAGATGAATTTTGGGCTTATAAACGCTGGGGAAACTTTCCAGAGAGAAATGGACATTTATTTTCGTGGTCTCATAAATCAATCAGTAGTGGTTTATCTTGATGACATTACCGTTTTCTCTAAAAACAAGAAAGATCACTTGTCTCACCTTAGGGTTGTCCTAGAACGATGTCGTAAGTACAACATATCTCTCAACCCTAAGAAGTCAATATTTGCGGTAAAACAAGGAAAACTACTTGGGTTCACAGTGTCCAATGACAGAATGATCATCGATCCCGAAAGAAATCAACTATTTCGAAACTCCCCCCTCCTTCCTCCAAAAAATCCATGCAGTCCTTTTTAGGCCAGATTAATTTTATCAGAAGATTTGTCCCAAGTTTATCAGAAATGGTAAGGCCCTTACAAAATTTAATTAAAAAGGATATTCAATACTTTTGGGGACCCCAAGAAAGTATAGCTTTTGATTCTATTGAAAAATAAATAATAGAAGCTCCTTCCTTGATGAGTCCTGATTTCTCTAGGGATTTCACTCTTTACACCTTCGCCTCCAACCGATCTTATGTTGTTGTGTTAACAAAAAAAATGTTGAAAGAAATGAAGTACCCATTGCCTTCATGATATCAACTTTCAAAGGGGCTAAACTGAATTACCTAGCTATAGATCAATAGGCGTATGATGTTTTTAAAGCAGTGAAACACTTCCGGTCATATCTGCTGAAATATAGAAGTAAAGTCATCGTTCCTTACCCTACTGTGAGAAACTTGTTAGTACAAAAGGAACTGAGTGAAAAATGGGAAAATTGGATGACATCATTACAAGAGTATGACTTCGAAATAACTCCTGCACAAATTTTTAGAGGTCAAGGCCTATGAAAACTAGTGGCTAATTCAGATGAAGGAAAGGATAATCAAATTAACATCTCAACTGTACATCAACACAACGAAAAAAAAATCAGCTGTACACAAGTTTTTGCTAATTCTTGGTATGATGATATTAAATTTTATTTAACACATGGATCTACTCTCCATATTGATCCTAAAAATAGAAGAGCTTTGAGGTTAAAATCTACATCTTTCCAGCTAATAAATGATGTTTTGTTTCGAAAGAATTTCGATGGTGTTCTTATGCATTGTTTGGAAAAAAGATGAAGCAGAGAAAGTACTATTTGAACTTCATGCAAGTGAAGCTAGTGGACACTTTGGTGGAGACACCACTGCTCACAAAGTGTTAAGAGCTGGGTACTATTGTCCCATGTTGTTTAAATATGCCCACACTCTATGCCGTAAATTTATAATCAGCCAAAAGGCTGCTGGACGGGTGAAAAAGGAAGCATTCCCTTTGTAGCCCGTTGTTGTGAATTCACCTTTTCAGTAGTGGGGTATTGACATCATTGGACCAATTAAACCTTCCTCTTCATAGCAACACAAATATATCATTACAGTAACAAATTATTTTACCAAATGGTCTGAAGTTGCACCTTTGAAAGTGGTAAACACGAATCAGGTAGTATCTTTCCTTAATTTGAATATCATTGCTAGATTTAGCATTCCCGAATGTTTAGTTTTTGATAATGCATCTTATTTCTTATCCCTGGATATGAATGTATTCACTTTAGAAAAAGGCATTAAATTGAAATATTCTACCAGTTATTACCTTCAAAGAAATGGCCTAGCATAATCAACAAACAAAAATTTGATCAAGATTACCAAGAGGACAGTTTCTGAAAATCACAAGAATTGGCACAACGCTTTATTTAATGCACTCTGGGCTGATAGAGTGACACCAAAAACCTCTGTTGGTAATTCTTCTTTCTTTCTTGTCTATGGAAGAGAAGTGATTCTCCTTCCACATGTTCTGCTTCCATCTTTGCAATTATCGCAGAAAGTTCAAGAGGAGGAATGCCCCCCCCTTGAAAGTCAAATTAACGCATTATTAAAACTATAGGAAATGAGAGAACAAGTAAAGAAGAAGTCGGATCAGCATCAATAGATTGTAAAAAGCTGGTTTGATTCAAACTCTTATTCAGACAGGAACTTTGAGGAAGGATATCTGGTTCTGAAATGGGATAAACCCCACAAGGGAAAAGGGGAACACACCAAGTTCCAAAATTTGTGGTTGGGACCGTTTGTAATCTCTGGAAAACTAGGTACCATCTCTTTCTGTCTACACAATTTGGAGGTAAATCCAGACATTTTTCCGGTGAATGGCCAAGCTCTCAAAAGGTATTTTTCGTGATGATTCCATATCCACCTCTGTACATATTTTTCTTTTTTTCATTTTCTTTTTCTTTTTTTTTATTTTGGTTCTTTTGATTTTGCTTGTTTTCACTATTTTCTGAATAAATTTATTTCTGTGTCACCATTTAGCTCATGAAAGGAAACCATAATGTCTCATCATAAAGAAACAATCAAGGTCATTCCAAAGTATCAGTGGTGTAAATTGCTAAAACTCAGACTAGCAAAAAAAACTTCTTGTTCAGAATAGTCTTTTTGGTTTCACTTTATAATCATGAGAAGATACAATCATCATTAAAACTCTTTACGCTGTCCCTATTTTTAAAGAAAAAAAATCAACTATGCCTTCCTGTCCTCAAAAAGTTATTCTTATCAGAAAACTAATTTTAGATCATGATGAAGGTCATCAAGTGAAAATTAAAGTTGGAAAATATCAAGTGTTTCAGAATCTGAAATTTTCTTCATGACCCCTCTCTTCTGAAGATCATAAAATTTATGTCAAATTGTAAATAAATTCTAGAGAGCTATGGGAAGTGTCTGTAAACCTGCCAAGATATTGAATAGATCTGCAGGTAGTGGGTAAATGCATGCATGATGACAAGACAACTTCATCGGGGTACTGAACAGGCCTGTTAGCAGCGAAGCAATGTCGGGTTCAAAGAAAATTATCGGGTATAAATTTTGATATTAATCGTAAAATGTCCTTCATCTTGAATTGATAATTCTTGGAAAGGGTAGAGGTGTCAGAGTGGGTTAATTGACATTCCTGCTGAGGCTATGGATGACTGCTGGAAGCAACAACCTTGTCGACAATATTGGAGTAATTTATCTAAAACGTCGTCTCTCTCATAATTATAACTTGTCACCAGATTGCATTTGGATAGAAAGAGATCTGACACTAGACTGTGTGATGTTTTTGAGTTTTATTGGGATTCTTGACTTGCTATTGACTGATCTTTAATTTTCAACCATTCTGATCTGTCCTAACATGAATTCTCTGGTGATGCAGAGATAACTTCTTCGTCCAGTAAGTCGCCATTGTTGGCAGTTCCTACACGATTTCATTGTTTAAACAAAAAATGACACTTGTTGTAGCTTCCTTCACCTCATCTTGTAAATAGTATATTTTTTAGACAATTGTTGGATTATTATAGTTATTCATTAATCCTTTAGAGATTGCGTTTTTTTTTTTTGTTTCATGTTTGATTCATGACTGAAAGCATGAATCAAACATAAAAATTTAGTTTTGTATTACATTCCTATGAAAAACATTCCTTTTAAAGGGTCATTGTGCTTATATCCATTCTAAATCTAATACTTGAATGAGTTACCTTTTGAATGTTTTGGATACTGATATGATTCCTATGTACTTAGTTGGTTTGCATTTAAAATTATGAACATTTTTGTGTTATTATAGTTAAACCCTTTGCAAAAAAAAATATGGTCGTTCGAGTCATGTGAATTATTGTGCAAGTATCGTACCCTGTACTTAATCCTTTTGCTGGCAGAGTAAATTAATAAGATTTTCATTATGGTTTGAGGGTTTTTGTCTTTCTCTATACACAAGGTTTTCATTACCAGGAGTTCTCAAGCCTCAATAACCAAATGCTCGATGTTCATACTATGATTGAGTAGGGGTTTCACTTAGTTTGTTTCCATTTTATCCGCTCAAATTTGTTCCTTTTACTCCTGCCATCTAAACCCAGAGCTATCTTGAGTCACCCCTATTACAGTCCAGTCATATTTTTAATGGCTTTTGTTGTCTGAATAGAGATGAATTGCTCTCAAGCATTTCTATCTCATGATGATGCAATCGAAGATTTAAAAGCTTAGGGTTGGGATGCCTTCATCAAAATGTTCGAAGGGTATAACCTTCGTGTGGCTAGAGAATTTGCATAGACGTTTGATGGGTATAGGGAGAAAATTTGAGATACACATTTGGAGGTAAATGGAGATTTTGTTAGTGAAGCTATAGGGCTTCCATCCACCGGTCAGAAGTGGTTCAAGAACTCAAAAATTGAATAAGTGCCATGGAGCCTCTTCATGATCTCCAGAAAAATCGATTGCTGCGAGAAAGGTATCCCTATTTGTTTGGTTAAATGTAGGTGGTATGGTTTTCTATTGATCCTTAAACAACTTGTGACCTGTGAAGGTCGTTATGGTCTAGTTTTTCTCTATCATATACAATTTCTTATGCACTTCATAGGTTTTCATTTGAGTGTGCCCTTCTGTTTGTTGAGAAGCCTGTACAAGATGTCTAAAAGGTATAAAAAATAGAGCCTCAAATCTAGTCTTTTCCACCACGGCTTGATCAAAATTCTGTTAAATTACCACTTGAAAACCAAAGGTGATTACCGGAATGGATTTTAAGTGAGAAATGGTTTTGTTTCTACCATTTCTGTAGACGACCCTAATTCGGGTGAACCATTGATGAAAAAACATTTTGACAGTCCGAATAATAATCCAGCCACAAACCCCTCGGACAAGGTAATGCCTAGTCAATTCCCACATGAGCAACATGTTTTAGGTTTTGAGTGGACTAAACCTCCTGTGCCTAATTTGGATACTGGCCATAATTCCATTGTGAAACCCTATGTCGACAAATCTCGCAAACAGTCTAAACAAAAGCACACAGCGTTAAGGTTCCAGAATAAAAGATTTGGTTGGCTGATTTCGAGGAAGTTGAGAAATAGATCCAACCCTCATTTGAGCTCGATCATCCTGATTGAGGTCAACGAGGTCTCAGATTCAGAAATTGAAGACTTCCTGGCTTTAGAAGATCCAGATTGTCATAAATCTAATCTTGCTCAACCATATGAATTTGTTAATAATCTTCCACCATGTCTCGAGGGTAAACATGGGTTCACTGGTATTAAGTTTGGTCAAGGGCACATAACAGGTAGTATTGATACAACCGGGCTTGACTGTATGCTCCATCAACAGATTGTCTCTCCTGTGCAATGTGAAGTTTGCCTACATTAGATTGAACGATATTATATTGATATTCCCATCCTCCAAGCTTGGATTAAAACACTCACATCCCACAATGAATTACTGAGAAAATAAAATCTTAATCTCAGAGAAAACGCGGGGAGACAAGCTAAATTCCTTAAGAAGATAGGTAACATTGTGATAAAAAATGGAGACAACGTTAATGCCATAATCAATTCTGAGCTATTCTGATCCATGTTTAGTCATTGGTTGAAATGGTAAAATGGTTTTTCCATATTATTACATTCATGTTATCTGTTTGAATCAAATCGGTTTAAAATTAGATTTATTTTGCTAAGATAAGACTGGCTACAAATTCTTTCGACTTTGTAGCCAAGTCATTTTTAAATAAAAAATTAGTAATTAGTTGTTAGTAAATTATCTAACTTGTTCCTATTTCGTTTTCAGGAAATGGTAAATCTTGATGCTGATTTGTTGAGGAGGAACATGTTCGATTTAGATGATTAGTATCTCTTTCCTATTTATTTTGTAAAAAAAAGAAAAACTTTGTTAATTTTTGAGAACAAACAATTCAGTTATGAGTGATTGTAGGCTCTCCATTTTTGTAATATTCTGATCTCATAAGATCTTATCCTATCCTAGGAGATAGGAAGTTGAGATTTCAAAAAACACTTTAAATACTCTACATTTTGTAAGTGAAATGATCTTGGCCTGGAACCAATTATGGACGAATGATTTCCAGGACTTAATGGAACAACGTATAGCATTTCAACTTTAGTCCATTGTGAATGTTGTTTCATTGATGTTTTGTTTTCTTTGATCTTGTAATATTAATATGTTGTATAGCTTTAGTCTTAATGACATGTTATGTTCTATGATATTCATGTTGTAGATGTCGGTCATGATTTGTTGTTCCATATGTTGTAACTGTGATCATCACATCAATTTTAATATCGAGATTTTTTCTTTGATGTTTAATTGATAGATAAAATGAGCACGTTACATAAATATTTCTCTGACTGTAATCATTCACAATTATAAGATCACTAAATTAATATGTGTTTCCTATTCTATTTTTTTAAATCACGGCTGCCAATATATTCCTTGAATTTATTCAGGAAAAAATTAGTAAAAGCCTATTTCAGATTTCTTTCACAGGCGGGGCAACTGGATGCTCTTGGTTCATATAGAGGCACAGACACATTTAACAAACTAATATCATGTTAGCTTCACCTGCTTCTAATTTCCGTTATTTTATGTATTAGTGAAACCTGAAAGTTTAGATTGGCTTTGACCATCTGTACATCTTTGTTTCATAACTTGGTAATTCAATTTTTGTTAGATTTATAATTAGAAAAAAAGAAAATATAAAAATGTGCTTTCTTTATCTTCTTCTCAAAAAACAATTATCTTTACATTGATTTTGTAAGTTTCCATTAAAACTTACCGCTTGTAAAGTCTATTCATAAGTGATATTTTTATGTTTTCTTTCTCTACTCTAATACATTTACAATAATTGTGTATATATATATATATATATATATATATATATATAATAGTTTTAACATTAGTTATTTTATTCCCTTTCTTTATTTTAGGACCTTAGATTGGATAACGAAGCCATTAAACCCGTCAGAACAAGTTATCTCAAATGGCTTGGGTTATTTAGACAACCCCAGACCAGACTTGTTCTTCCAGTTGATGGACAATATCTTATGCCCGTCAACATGATGATGATGCTCCTAACATATCCTCAACCTCTCGTTCTATTGGTTGCACTCTTGTTCAATCTTTCTTTGGTACACACATTGTTTCTTTTGGTGGTGTAATTTTTGTAAACTGCTTCGGCTCTGTAATGTTGTTCTCAGCTCTCTCTTACTCGCATGCAACTCTAAGTGACAATAACCAATACATGTCGAACCTTCGTGACTTTTTTTCCCCTTTGTCAGTTGTCCATGTCCCTTCATGTCTGCATTAACTGTCTAATCCACCAACGGTGTGTTGAATGCTTGATTTAATGCTACTTTATTGCCATATCTTTTGTTGGATTTGTGTTGTGTATTTCCAGTCTGTCATGATTCCCGACGATTGTTTCCATTTATGGCTACGCTTCATCTTTATGACTCATCATTAACACCTTTTAACTATCGTTTTCATCCTTTTAATGCTCTTAACGGTATTTATGGTCATGTTCCGTGTGTTTCTTGTGTGCATACCTAATTGTCTCTGTGTTGTTTATTTTATCTGCACAACACTCACTTTTTCTACGGGGGTCATGTCCCACCTTTGGTTTTCCTTTTCTAATTTTTATTTCTTTTTTTCTTTTTCCTACTATATTACACTACTATAATACAAAGGTTCTTGTATAGGTCAACCTAGTGTGTGGCAGGTCAGTTGCCCCTATAGAGTTTCATCCGACTGACATTCACCATTCCTCTCATGACTTCTCCATTTAGCGTTTCCAACTGCACAACACCTGCCTCTATCACATGCTTAATCACATATGGTCTTAACCAATGCATTAGAAACTTTCTTGGATGTTGCATGAACTTACTGCCATATAATAATACTAAGTACCCTACTTGAAACTTTTTATGTTCATTGTGTCTATCATTCCATGCCTTTTCTCTTGCCTTATGAACTTGCTGATGGAACCCTACGACAAATCAATACTCCTCAAGCTATAAAAACTGTGACAATCTCTCCTCTATTGTGCTAGAGTTCAAAATATCTGTAATCATTGCAACACATTGTCTAGGCACAATAAACTCCATCAACATTATCGCTTCTTGCCCATAGACCAAACTAAAAGGTGTTTGTCTTGCCAAATTTGTACTTGTAGTCCTATATGCCCATAATACTACAGAAACCCTTAAATCCAAATCACCCCTTCCTACATTGTAGATCTTTGTCAGAGCATTCTCCATAATTTTATTAAAATCTTCTATTGTCCCATTGGCTTGAGGGTGATACGACGTACTCTTATGATGATGAATTTGAAATTCCTTTGTCAATGCTCCAATCGTCCAATTTAAGAAGTGTGTTCCTTGATCACTAAGTAAAATGCATGGGCATCCAAATCATGTAACTACATTCTCAAATAGAAACCTCTCAGTAGTATCCGCGGTGCAGTATATGAATGGTGTTGGTTCTTCCTATCTAGTCAAATACTCTTTTGTAGTGATTATTTCTGGTCAAATACTCCTTTCATAGCAATGCTCAGAAAAATATTTCTCTTGGAAATATCCTTTGAACTGCATCAATCAGATATTGTTCTCACCAAGGTGTTTGTCTTGCTTGAGTTGATCCCACCACATGGTTGTCTTTCCTTGCAAGTGGTAGGTTACAATTCTCATTTCTACCCTGGAGGGATAATCATGTAGACATAAATATTTCTTCATTTCTAAGTCAAGCCTCAGTCTCTTCTCCCTTCCTATGCTCACCATTGAAAGTTCGTGACTTGATTTTCCTAACTTCACCTTGAAAAATGTCTCCCTTAGTCCTTCTCATGTGTCTCCTGATAGGGGACACACTTGGGATGTTTCCTAACCCTGAACTTACATGAGATATCATAGTGGATTTACTTAGGGAATAATGGTTCCTACTCATGCTCCTTGACTTCCTGTCATTCCCATGCTCATCCTTTTCGCTATGGGATCTAGATGTTGTCACTTGTCTAGAATTAGTTGTTTTCTTTGTGCCAAAGTATTTACTGGCTTGCCTTTGCATCATATTTAGAATCTGAAGTATCTCCTCCTAAGATTTCATAATATTCTCATTATATTCATTATAAATATGAACTTATTTATGCAATATTCTCATAGTTATAGGCTCGTTCCTGTCTCTTCTTTCATTATACTCTATCTCAACATTTCCCATGCTGACATGTAGCTCTCTGAATTACTCTTCATGAATGTAGGACCCTTGGGAATCTTCCATTTTTTTCGATCTCATATAGAAGAGAAAATTCCTTCCCGTACCTCTAATTTTGCAAGAAAATGTGCATGAAAACAATTTTATGTTTGACAAAAATATATACATACACAATTTTGGAAAAGAATGCATAAATGTTCTACTCTTTAATGTCACCAATCATCTTCTTTTGAATTGAATGTAAAATTTACTACTCAGATAATTTTTTTGGGTTTAAATATTGATTCTCCTCCTTTATACCTTTCCATTTATTATTCATTTTCCTAATTCTGAGTTATGTATGGAAAGTTATGGTCTTCAAAAGTTTTGATTGTTTCACCTTTTTAACCCTGTATGCTACAAATGCCTTGTTTTTCTTCCTGCACATTTTCAAGTACCAAGATTCCAAATATGGCTCCATGGATTCCTTCTATGGTCCATAATATTTCCATAGAATACTCCTATGCCCCAAACTGACTTCTGATCAAGGATTTATTCCCTCTAGAAGTAAATTTGTACCTAAAATATACCTTTTATTGTTTAGGCTATAACTTATTCATATGAGCTCCGTTTCACACTCAGAATAGCTCGTTGAAAAGATCTCCTCGATCTCTTTAATTTGAGTTGTATAGAAATGGTGTAGATGAGGTACATCTTACTCTCATAAAATTAGATTGCCTAAAAACATTGTTTAGGCCCTCAAAAATTTCCTACAAGATTATGACATGTGAAAGCATTATAATTCTCTGTCAATTTGACTAATTAATGCTAAAAAAAACATTTAGATGGTGTTCTCGGTCCACATGGAACCTTGGGGTGATTCCACATAAACCAATTTGACCACCTTGTCCCTACCCCATCATCCTTCATCATCTTCCTCTTTATCTCTTTCTTTACCTCTCTCTTTCTCCTTACCTTTTATGCTTACCTAAACACTTTAATGTATAAATAAAATAAAATAATTTTTAATAGTATGGGATGCCACCCATATTGATTTCCACATGGAACCACATAATGGCCCATGATTTTAGTGGGTCCCATCCACACCTTACCTCCATCATTCCCCATTGGTCGCAGTGATGGGCGAGTCCCATCCCATGCCATTATCTTTGATACACAACTTGTTTGTGCCCCATATTTAATGGTGGACATTGGGGGACGATCGATGACCCACACTAATCTCACATCATCAACATGCACGAGGGTTAAAAAACCTCCATGATGCAAACCTGAAAACTGACAATGACACACGAAACATTTCTATAGGTTTCACGTTGCCAAGAAACGTTTCCAAATCCACCATGGAGCCATGCGATACCACTAACTGTCCTACTTCGATACCACTTGTGGTATCAATTGTTTCTCCATTAGTAGCCCTGCCACCATGCCACCAACATACCATCATGGACCCGCCACCATGGTAGTCCATGTCACCACTGCCACATCACCTTCCATGTGGTCTTCATGTCATGGTATGAAAAATTACCCAAATTTTTTGAATTTCATAACTTTTCCAAATTTTAAAAAATTCATAATTTCAAATTTTCCACCATGACCACCATGAAAATCTAAAATTAAGCTTATTACAACCAATATTTTGGCCCTATGTATGTCAATTCGACCTCTGC
The DNA here is from genome assembly GCA_009831015.1 of Picea engelmannii. Taxonomy (NCBI): domain Eukaryota; kingdom Viridiplantae; phylum Streptophyta; class Pinopsida; order Pinales; family Pinaceae; genus Picea; species Picea engelmannii. The sequence goes on along the minus strand of ML781749.1, from coordinate 265,200 downwards.
ACCCAAAATTCGACACTTCCGTGTCAAATCCTCAATGAATTTCACTGCAGGAATTGGGCTTTGCCCATTTTTTTCCAATTTCACCCTGGTATTCTCTCTATTGTATGGAATTAGACCAATTTCAAGTCCATAAACTCTCATTTAGATGTTAAAATTGAGAATTTTAACCCCTGATCTCAATTTACTCATGAAATTTTCCCCAATTTCACTAGAGTAATTTGATAAATAATTTTTTTAGACATCCCTTGAGATTTAATTATGCAATTTTGGCTTCTACGTGTGGAGTCTAGCCAATGTAGGTTTGGTGTTAAACCTATGGCTCTGATACCAATCTGTAACATTCCCCAACTTAACCAAGGAACGTTACTTGTGGAAAATACACATAAATTTAGAAATTTGTTTTGCTAATTAAATTCTTGTAGCTTACCATCTACGAATTATACACATATTTAGCTAGATTATGATACCCATAATTAAATGTATCTATAGAATTCTAAATGAACATAAATGCATCTAATAAATCATCTACAACAACACATAAAACCATTCTCATGCACAAGATAAAATGCACATCCATAAGACTCATAATAAAACTCATAAATTAGATAAACATTTATCTTTCAAAATGTTTGTGCAACCAATTGCTTGGGAATGACATTCCACCCAACCATAGACTTTCTATTCCAAATCACAAAAACAAGTCACCCTCGAGTTGGGGCTAGGAATCCACAAGATAAGGGTGCCTCTCACAGTCCACTCATCGCTCAATATCCCACAACCCATTGGTATTCTCCTACAACTCTCCATAAATTCCTCCATCTCTCTTCCACTTGACATGCCCAACCCAAGGAATGTACACCTTTACCACTCTCAGTCCATTGGGTGTTCCATTCATTTATTAGGGTGTCTTTGGCACAAGTAACCAAGAATATCTTTGCTGGGAACTCAATGGAACTCACTACAAGGAAAAATACCAACAAACAACAAAAAACACTTGTTGTTATAGTGCAACCTCCCTCAACTTAAGGAGCATTAATTGTGGAAAATACACATATATATCGAAATTTGTTCTACTAATTAAATTCGTGTAGCTTACTAGCTATGAATTATACACATATTTAGATAGATTCTGATACCCATAATTAAATTCATCTATAGAGTTCTAAATGAACATAAATTTATATAATAAATTATCTACAACAACGCATGTTGGAAGGGATCTTCCAACCAACATTCACACAAGAGACTACATTGTGACATGCACACAAGAGACCATCAAGACATATGTATTAGGTAGAAAGTTCTACCATCTTGTATTCATGCTTGATAGGTATGTATACAATGATATGGATGGTTGGAGCAGTTGCACCCTCTCCATCTAATCACCCATTTAGGTCCATTTATCCATTATACACACATATTTATCTACTTTAGGTTATATTACATTCATAGGTATGATGACATTTATGAGGCATAAGAGACCCCCTCAACATCTCCCCCACACTCAATTCCTTACTTGTCCCGAGAAAGTGTGCAATGTCCTAGGTATCTACTCTTGCAAAAGTCTCCTTACTATGTATCGACCATGCATATCAGTCTGCATATGTACATTATTTGCAACAACCACCAACTTTATAGGAGGATACACGTATACAAGGTTTACTATGACTGGTTTCCAATGGATTTGATGATTTCATATCACATGTCCTAACTCCTCGATATCCATATGATCAACTCTGTCAATCTCTTGCAAGGCATCATTGGCTACCATACTCACTTGCAAGTTATTCCTCCCAGGAGTCGTCGAGGAGCTCTCTAGGGATCCTCTTAAGGAATAGATCTTGTCACTGAGAGGGGGGGGGGGTGAACCAGTGACAGAATAATTTTATCAATTTTTATTTTGTTAATGCAATCAATATTTTAACACAATATTTTATCATGGAACCCAATTGGGAAAACCACAAACACTTTTCTATTAACTGCAAAATTTTTTTTTACAAGTTACATAGAAGGAATATGTTCTTCCTCTTAGATCAACACCCACTGATCAGGATGCACCCACACCCTTTTTCACTAGCACCAACTGGTAGGAGGTTACAACCCCCTATCTAGTGAGATACAACTGACAAGGAAGCACCTACTCCCCTTTGTTCACAAGCACCAACTGGTAGGAGGTTATATCCCCCTATTTAGTCAGCTTCAACTAAGAAGGAAGCACCTACTCCTCTGCAGGATCCAACCTACCCTTGCACCACCCAACCACCCTTAATTTTTGAATTTGGAAAACTTTTGTATCATACACTAGATTGCATAATTGATGCTTTGTCTCCTTTTGTTATTCATATTAAATAAGACATTGATAGGAACCTTAGAAATAACAGTTCTTCTTCTTGGACTCTGCTTCTGTTTGTATCTTCGTCACTGGACTGCAGAGACACTTTCTTCTCACAACTCTTTCTCGTTTATATATTCTTCCAAATGGTGTGATCTATGAAACATTGTGTCCTTTGTTTGGACCATCACACCCCTTCATTTAACAATAATATCGTTTTTTTCCTTTTCCAAATATTATCGAGAAGCCCTTTCAATTTAAAGAAAATGATTTTCATTAATAAATCATAGATATGGATTGATTTCATTTAACTTAATTACAAATCTCTGCAAATACTGCAGAAATCAAGTTTCGTTGAGACACTTCCTTCAAACCATTTACATATGACTGAGAATGAAAAACCACGGGCTTATAAACTAAAGCGATGTATTATCTTTTACCTTTATTTCTCTTATTCCATATGACCACATGTGATGACTAGGTGCTAGGCTAAGCGAGTGCTTGATCATTTATCAAAATCAACAGTCATGTTTTAATCTCCCGATGAGATGGACGACTGTCGGTACTTCATCATTCGTGAATCTAGCCTCTTTAAAAATATCCCAAATAAAAGACGCGTGTCCATAATCTTCAATGGTTGAGAATGATTTCCTAAGTAAATGAACGGTTAGCGTCAATTCATAGTTTACACTCATTCTATCCTTCCATTGTATTTGTTCGATGGTTGAGAATGCTCTCCGAAGTGTTCTTCATATTAGATGATTCATTTCCACTTCGGGACTTTGGTGTTCGGGACTTCGGGACTTCGGACATTTGTTGGTGTTACACATCAAAACCACTCACTTCAATGATGACCTATTGTCGTCATTTCAAGTGTCACAAGAGTTGCAAACATCATACTTCCATATCGTCTATGTCGTGTCTCTAACGACATCACAGGGACACTTAAGACACCTTCAAAGACTAGTTTAAGGAAGAGAAATCATTTGATGAAGAGTACAAATCATTTTCCATGAATAAAACCACTTAAAAATAATTTTTTAAAGCCAACGCTCCCCTACCCACTATTAGGGAGTGCCAGTGCTCCCTACCCTTCTTTGGGGGAGAGTTCCATCACTCTGTGCACCCTTCTGGGGGAGCGCTGGGATTTTTGAAGGAAATTCTGGGCAATGCTCCCCTACCCACTGTTAGGGAGTGCTAGCGCTCCCTACCCTTCTTTGGGGGAGTGTTGCAACACTCTGTGTCCCATTTTGAGGGAGCGCTAGGTTGTTTGAGGGAATCTTTGACTGTTGAGGAAAATAAGGGAAAAATCCCCCTCATCTGTAGAGTTAGTTGGATTCGAATCTGAGGTCAAGGCAGGATCTTAGGGAGGATCCACAACTGATGGAGGAATATCCTCAAACTATCCCAAGAATCTCTAAGGTGATTGGGCCTCTCAAAGCTTATATGAGGAGGCTTTCTCATGGTGAAAATCACATGGCAGTTTAGAGGCATCAAACTTATGATCTCATAAGGGATAATTATCAATAAAAGTTACAGTCATTCTGATTGTGGAACTTTTGAACAAGGGTATGGAGAAAGAGTTCTTGGTGAAGCTGTTGCATCTACATCTATGGTTGTAAGCAGTTTTCTTTGTTTTCATTAATATATATGTGCTTGGTCTGTTTCCTTCAAATTTGTGTATGTTTCATGAATTTGTTCTTTTTGATAGATCTATTTCGAAGCTAATCATGGTAGGAATAGGAAGTATGTTTTGTCATTGTTGATTCGATTTCAGAACCTTCTGAAGAACTTGGAGATCAATATCAGCCTGGATCGATCAAGGACAAACATTATTAAAGGTATTTATATTCCTTTCTTCTTATTCCTTGACTAGTTTAGCCTCATTAGAAGGAATGCTAGTGTTCAACATTTTCACCTTTCTATCTTGGTTATAGGGGTCTAGTATCCAAGAGGAAATCCACTTTTCCATAGGGGGATTCTCCTGTAACAGAAATTGGTGACTCCACTGGGGAACAAAGCTTTCAATTTTGGTTTCCTTCCTTGATCTTTTTTTTGGCCTTTGTTGACATTTAGAGCTTATTCATGTTGTGTCTCTGATTCTTCGATGTGTTGTTCGCTCTTGGATTCATCTTATACACACTCAATTTATGGATTTTCCTGAGTTTTTTTATTATTTATGGGCAAGTTTTTGTGTTCTGAGAGGCCAATGCTCCCCTACCTCTACCACCAGAGCGCTAACACTTCCTTATAGCCACCCACAGAGCGTTGAAACACTTTGGTGCCCTTGAGACTAGAGCACTAGTATTTTTCTGTTAAAAACCATTTTGGGAGTTGATCCCTGAGTCTAGTTTTTTCTTTATCATCTACTTAGGGTTATTACCATCTTAGTGTGTCCTTGTTTGGTCTCCAACATCTTGATTTCTAAGAATTGATTATGTTTTTTTTGGATTGTTGACATCTTTCTTCCTTACTTTGAGTCACTCTTCTTCCCTGAGATTTGGAGTCGATATGCTACTTTCTCACTTATCTGAATGAATGAAAGTTGTTGTAAGGAAATTCAGAGATCTATGCACCATTCCATTTGATCTTTGAGGTTAGTTTTTCAAGCATTTCCTACTCTTTGATATTTGGTTTTCTTTTTGTTTCTTGTTTGATCAAAACGAGGGCATGTTTTTATTTATGTGAAGTTTGCTTCCAATTTATTAAATCTTGTAGATCTTGAAATCTCATTTCATAGGAATCTTTACATCAAACTGCTTATCAATCACATATGAACAAAAGGATATATTTTCATGTTTGGTTTTTGGATATTGGAACAACTTTCTGAATGTTTTAGCATTATATTGGATTCTTGATTGAGAACAATTTCATGAGGTCATTTCATCTTAGTGTTTGACAGTGAAAACAAAATCCATTTTCCTTCCCTTAAATAGACATTCATTGAAAGAAAAGACTTCTTATCATTTCTTCTGCATGTTTTGGGAATTGAGTCATAATATCATTGGTTTTCACTCTCATACACCTCTAAGTAAACACCAACCTCAAAATCAAGCGCTAAACTAAAATTTATCAGACTTTTTTACATTTTCTATTAGCAAACCTACATTAGCTTAAGGTGTAGGGCTTTGGAATAGGTTGAAAGGACAACTTTCCAAAGCTGCCAAACAAACATTAGCATCTTGTGATAGGGAGAGCAAATCCAATTTTCGTATCAACTTTTTGGGATCCCATGAGGTTACGCATGAGGTCACATTCGAGAGAGTTACAAAGAATATCCCTCCATGGTTCAACTATTCATAGTAGTCAGATCGTATATTAGGGGTTCTTCTTGAGGTTCAACTGTCTTCATTTCGTCTCAGTGCTTCGTGAACTCTAAATCTGTTTGGGGTCCTCTGGAGTTCTACCGGTCCACTTGTCCTTAGTTCTCTTGGAGGATTTCAGACTTGTTATCCTGCCCATACGTTCAGAATGGGCTGTCGACTATACCTTCCCAGGGGATGAATGCGAGTTGGTGACCTTAGTAGCCATAATCTTTAGGGTCTTACACAAGGTGATAGTGAAGGGAAGTCTCATTGTACTTGGAATAAACGTTGGTCAAACTCACTCGGGCTCCTTGGAGGGTAAATGCAAGATACCAGATATGTAAAATGTGCAGAACAGAAACGAAATGCTAGAAATAACAGAATAACAGTAAAGTATCCAGCATAATCTTCACAATACATAGAAATGATATACGAAATAGCAACAGAAATAGCACTTGAACAGAAATAGCACTTGATTCAGATAGCAATGTTCACAAGCCTCTTCGAGGGGGCAACCTCCAATCGAGGAGCGCTCTGTTACAATAATATCCAAGCTAGGGTTCTCATACCCTCAACTCTTATTTATACTAAAAAGAAGCATCTAGAGGAAGATCCTTCTAGAAGCGGAAGCTTCTATTAGGTCTTCTTACATCTGCCTTATTCTATTTTAT
>ML781749.1:120737-253921 GCA_009831015.1 Picea engelmannii | reverse complement strand
TTAGGTCTTCTTACATCCGCCTTATTCTATTTTATTGAAAGGTCTTATTTAATATTGACCTTTATTACATCTGAATACATTAATCTACCTATGTGCGGGTTAGGACCTTAACAGTAAATCCACATTTATTGCATGGAAGTGTGCACCAAGGCATAAATCTGTTAAGCAGGTCTCCAACATAACTGATCCACCCGCTCTATCCTCACCCCTTCCTATATTGATCTCCCGACGTTGGATTTCATCATCAACTAGTGGTTTCATTGTGGGAAGTTTTGTTTGATTGTTTGCTTCTTAGATTCATAGAGTGTGTTGATTGTTTTACTTAGTGGACCTTAGGTCGAGTCAGTGTTAATGGCATAAACTCCTGGGAGTACCAATGGAGGAACCCCTTGTCCCAGAGAACCTTTCACCTTTCCTTCTTTTGGAAACATTGGTCCTCTGTACATTGCCACAATGAGTCTTCTCGGACTCACCATCGGATTACTGGTTTGGTTGTTCCCCACTCCAGTAATCTCGAATCTTCCCAGTTCTTCAACTGCACCTAATGCTTCAGATGTAGGTACACCACCCAAACATCAACCTCATGTCAACTTTTGGCCTTCTTCACCCATTAAGTCTCCTTCCCTTTCTCCTTCTTTTCTTAGTGAAATCTCTAAAGCAAGTAGCCAGGTTGATAAGAAGAAGATGAAACAGAAAGAGAAGAAGAAGAAGAAGAACCCAAAAAGGACCAAGCCTCCAACTACATCAAATGTTGGATCCAAGTAACCAACTATTGTTAATAGTATTGGGAGTGTTGATGAGGTCAACAAGATTAAAATGAAGAATGTGAAACCCAAATTCCCTTGCAGTATTTTTAAGGGTGACCACTTTCTAAGGGATTTCCCTGGTCTTCCCAAGGTCTTAGAAATGTGGTCCTCCACATCATCGAACTCTACTATACATGCTGGTGATGCCATGTCAACTAGTGACGCTAAGGTTGGTAAGAAGAAGACAACTGCCAAATTTCCTTGTATGTTATGCAAAGGTGATCATTATTCTCACCTTTTTCCTCGTATGGATGAGGCTTCTTCTATTTTGGAAAATATTCAACTTTCGATTGGTTATCATAAGATATCCCCCAACTCATCGTTAGTTGATGGAATGGTCAATCCAATTACATCCCCGGTCAGTCTAGTTGATCAGGTGGTCAATCTAGTTTCATCCTCGGTTGAACCACTAAACAAAGTAGTTGATCCAATTCCGTCATCGATCAACCCCACTTTTCATCTAAAAAGTGAAACCCAAGTGACTGATCCAGTCCCGTCATTTTTCAGTCCCACCCTTCACCTGAAGAGTGCCAACGTGGTCAATAACACTCCTCCTCTAACAAGTGCCAAAGTGGTTGCTCCGGTTCCTTCATTGGTCAGTCCAATTGATCATGCCATCAATGTGGTCACGTCCTTCATTGAACCAGTTGACAAAGTGGTTGATCCAATCCCATATTCGATCTATCCCACTCTCTCATTAGAGAGTGCAACCCAAGCTATCGATTTGATGTTTTCATTGGTCGATCCTACTCTCCCGCTAGAGAGTAAACACGATTCTGCCCACATTTTTCTCATTGATACAAAATCTACTGTGCTGGGGGGAATTACTCCTTCTCCCGCAAAACCCCCTCCAAGTAATGAGGCCATCCTTTTTGATTGGGGTGCGTTAACTGGACCTTGTCTTCCCTCTCACATTCCTTTCAAGATTACAATACAAGTTTTTGGTCGGGACGTTCCTCAAACATTAATAGACGAAGGTTCGTCTGTTAGTATTTTTTCCTCTATTGCTTGGAAATATTTGGGTTATCCTCAGCTTGTGCCTGTTACCCATAATTTGTTTGATTTTAACAGAGGAACTAGTCACCTTTAGGGATCCTTCCCTAGTTTCCTATAACTTTGGGAGGGAAAATTGTCTTTATTGATGTTATGGTAGTCCAAGACCCCTTGGATTTCGATTTACTCCTTGGGAAAGATTATGTCTATGCCATGAAAGATATTGTGTCCACTTTTTTTCGTCTGATATATTTCCCTCATGATGGAATAATTGTGGCTATTGATCAACTTTCGTTCGTTGGCCTTGACTTGACCATCAACCCAATGAGCTCCCTAAATGATTCTTATATGCAGTCGGTATCGCCCCTACCAAAGGTCAATTATGTGGCATTGTCTACCATGACTTCAACTTCCGATGACTTAGATCCAGTAGTTGACATGCTGATCTCTTCGGTAGGGCTATTGGAGCCTGATTTCCTTACCGTTGATGCAACCCTCGACATGTGTTCCCTCCAGAGCATTGTTCTTCCATCTTATGAAGATCTCTTGGAAGCCATGATTGATGTTTGTCCCTTGACATCTATTCCTTATAGAGTATTATCCTCTTGGAAGCCATGATAAAGAAGAGGTTACGAGCATAGTTTCACTTCTCTATGGAAATCTCGTTAAAAAATGAAACAAAATCTATGAGCATAGTTTCACTTCTCTATGGAAAGCTCATTAAAAAATGAAACAGAGGCTACGAGCATAGTTTTCCTCTCTGTAGCAAGCTCGTTAAAAAATGAAACAGAAATTTGGGGATTGAACCTGGAGCCTTGAGCATAGTTCTTTTCCTATGTCAAGCTCGTTAAAAAATGAAACAGTCACCTCTCCCATCAGGTCAAGTCTCTCGCTAGATATCATATATGTCAAGTCGATTCTTTCATTAGGTATCGCTTTTGAACCTTATTTTCATCCACCTATATCCGTTTTCTCCATCTAGTAAACAAATTGGTGACAAATTCAAAGTTGGTGAATGAATTGAAGCTTGGAGGGCATGTCTCCAGCCTTTGATTATCTTTCTAGAGTTATTCCACTAGATTTTCAAGCTGGGGGCGGAGTACCAACCATCCATGGGTATCCCTACCTTTGGAAATTATGTTGGGAATCTACAAGCATACGTTTAATTTTGTTTCAAGCTTGTGTAAAAATGAAACCAATACCGAGCTTAGTCTTTGTTCTTTCTCACACTCAAAACAACATGAGAATGTATCGAGTAAACGTTTATATCTTATTGGCACAGGGGCAGACCCAGGGTTCAACGCTACAACAACGCACCAATAAAAACCTAACTACTGGCCCTTTCGACAACACCTTCGAAGGAGATGAAGTCTCACCCGATGTAGAGGCAGGGGTGGTTTCAGGAATCAGATGTCTGCAACCTTAGCTGGGACACCGATATGTGATTCTAACACTTAACCAAGAACTCAGTAGTTAACATTCATCAATATCTAGTCTGAGTTACAACCCAGTTAAAACCTAATTACAGATCTAGCATCTAGCAGCACTGAGCATTACAAAACAGATCAGATCTAGCAGATTCAGGCACTAAGAATATTCACACAGGTCAAATCCAACATTTACTCTTACCATTAAGCACAAAGTAACAACAAATCTACCTCTAATTTATATATATCAAATAACTAATAAAATTAACAGATAAACACATCAATACATTGCACAAAGCAGAGAAACACAACATGTACGTGGTTCACCCCCACCCCGGGGCTATGTCCACCAACTCTTCATCTTCTTTATTATCTTATTCAATTAGTTACATGCACAAAGCCACAAAAACCCTACTCCGTAGAGGACATGAGATCTGTGCACCTCATTAGGTCCTCCTTCCCTGGGCTAGGTTACAACACTAAGCCTCTTCTCAATCTCTTGCACTCGCTTGCACTGAGATCTACAAGCCTCATACAATATGAAAAAAATAAATCTCTACTCAACACTTATCACTTTAAATCACATAGATTGAACTCTAGCACTTAGCATATTCATCTCAATAACCACTACTTACATCACCTAGCTTCTATTTATACTTTACAAAATCGAGCCCAAACATGGGTAAACCCATGGGCTGACATCCCCATACCCATTACATAATCCAAAATCCAGAAAAGGGCCCTAAAAGGGGCCGAGAACCCATGATATTTGCTTCGTCTTGCGCTCTGCCTTCGACAGCCTATCGAAGTCCCAAAATTAGGTCAAACATGACCAAAAATCCTCAAAACTTGGTCAAGGGCCAACAGACCCCCGACACTCACCTGTGACTCGTCCCGAGTCACTCTGATTTGACTAGTTCTGCTTCAAAATCCTTGAGCTTGGCTCGAGATACTTCAACTTGTTGTTGTTGCACAACCTCCTGTTCAACGAACTCTTGGATGACTACTTCGTTGACAGGTCCCTCTAGGCATTGTTCAGTTGTAGTGACGACTTGCTCCATTTCCACTCCTCGACCTTTGATCTTTGTGAAAAATTGGTAAGCCTCATCCTATATAGGTTGGAGCCTTTGAGTTACTTCCATAACTCTACTCTGAATAGTGTGGACCTGCTGCTAGGCAATGCACTTCTCTTGGGATTGCTTCATTATTTCCACAACTGACAGGGGCTTCAACTGTACCTGTATTGTATCTGCTTTCTTCTTCGCTTCCCGTAGCTGTGAGTCCAGTGCCTTCAATTCTGGATTCTCACTGAGTCACTCATATGACTAGGAACTATGATCACTCACTTTCTTTCATTCCATGGGAAGGAATTTGATTCTTTCAACTGCGCTTCGAGCAGTTGCTTCTCTTTGATCCCTTACATCCTACGGGGTGTTAGGTACAGTGAGAAGCTCTAAGTATGCTATTCATTGATGTAGCTCCTAGAAAACTTTTGTGAGATGCTCTACTTGATGCGTGACTTAGTCTTCTTCCTGTGGTTCTAATCCTATCACAGAGTGGAGGGATCTGTTGACTGCTTCTTTCACTTCGAGTTGCTTTGTGAGCAACTGTTCTTTTTCTTGTTGCATTTGTGATTTATCTTCTTCAAACTTTGCATGGAGAGGAACCTTCTCCTTTTCTTCAATTCAAAATTGTTCTACGAGTACTCCTTGCACTTTCTTCAAGGCTTGGGTGGCTTGTTATGTTTCTTCTTGAGTGCGACAAAGGCAAGGTTCGACCACATCAGCTAGTTGGTGAAGTTGGGCTGGCTCATCTCCCAACTCTGGTTCTCCTGATGGAAAGGGCACAATGGACACTGCACGGCTAGGCTGAAGGGCCTATTGTAGCCCTCATAGGTTGGACTTAATTTCGTCGTACATTTCCTCATGCTTAGCTTCTTATTTCTCCATGATTTCCAGTGAAGCGTCGTTTAGGGCTGCTATGATGAAGTCAAAATCATTGGTAGTGAGCACAATCTTCAGCTTGCTCACGGTGGCTCTAGATTTCTTCTGGGAAGAATGTTTTGGGGGAGAGAACTTCCTCTTCTTTAGGGGATCAACCTCGTCTCTGGGCGGTGTTACTTCACCTTGCTTCTGTTTATCTCCTTTTCTATTTATCTCTTCTAATTCGTCATCACCCCCTTGGTCAGGTGATATTGAAGCAGTATTTCCTGAGGCACTTCTTAAGTCTTGGACCTCTTCAGTCTTCTTCCTTATGCTAGTGCCAGGTGTGGTCTGTTCTTTGTGCATGGTCTCTAGGTTGTCAGGGTCATACATCTCTGTAGGGTTTGTTGGAATAAGGAGGTTTGCGGACTATTCCTTAGTGATCTCCTTAAGGTCCTCTTCCGTGAGTTTGTAGTACGATTGAAGTTTCTCCTTATGTTCATCAGCTTGCGCTGTAATGTAGATAAAGTGTCGATCTGCACAGAAATTCATCAGGGGTCGGAACCTATGTAGGGTGTTCAGAGTCATTCGAGGTTCAACTTTGATGGCTCTCTTCAACTGAAGGTAATATGTATGAAAAAAATCGTTTGACTACCATTGTTTGTTCATATCACTCGAGTACCAGAGTGTTGTGTTCTTTGCAGCAAGTGGTTTGAATGGTTCAATATCCAGGAAGGTCGCACCTTCCAGCACCTCCGAGGAAATAAGGGTGGTGAGGATCAGGAGTCGACTAAAGTGAAACTCGTAGCCTTGATCATGTGCTTTGTGTAAATCCAGTTCCAACTGATTAACTAGGTACTTCACCTAGTTCATCTGTAGACCTTCCATGCACTTCCCTACAAGGTCAATGGCAAATCCCGTGACCTGCGTTTGTCGGTTCTTCCTTAATAACTTTCTGGCTATTAACTATTAGTCTAGGCACACTACGCCATTCTGGGTCATTGGTTGAATGGTTATACTACTCCCAATGGCTATATTTATTCGCCATGGCGAAGTGCCATGTGAAGCAGTTCTGATATCCTAGTGAAGTTCCAATTTTGCAAATTTTCCTTCTGCGAAGTTCCCTCTGGAACCTTCTGTAACTTTTTTATCTTAGCTCTCTTCTTACTTTGTTTTCTAGCCTTCTTTCTAGTGATCTTCATCTTGGAATTCCTTTTTCCATTTTGATTCTTATCTTCTTTTGGCAGAGTAACTTCGCATTGTTGAGATTATTTCCTAGAAATCAGGGGTAATACTTCATCTGTATCTAGAATAGGTACTTCAGTCTTCTGTGGGTCTTCTCATGTTCTTCCCACTTCGACATCCAAGTCTCTAGTTTTAAATAGCTTTTCTCGGTTCTCCTGTTCTTCAATCAAGTGTGTGATCCTCCTAGTCATGAAATCTTTCAACTCTTGCTTCTTTTGTTCTAAGACTTCTTCTTCTTTCCTTCTGGCCTGATCTCCTTCAATCCAAGGTTTTCCTAGTAACATAGCAAATGGAGCATTGTTCTCAATAAATTTAACAAATTCAAATTCTTCCTCTATCGAAGTTCCATGAGAACTCATAGATATATGGGTAATTCTTCCACATAGGGTTATCAACTTTCCTCTGAATAATCATATTCCTCCCAATGAAGAAATCATAACAATCTCCCCTAAAAGTTTCCAAGTTCTTTCTGTCATGATATTCACCTGTGTTTCCTCATCCAGAACACATAAAATTTCGAAGTCTCCTATTCTGGTTTCAATGCACTCTTTTTCTTTGAACATCTCTGATAAACTGATATGTCAGTGGTCATTCAGGGTTTCTTTAACCTGTAGCAATACTTTTTCTGATTCTTTCTAGGGTTCTACCATAATCTCACTTGCTTGACCTTTCTCATGGTCTTCTTGTCTCATATTCATCCTTTCAACCTTAGCAATAATTTCAGGGAAATCCAAAACTTGATGGTCCATAGATTTGCAACAGAGGCAACTAGATCTTCTACCACGGCATTCCTTATCCAGATGTCCCAGTCTTTTGCAACTATAACAAATGGTTAATCCTCTTTTTCTCTTAAATGATCCCCAGCCTCTCCTGTACTGCGCACTAGGATCATGGTAGCTAACCTGCAACACATTCTTTCTAAGATCCTACATCCATTTGTTAGTCCAAACATTCTCTCTATGCATAGGTATAACATATCTTTCACTATTCTTATCAGATATACTCATATCAAATCTTCTTTCTTGTATCAGTGCCTTAGTTTTCAAGCTAGGACAAATCTTATCAAATATACCTAGATTCATACTCTAGAAACAAAAATTTCCACTAATCTTACTTCTACATAGCACAAATATTACAGGTCTTACCTCTTTAGTCTCACGTTCACCTTTATCAGGGCACATAGCTCCCATATCTTACCTCTTTTCTTCAAATAAGACTTCTTTTCTTAGCACAGAGCTTCATAGATGGAGTAGAATATTGCGCACTAGAGCGATAGATCTACACATTGATATTTCACAATTTCAGGTTAGATATTCATACAAAGCTTCTTCTTCCTCAGTTCCCAACAATCATAGTTTTAGGTCCCGACAACGGAACCATTTGTTGGCACAGGGTCAGACCCAGGGTTCAACACTACAACAATGCACCAACAAAACCCTAACTACCGACCCTTTCGACAACACCTGCGAAGCAGATGAAGTCTCACCCGAGGTAGAGGCAAGGGTGCTTGCAAGAATCACATGTCTGCAACCTTAACTGGGACACAGATATGTGATTCTAACACTTAACAAAGCACTTAGCAGTTAACATTCATCAATATCCAGTCTAAGTTATAGCACAGTTAAACCCTAATCACAGAACATCGTAGTATTCAACCAGATCTAGCATCTAGTAACATTTAGAATTACAAAACAGATCAGATCTAGTAGATTTAGGCACTAAGCATATTCACACAAGTCGGATCCAACATTTACTCTTACCATTAAGCAAAAAGTAACAACAGATCTACCTATCATTCATATATATCAAAGCACTAATAAAATTAACAGATAAACACATCAATACATCGCACAAAGAAGAGAAACACAACATGTACGTGGTTCACCCCCACCCTGGGGCTACATCCACCAATTCTTCGTCTTCTTTATTAGCTTCTTCAATCAGTTACATGCACAGAGCCACAAAAATATTACTCTGCAAAGGACAGGAGATCTGTGCACCTCGCTAGATCCTCCTTCCCTCGGCTAGGTTACAACACTAAGCCTCTTCTCAATATCTTTCACTCGCTTGCACTGAGCTCTACAAGCCTCATAAAGTATGCACAAAAGCAATATCTACTCAACACTTAGCACTTTTGATCACATAGATCAAACTCTAGCACTTAGCATCTTCATCTCAATCATCACTACTTACATTTCCTAGCTTGTATTTATACTTTACAAAATCGGGCCTAAACATGGGTAAACCCATGGGCCGACATCCCCATACCCATTACATAATCCCAAATCCAAAAAAGGGCCCTAAAAGGGGTTGAGATCCCATGATATCTTCTTTGTCTTGAGCTCCACCTTCGATAGCCTGTCAAAGTCCCAAAATTAGGTCAAGCATGACCAAAAATCCTCAAAACTTGGTCAAGGGCCAGCATCTCTTTTTTGGACTCACATGGATACACGAAAAATGAACCCTCTGGAGTCGTCTTTAAGCTTTTTTTAGAATCTCTAAACATGAAAATAGTATCGAGTGATCTTGCTTCCTTTCACACTCGTTAAAATGTTTGAAATGATGTCTTGTGAGTGGTGGTTTATCTCTTTTTTGGCCTTGTGAGACTAACATTACGAAAAAGGACAACCCTGGAGTCTCCTTTAATTTATTTTTTGGACTCACATGGATACACGAAAAATGAACCCTCTGGAGTCGTCTTTAAGCTTTTTTTAGAATCTCTAAACATGAAAATAGTATCGAGTGATCTTGCTTCCTTTCACACTCGTTAAAATGTTTGAAACGATGTCTTGTGAGTGGTGGTTTATCTCTTTTTTGGCCTTGTGAGACTAACATTACGAAAAAGGACAACCCTGGAGTCTCCTTTAATTTCTTTTTAGACTCTCTAAACATGAAAAATCACTAAGTTTACCTTTTCTGGACTCGTTAAAAAAATCATACATTGAAGGGTCCATATGGGACCGAACCCTTACCTCTTTTAGTTTGTTAAACAAAGGAAGAGGGACTTATCGAAGGTGATTTATATCGAGCATGTGTTACCCTCCTTGAGCTCGTTAAATTAAAAAGAGGTAATCATCTATCTGGATGGGGGGAAAATTTAAAGGAAGCAAGCCAAGTAGTTTTTGAAAACATCACAAGTTACTCTTATGGTCGCCCTTGAGCCTGACACTTTGTATTTGCGTACATTTTAATCTGCTAAACCTCTACATTGAACCAATCCTCTGAGTTTATTTACTCCTTTGGGTCACTTGACGAAAGTCACAGTATCCATTGCATCATCATTTTTTGGTCCATGTCATGTTTATGTTGTTGTGCCTCAGTGTTCAAGGGATGTATCTGCCTCGAGAGTCAACCATCAAAAATATCTTGTTTCAATACCCATGTTAGTCCATGTTCATTTGATCCACCAATTTACATCTTTTTGTCAGTTTCATGTCATTGATCGGGGATACATCAAGGCCCTCCTTTGATGAGTCTGTTCCTGTCGAATTCAATGCATTATCTGGGAACTAGACTTAGAAACTAGTTAGTACCTTGGGACCTGCATGCCTCAATTGCAGGCCTCCTCACTTTCGACAATCAGTTTACATCATTGACCTCTGATCGGATGATTCCATGGATGTTCAACTTCAACTCATCTATTCAATTTTGCTGGAATGTACTAGGGTACCTTGGGAATCATTGACATCAATGGTGATTTCCCTCTCACTTGTTAATGGTTTACATCATTGACCCGTAATCAAGTTGTTTCTACCATGTTCAACATCAGGACATCTATCCACATGGTTAGAATCACGGTACATCGGGATCGGTAAGAATACCCTGGGTTGATTGATCACTCTAATATATACTTTTCCCAGGTTACAACGGAGTTTCTCTTGAATATTGACACATATACTGTCACATAGATCCACTTTGTATTGGTTCGTGGCTATGTCCTGTTGTCTCGTAGATCCACTGTGTATTTTTCGTGGCTACGATCAGTTCATGGCATGGAAGTATAGATCCACATTGTATCTTTGGTGGCTATACTCTTTGTTAATATAAATTATTATGGATCTGTAGTGTATCTTATGGCGGCCATACCTTGCAAGTCTTTATCACCCAAGCATAGGTATGCTTGCCTTGGGTTTGAAACATGTCATAATATTTGTTTGATGGTTGTGTGTAACTTCTACCGGGTTCTTCGAGTCCATACCCTTTCTTGAAAAAGTCTACAAAGTAATTCAGTCATCATTTTTCATCTTCTAAGTTCGCACTTTGGGGGGCAATCTATTACACATCAAAATCACTCACTTCAATGATGACCTATTGCCATCATTTCAAGTGTCACAAGTGTCTCATTTTGGTCGTAAGTGTCGCAAACATCATACTTCCATCTCGCCTATTTCGTGTCTCTAACGACATCACAGGGGAACTTAAGACACCTTCAAATACTGGTTTAAGGAAGAGAAATCATTTGATGAAGAGTAGAAAGCATTTTCCATGAAGAAAACCACTTAAAAATCAATTTTGAAAGCTAGCGCTACCCTACCCACTATCAAGGAGTGCCAACGCTCCCTACCCTTCTTTTGGGGAGCGTTCCAATACTCTATGCATCCTTCTGGGGGAGCGCTGGGATTTTTTAAGTAAATTTTGGGCAGCGCTCCCCTACCCACTATCAGGGAGTGCCATCACTCCCCACCCTTCTTTGGGGGAGCGCTGCAACACTCTGTGTCCCATTCTAAGGGAGTGTTGGGTTGTTTGAGGGAATCTTTGACTATTGAGGAAAATCAGGGAAACATCCCCCTCATCTCTGGGGTTAGTTGGATTAGAATCTGAGGTCAAGGATGGATCTTAGGGAGGATCCACAACTGATGGAAGAAGATCCTCAACCTATCCCAATAATCTCTAAGGTGGTTGGGCCTCTCCAAGATTATATAAGGAGGCTTTCTCATGGTGAAAATCACATGGAAGTTTAGAGGCATGAAACTTTGATACTTCAATGATGACCTATTGTCATCATTACAAGTGTCACAACTGTCGCATTTTATCCACAAGTGTCGCAAGTGTTGCGGACATCATACAATCATATTTCCCATGTTGTGTCTCAAATGACATCACAAGGGCACTTCAAAGACACCCTGAAAGACTGATTAAAAAAGGACAAATCATCTGATGAAGAATAAAAAAGGTTTTTCTTTGAGAAAACCACTTTAAAATGAATTTTGAAGGCTAGCGCTCCCCTACCCATTGTCAGGGAGTGCCAATGCTCCTTGACCTTCTTTGGGGGAGCGTTCCAGCACTCTGTGCACCCTTCTAGGGGAGAACTGGGATTTTTTGAGGAAATTTTGGGCAACGATCCCCTACCCACTGTCAAGGAGTGCTAGCACTCCTTTCCCTCCTTTGGGGGAGCATTGCAACACTCTGTGCCCCATTCTGGGGGAGCGTTGGGATTTTTTAAGGAAATTTTGGGTAGCTCTCCTCTACCCACTATCAAGGAGTGCCGGCGCTCCTTACCCTTCTTTGGGGAAGTGTTTTAACACTCTGTTTCCCATTCTGAGGGAGCGCTGGGCTATTTGAGGGAATCTTTGACTGTTGAGGAAAATTAGGGAAAAATCCCCCTCATCTCTGGAGTTAGTTGGATTCAAATATGAGGTCAAGGCTGGATCTTAGGGAGGATCCTCGACTGATGGAGGAATATCCTCAACCTATCCCAAGAATATCTATGGTGGTTGGGCCTCTCCAAGATTATATAAGGAGGCTTTCTCATGGTGAAAAGCACATGGCAGTTTAGAGGCATCAAACTTATGATCTCATAAGGGATAATTATCAGTGAAAATTACATTCATTATGATCATGGAACTTTTGAGCAAGGGTCTAGACAAAGAGAGCTTGGTGAATCTGCTACATCTACATCTATGGTTGTAATCACTTTTCTTTGTTTTCATTAATATATATATATATGCTTGGCCTGTTTCCTTCAAATTTGTGTATGTTTCATGAATTTTGTCTTTTTGATAGATCTATTTTGAAGCAAATCATGGTAAGAATAGGAAGTATGTTTTTTCATTGTTGATTCAATTGAAGGACCTTATGAAGAACTTTAAGATCAATATCATCCTGGATCGAGCAAGTATAAACATTATTAAATCTATTTATATTCCTTTCTTCTTATTCCTTGACTAGTTTAGCCTCATTAGAATGAATGTTAGTGTTCAACATTTGCACCTTTCTGTCTTGGTTATAGAGGTCTCGTATCCAAGAGGAAATCCACTTGTCTGCAGGGGGATTCTCCTGTAATAGCTAGTGGTGAAACTCCCGAAGTAAAAACTCTTGGCGTGACGTAACTTGCTGATGTCACTTGTTGACCTGGGACTTCCTGAGTGGCTGCCACGTGTCACCTAGATTTGTGTCTTACATATGCTTAAAGAATTATGGGACCTTGGCACTTGTCATCATTTGATTACACCACGTGTCCTTATTGACATCACTATTGATGACGTGGGCTCTCAATGTGAGTGCTACATTTCTTAACCTCGTGACTTCAGAACTTCGGCCTTCAAGACTTCGGGTAATTTGATTACTCCACTTTCCAATTCTCTGAAAGTGAGATTCCCCAAAGTGTAAACCTCGAGTGAATTTGACTTCATCTAATGGTCATTCTTTAACCCTAAAAGGCTTAACATGATCCAACGACTATCGGGAATTCAACTATTTGGGATATCGGGCCTTTGCCCTTGCTTATCCTATCCTTCTACTTTCCTCAATCTGACAGTCATGATATCTTCCAAAGTGTTTCCTCATATAAGACAACTTACGTCTATTTCGGGACATTTTTGGCTTACTCTGTCCTTCCACCAAACATGATGTGGTGGTCCTGGTATCTCTTGAAGTGTTCTTCATATCAGATGGTTTACATTTGCTTTGGGACTTCGGCCTTCAAGTGATCTTACTTTTTCTCAACCATTTTCTCCCGAAGTGTTTAGTGCTGAAGTTGACCACTGCTACCTTGGCGCGCTCTGAATAGATCAGATGGTCCTCATTTACTTCGGGACTTCATATCAGACGGTTTTCATTTTTTATTATCCTATCCTTCCACTTAACTTGATCCAATGGTCAATGTGGATTGCAAAACTATAACTTGTGTGTGGTTTAATTCATCGCCCAAACTCCGCAATTGAATTTGTGCAATTGTTGGTGGGTTAACCACAATCATCGATATTTGAATCGATTAGATCTGATAGTCTAGACTAATTGAGGGATTGGAAATAATGTATAGTTTAATTCTCCCTTCGCGCTCCACAATCAATCCCTTTCCTTGATCTAGCGCTTACATATCCAATGATCATGACTTAATCTGATCGTTTGGTGGATCAACCACAGTCGTCAATCTTTGAGTCGATGAGATCTGACAATCTAGACTAATTGCGTGATAGGAAATAGCGTGTATTTTAATTCTCCCTTCATGCTCTGCAATCAATCCCTACCCTTGATATACACTTTCATATCTGACGGTCACAACTTTATCTGATCGTTGACTAATCCTCCAATGGTCCTTAAGCCCATAATCACCCATATGATCAACATGCAATGTATATATATATATAAAATATATTTCCAATGAGCGTCTGAGATCCTTCATCATCAGTTCGATAGTTATTGTCACTTTGAAAAAAAGGTAGGAGGCCTGACAGGTCATGCGAGGCTCTAGGCTGGTGAGCTTCTTGAGGAGTCCAATCACCTAGAGCCCCCACCATACCATTTCACTATGCGTCGATAATCTATGGAGACTGATGTGTATATAAATCTACATAATATTTTTCTCACTTTCAATGTGGGATAAATCCAGTTACATGAGATGATCAACACCATCAATTTCTTGATCGGATGGTTGCTGAGGCTTCTCACCTTTTCCAGTGCATCGATCAAATTTTCAGTCTTTCCATCAATCCCGATGAAATTTATAAAATGCACTCTTCCTTCTGAGATTTGATTAATGTCCTTTCTTATGAGCTTCATTCTTTGCATACTTTCAATGTGCTTTTCCTTCTGAGCTTTGATCTCTGCATACTATCTGAAATTTTCTGCTAATTGTTATACTACATATATTTATTTGTCATGAAATATACATATTGTTATACTTTTTGACATCAATGACACTATTTCCAACAATATCCCCCTCTGTCATTGATGGCAACACACCAACTTCATATACAATCTCCCCCTGTGATGATCTTCTCTCCTCTAAAGTTACTCTCCCCCATTGAGATCAATGGCAAAGGATTTCTCCTCCAATGATCTTTTTGTCTATATGGTACTGATCAATATCTAAACTTCGGTAACTCCCCCTACAATCATGCTCTGGGTGCCATAACTAAATAACTCCCCCTGTCAATCTTCTCTCTCTGCCTCTGACTATTCTCCCTCTTTGTTTCTAAAAAGGGTATCTCTTCCTGACAAGGTCTCTCCTCTTGTTATCTATCATTTTCCAAGATCTCATCCAAGGTCATGGAGATATTCAAGAACTTGATTTGGGTGTTTGACTTCTCAACCTTCTTTCTAAGATTCAAAACTTTTGTTTGTGTACCAACTGACTCAACATCATCTTCATCTTCATTTTCAAGTATAGTCTCTTGATGTTTGATCCTTATTGTTTTTAAATCATCCACCTTGACATCTGCACTCTCAACAATCTTATGTAACCTAAGATTGTAGCATATGTATTCTTTCTTGGTAGAAGCATATACAAGAAATATACCTTCATCAAATATAGCATCAAATTTTTGATATTCTCATCAAGTCTTTTGGTGTAACACTTACTTCCAAAGACCATGAAGTATTTTACCAAAGGAGCTCTTCCAAACCAGGGTTCATAAGGAGTCTTATTACTATTAATCCTGAGATGACCTCTATTCAATATGTATACTACTATTCTTACAACTTCCCTCCAATATCCATCAGATAATTTTGTTTCATTGAGCATAGTCCTTGCAGCTTCCTGGACTATTCTATTCCTTCTCTCAGCAATCCCATTTTGCTGAGGTGTTCTCGTAGTAGAGAATTGTTTTTTATTTATTTATTTATTATTATTATTTTTTTATTCCATGAGTTTCATAGAAGAGGTTGAGTATTATCTTGTTTCTTTAAGTTCAAAAACTTGTCCTTATTTCCTATCATATGTTTTGAGCACCCACTGTCAACATGCCAGAGATCTTCTTTATCTTGGGCTTTCAAGGTAATAAGACATTCCTCTTTCGATGTTTTTTCTTTCCAAATATTATTTTTCTCTCTAATGAACTTTGTTTTTTCTGAGACTTGAATTAATCTGCATTTACTGGATTTATGTCCATAACTATGAAATCAGAAGCATTCTAGGTTTCTTTCTTGTAGAGGTGCAGAGGAGTTATAATTTCTTCTTTTAATGTGATTTACTTTTTGGTTATCTTTAAGGTTATATTTATTAACCCTTAAGTTTTTCTTTCCATATGTTGTACAATTCATAACTTTGTGTCTAAATTAACCCTCATTTTCTTCTTGAGAGTAACCTACTCCATTTTTGTTACCTGAATCCCTTTGTGTGGTAATAATCTTATCTAAGATTTTAGAGCTAGTTTCATATCTTGTTCGAATAAGTTGTGCATCAAGTTATTTTCTTAGGTGAACTAATTCTTCCTCCATTCTTTCACAGGTTATTTGTTTCTCTTTAAGAGACTTTTCTAGAATTTCTTCTATCCTATTTGCTTCTAGGATTTGATTTTTCAGGTTGCTCATGAGTTTCTCCATCTCTTTTTCTTTATGTTCATGTTTTTATTTTTGTTCAACTACAAAACTTTTCAGTTGTCTATATCTGTTTTTGTATCTTCTTAATTCATCCAAGGCACTTAGAAGTTCTCCTTCCATATTAACCTCTGCTTCATCTTCTAACTCTTCTACATGCTCAATTTATTTCATCTCATTAGGCTCTACAATACCTAGAAAAAGGACCTCATCATCATCACTGTCATTGGATTCTGATGAACTCTTGTTTTCTTCTTTTGAGTAAAAATTATTTTTTCCTTTGTAATACTTTTTCTTGTAATTGGATTTTCCCTTCTTCTTGTATAGTTTATTTGTGTTTTCTTCATCTTCAGGGTCCTCCTTGGGATAGGGTCACTTGGCTGCAAAGTGGCCAACCTTGCCACAATTAAAACATTTGAAAGAAGGGATGATTTTAAGGATGGAAATTTATTTTAAAATGTAGAAACCTTGGCGAATATTACTAATCCTTAACATTCCAACTACAAAATGTTTGGCAATATTTTTGTAAAAATATTCAAATTTATAAGGATTTTATTTAGTTTGTATAAAATTTTGCTGATTTTTAAGGTAAAATAATTTTATCCTATAGAATTTGGGCGAATCATTTTTGGAATAGCGAATCTATTTTTGGGAAAAACCATGGAAAATTATCCCATTAGCAAAATTTATCCCCTAAAATCATCCCTGTTTGAAAGACAACTTGCCTTTGTACCTCCCTGATCCTTTTTGAATGTTTTTAATAAAATTGGCTTCTTCTACATCCGATTCTTCATGATGGTTGGGTTGAGGTTTTTGCTTCTTCCCCATATTTGTCTTAGATTCTTTAAAGGTTGTTTCATCTTTTGTTGATTTATCATTCCCTGTTCTCATTTCATATGTTGTAAAAATTTCATGAAGCTGATCAACTGTGAGTGTGTTTAGATTAGATATATCTTCAATTGTAGAAATATTTGCATCATATCTCATAGATAATGGCCTTAGTATTTTTTGCACAATGGGTTTATCTGCAATTTCTTCTCCTGCTTCTCTAATTGAGTTAACCACTTCATCTACCTTATGAAAGTACTCAACAATTTTTCTTCTTCTTTCATTTTCAGATTTTCAAACTGAGTTCTATAGGTCTGTAGTTTGGCTTCCTTGACTTTGTCATCTCCTTAATATACAACCTCCAACTTGTCCCACATTTCTTTGGCTGATTTACAATGCATAACCTTCACACATATAGAATTAGTCAACCCTCATAGAATTCCATTTACTCCTCTAGAGTTGTCATTACAGATTTTATTTCTTGCAGTGTCTTTGGTGGAGTGGTTGGTGTAGTGTAACCATCTACAACAAATTGTCATATATCAAAACCAATATCCAAGAGAAAGTGTAACCTTTATATGATACCAATTGAAGGATCATATCATGCCACTGAGAGGGAGGGGGTGAATCAATGACAAATTAATTTTATCAATTTTTCTTTTGTTAATGCAATCAATATTTTAACACAATATTTTATCGTGGAATCCAATTGGGAAAACCACAAACACTTTTCTATTAACTGCAAAATTATGTTTTACAAGTTACATAGAAGAAAGATGTTCTTCCTCTTAGATCAACACCCACTGATCAGGATGCACCCACACCCTTGTTCACCGACATCAACTGGTAGGAGGTTACAACCCCCTATTTAGTCAGCTACAACTGACAAGGAAGCACCTACTCCCCTTTGTTCACTAACACCAATTGGTAGGAGGTTACAACCCCCTATTTAGTTAGCTACAACTGACAAGGAAGCACCTACTCCCCTCTAGACTCCAACCCTCCCTTGCACCACCCAACCACCCTTAATTTTTGAATCTGAAAAGCTTATGTATCATACACTGGATTGCATAACTGCTGCTCTATCTCCTTCTGTTCTTGATCTTCAATAAGACATTGACAAGCACCTTAGAACTAACATTTCTTCTTCTTGGACTCTACTTCTCTTTTGATCTTCTTCACTAGACTACAGAGACACTTTATTCTCACCACTCTTTCTCAATTATATGTTCTTCCAACTGGTGTGAGCTATGTAACATTGTGTCCTTTGTTTGGGCCATCGCACCCCTTCATTTAACAATAATATCATTTGTTTTTTATTTTTCCAAATATTATAAAGAAGCCCTTTCAATTTAAAGAAAATGCTTTTCATTAATCGATCATAGATATGGATCGCTTTCATTTAACTTAATTTCAAATATCTACAAATACTGCATAAATCAAGTTCCATTGAGGCGCCCCCTTCAAACCATTTACATATGACTGACAATGCAAAACCATGGAATTATCAACTAAAGCGATGTATTATCTTTTACCTTTATTTCTCTTATTCCTTATGACCACAGACGGTGACCAGGCGCTAGGCCAAGCGAGTGCTTGATCACTTATCAAAATCAATGGTCACGTTTTGATTTCCTGATGAGATGGACGATTGTCGGTACTTTGGGACTTTGTCATTCATGACTTCCAATCTCTTTAAAAACATCTCGAATAAACGACGTGTGTCCAAAATCTTCAAAGATTGAGAATTCTTTCTGAAGTAGATCAACGGTTAACGTCACTTCATAGTTTACACTCATTCTATCCTTCCACTGTACTTGATCGACAATTGAGAATGCTCTCCGAAGTTTTCTATAGATCGGACGATTCATGTCCACTTTGGGACTTCGGGACTTCGGACATTTGCTGGTGGTGAAACTCCCGAAGTAAAAACTCTTGGAGTGACGTAACTTGTTGATGCGACACTTCCTGAGTGGCTGCCATGTGTCACCTAGATTCTTGGATTATGGGACCTTGACACTTGTCATCATCTTATTACACCACATGTCCTTCCTGACGTCACTGTTGATGATGTGGGCTCTCAATGTGAGTGCTACCTGTCTTAACCTCGTGACTTCGAAACTTCAGCCTTTAGGACTTCAGGTAATTTGATTACTCCACTTCCCAATTCTTCAGAAGTGAGATTCCCTGAAGTGTAAACCTCGAGTATTTTCAACTTCATCTAATAGTCAACCTTTAACACGAAAAGGCTTAACATGATCCAACGATTGTCAGGAATTCGACCATTCGGGATCTTGGGCCTTTTCCCTTGTTTATCCTATCCTTCTACTTTCCTCAATCCGATGATCAAGATATCTTCCGAAGTGTTTCCTCAGATCAGACGACTTATGTCTATTTTAGGACATTTGTGGCTTACTCTGTGCTTCCACTAAATATGATTTGACGGTCCTGATATCTGTCGAAGTGTTCTTCATATTGGACGGTTCACATTTGCTTCGAGACTTCGGCCTTCAGGTGATCTTACTTGTTCTCAACCCTTTTCTCCCAAAGTGGTCAGCGCCGAAGTTGACCACTGCTACCTTGGCATGCTATGAATAGATCAGACGGTCCTCATTTACTTCGGGACTTCTTATCGAACGGTTTTTGTCTTTGCTTATCCTATCCTTCCACTTAACTCGATCCAATGGTCGATGTGGATTGCAGAACCATAAATTGTGCGTGGTTTAATTCGTCGCCCAAACTCTGCAATTGAAGTTGTGCAATTGTTGGTGGGTTAACCACAATCGTCGATATTTAATTCGATGAGATCTGACGGTCTAGAATAATTGCGGGATTGGAAATAACATGTAGTTTAATTCTCCCTTCGCGCTCCGCAATCAATCCATGCCCTTGATGTGTCACTTGCGTATCCAATGGTCACGACTTAATATGATCATTTGGTGGATCAACCATATTCGTTGATATTTGAGTCGATGAGATCTAATGATCTAGACTAATTGCGGGATTGGAAATAGTGTGTAGTTTAATTCTCCCTTTACACTCCACAATCAATCCCTGCCCTTGATCTACGCTTGCATATCTGACAGTCACAACTTGATCTGATCGTTGACTAATCTTCCAACGGTCCTTAAGACCAGGGTCACCCATATGACTGACGTGCAATGTATATATATATAAAATATATTTCCAATGAGCGGCTGAGATCCTTCATCATCAGTTCAATAATTATTGTCACTTTGACCAAAAGGTAGGGGGCCTGACAGGTCATTATGGGCTCTAGGCTGGTGAGCTTCTCGAGGAGTCCAAGCACCTAGATCCCCCACCATACCCTTGCACTACGCATCGATAAGCTATGGAGAGTGTTGTGTATATAAACCTACATAATATTTTTCGCACTTTCAATGTGGAATAAATCCCGTTACATGAGATGAACAACACCGTCAATTTCTTGATCGGAGTCTTCTCACCTTTTCCTGTGCATCAATCGACTTCTCAGTCTTTCCATCGATCTGGACGACATTTCTACAATGCACTATTCCTTCTGAGCTTTGATTAATGTCCTTGCTTATGAGCTTCATTCTTTGCATACTTTCAATGTGCTTTTCCTTCTGAGCTTTGATCTCTGCATACTGTCTGACATTTTCTGCTAACTGTTATACTGCATATATTTATTTGTCATGAACTATGCATACTGTTATACTGTTTGACATCAATGACAGCACATTAATGACACTATGTCCAACATCCTCCAACGATCTGTCACGTCTGGGGGATCTTTTTATGGAATCGATGAGGGTTTGTTTCATCAATCAATCCTACCATTCCTCATATTTCTTTGTCACGACCTAGGGAACTATTATGCAACTCTTCTACCAAGGGGATCAATCAATCTAGTCATTCTTCTGTCATATCTTTTCATTTAACTCTTTCTTTGTTTTCTAATGTCTCTTGCTTGAATTCCTTCAACTACTGCAAGTTTTTCATGTTCAATGTTCATTCTTTCAATGATTTACTTCTCATCAAACTGGTTTCTCTGGTGCAAAATTTTAATCCTCATTGTCGATGCTTTCAGCGAAAAAAATCAAGTGCTGAAGATTCTCACTTAATGCTCAATTTTTAAATCAAGTGCTCCAATGTACTCTTCGGTCAAGCTACTACTTTGTTTCTTATTAATGAAGTTTTCAAACTCTATCAAACTGTTGCGCTCTATTATGGCTCTTTTTTTTTTCAAATCTATGGCAATATATGGAGTCTGCATTTTAAATTACATGAAGGATAATTCTAACTATGACTCTATTGTTAGTAAAACTCAAAAACTCTTTTTTTCAATACTGGGCCTTTATAGACTCAATAAAATGTTGTCTATTTATCACTTGATGTCGGTGAGAAACAGATCTTGACATCTAAAAACTGACTTACATTACATAGGTGAAGAGCATCATCTTCCTTAAAGACTCACATTTAACCCCCTCCTTTAAACCTCGACTCTGATTTGCAATAAATCTTGAGACTCACACAATCGACAACATGATGTTTTTTTCTTTTTCGACTAAATTAATTACATCCTCGATTAGACTCAGCTATGAGTCGAGTCTACTTGAATCACTCCGACAAACTCCATTTCAATTGAGATTGACTCAAAACATACTTAAATAGACTAAAGGGTGACTCATCATCCTTCATATAACCTTCTTTACATATAACTCCATTTCTCTTGATATGAAAACACGATTCTTCCCATATATCGATAAGCAATGAAGATGCAGTCGACTACTTTCAATACATAATATTTTAAATTGATGATTGCACAACTCACATGACATAATATTTAATAATTTGAGCAGTTTTCTGTCGGCTATGGAAATGTATTAATATTGGTCGAGTCAATTATTCTCATGCTGAAATTGGTCAGATATATACCACTAATCAAAGGAGATTTTGGGTGTCGTCCTCATGCTTTTGTTGCATCCAATAACCATATCCACAATGTGTGGTTTTATTCATGCTCACCAGCTTTATGAGACAAAACAACGTGGTTTAATGGTGGATTGTGTGCGCCAAGCAATTCTTAGTGATAAAGAAAACATTGGATCGTGTGCTTAATTCTAGATTTTCAAAGTCGCTCGGATTTATATCTCCAAGTTTTTTCCTTTCATCAGATTCGTTCGCTATTCACAATGGATGGAATATAACTCACGTCCAACGCGACCATCATGTTCAACTTCCTCATCGATTTCGATTAGTAAAAAGGGTCTAGTTGATCTGAGCACTTCGATCTCTCAACGAAATTTGCAAATTTTTCTTCTTATATATTTTATTTCTTTCTTGTGCAAGCAGTCTTCATGCAAGCGGAAATCACTGGGCATTCATCAATGAACATATCTTCCAAATTTCAATTTCTTCATTCCATTCGTCTTTTGTAGGTTCAAGAATCCACGGGCAATTAAAGGTGAGTAACATCCACCTGCTTTCTTCCCGAGCATCTTCAATATCAACATCTGCGAGCAACATCAATCACTTCTTATTTCTCCATATTCTTTGGGTACAAACCACCTCCATTCAGTGTTGTTGTCACCCAATTGAAGGAATGAAGGAGGCAACCACGCTAGATGTTGGAAGCTAGATTAAGGGAGAGACATGCACACAAGAGACCGTTAAGACAAATGTATTGGAGAGAACATTCTACCATCTTTTATTCATGCTTGATAGGTATTTATACAATGATATGGATGGTTGGAGGGGTTGCACCCGCTCCAACTAATCACTTATTTAGGTCCATTTATCCATTATGCAAACATATTTATCTATTTTAGGTTATATTACATTCATAGGTATGATGACATTTATGAGGTCTAAGAGACCCTCTCAACAATGCATAAAACCATTCTCATGCACAAGATAAAATGCATAGTCATAAGACTAATAAGAAAACTTAGAAATTAGATAAACACTTATATTTCAAAATGTTTGTACAATTAGCTACTTGGGAAAGACATTCCACCCAACCATAGAATTTCTATTCCAAATCTCAACAACAAGTCACCCCCAAGTTAGGGCTAGGAATGCACAAGAGAAAGGTGCCTTGCATAGTCCACTCACGGCTCAATTTTCAACAACCAACTAGTATTCTCCTACAGCTATCTCGAAATTCCTCCAACTCTCTTCCTCTTGACATGTCCAACCCAAGGAATGTACCCCTTTACTCTCTCAATCAGGTGTACCTGTAATCTCTCTGTTGGGAACTCAAGGGAACTCACTGGAAGGAAAAATACCAACAAAAAACATTAAACACTTGTTGTTACACTAAAACTCCCACATGATTTCACTCTTCAAGCATGAAAATCTGGCTGCTCCAAAACGTTCCAACAAGCTCCAAAATTTGTCGCCTTCTTTCTCTAACTCTGGTGATCTTTTTTTGATCTCTGCTTGGTTTTCACACCCAAAACTCAATGAGAAAAATTGTCTATTCTCCCCATACAATTTTTTTTTACTTTCCCAAGATAGATGACTGCTCACTTTGCCCAGTGTTGATTGTACTTCAGCCCCATGCTTCCAATAACTATGGAAGGTGACTTATACACCCACCCTCTAACATATATTCAATTATTGAGCTCTCATACATTCAAGGATAATATAGATGGTTGACCCAAATGATAATAAAATTTAGAACACTAGGTTTGGATGAATATCCATAAATCATTTTCCCTTTGGACCCCTCTTAGATATTATCTTCTCTTGTGGCAAACTCAACCCCCATCTCTGTCCATATTCCCAACAACTAGTGTCACATTATATTTATTAAAATTCAGGAAATACAATCCACATATTACATCATTTGGCCATAGCCACATTAATATCTATATTATACATTAATTAAACTGGGGATTATAGCAAGGATGTTACAAAATTATTGAATGAGATGTTGTTTTCCATCTATTCTTCTCTCCCTCCTCTACTCTTATGAAATTTCTCTTTCTCTTTCTCATTATTCATCTTCCCCCTCTACTTCTCCCTCCCTCATTCCTTTTCCATCCACTAACCCATGGTTCATTTTTGCAATACACAATCTCTTTGTTTTTGGGAAATTGCGCACTAAACAAATTAATCAATGTTTAAGGAATTAATGGCTGGAAATAGTATATAATGATTCTTGAGACTACTTGGTAAAGTGTGGTTACAAGTTTCATCTCCTCTATTTGTTTCTTGGTGAAATACTATTGCACTATAATTCCTTAGTGGCAGGTGCATAAAATAATGTAGGATTGACGTTGGTACATCTCGTATCCAAACTATTCTCCTTATAGAAATATGACAAGCAACATGGTTAGGTACCTAGGTGTCTCGATAGATGGGAATATGTCCATAAGATGACCAACAGTTCCATATTTTCATATAAGTTTATGTTTGACCTTAGAGTACAATAGGTCCCCTGTCAATCGTATACTAGTGTTTGGCTCAAAGGTATGGTTGGTTCCCAGCTGGTATATTGTTTCAAAATCACAGTCTTATAAGTGAACGGAGGAGCATCATCATCTAATAGATTTAAACCAAGATTTCTCCATAGAATTACATGTTTCATATTCTCTAATTTTTTCTTGGTGAATGACCATCATGTTATAAATAATATAAGATTGAAATTGATACATCATGTATCCAGATAATTCTCCCAGAGAAATGGCGAGCACCATGGTTGGGTACCTAGGTGTCTTGATATATGGAAATATGTCCATAGGATGACCAACAATTTAGTTTTTACATCTAAGTTGATGTTTTTCCCTAGAGTACAACATGTTCCCAGTTAATCTTGTAACATTGTTTGGCCCAAAGGTACGGTTGGTTCCCATATGGTATATTTCTCCAAATTATACTCTTACAAGTGAACAATAGGAGAATCAACATTTTGTTAAGCCATCTCTTAATTTTCTGCAATACTTTTTTTACAAATTTTCAAAAAACATAGTTGGATTTTGCATTCTGATTGCTCAACATCATGTTTGGCACCTCAAATAATTTCATATTTTAAGTAATGGGGCACTTTGTGGTCTCCCATGATGGTTATGTCAAGATCCCACTACTATCATATCTTGATTTCAATATTTTCTTTTCATTTTTCTCCAAGTTTTGTCAAGGCCATCTTGCTCAATCTAGGCATTGGATGCTTGAAATTTTTTGGTATGTGGATACCTTATATTGAAAACCATATGCCTACAAAAATACACACATATCAATATCATAATTTGGGAGATGTATCTTGTTGATCAAATTCTTGTAGCATGTGGGCTTTTTAAAATTACTAAAAACCCAATTGGGACAATGATGTTTTGAGAGACCATATGGGAATATTTTAAAAACCTCTTTCTATAAAAACATATCCCTTTAAATATAGTTTCTAACCTAATTTGAATTTTTCAATTTGGATATCAAACGAAGAAGACATGGTTAAAACACTTACTAGATATCAAGTCGGAAATTCAGTAACAAAGTTGGGACAGTCAATTTTTCAGAGAACTAATGGATGAAATTTTCAAACTTTTTTCTAGGGTATGTCCTCCTATTAACTTGGTTTATAATGCAATTTTATTTCTTCATTTTGATATCGTATGAGAACATTTTGACCAAAATACTAATTGCCTATCCTAAATATGCACTAATCAAACTATATTCCCTAGTATGTTCATTGGCCTATTTTACCCATTAATTCTTCCTATTTTTAAAACATGTTTAAATTTTATATACCTAAATGAATTTAATTTCATATCCAATTGAAATCATGTCGATCTATCATCAAATGAAAAATTTACACCCAAAACCGTGATTATTGGTCTAGGTTGAAAATCAAAATCAACCCTGTCATTCAGGTTGTTCCACAACATGTTTGGAATATCATTTCATGGAACTTTCAAAACCTATTCATAATGGAGATAACCCTATGAATACAATTTGTTCTATATTTGGAATCCCTTCAATCAAACATCAGACGAAGAATTTATCATCAAAACACTATTGGGTAGCTTACGGTGGCCACCACTCCTCAACAAAGAAAAATAAATGTTTCTTCGTTTATATGATATATATGCACTATTTGTGAATTTTTTTCATATGTCATGGATTAAGAGATCTCTATAAGCTCTCTTCTTCCATGACCTCACATTTTATTGTAGGTAAGTGGAAAATTTTTGCAGGTCCCAGAAGGATTAAGAAGGTGTTGTGGCTCACCTCCCACAACAACCCATTTTATTTTTCAATGGGCCCCTCCATTTGTTCTAAATTTTTTTACAAGTATTACATTCCTACTTCACTAAGGAGGTATGAGAAAAATGAATATTTTTTATATCACTTATAAAGTCTATGGATTATTCATGAATGGCAACCCATGGGCCGCAGTCAGAAATAATAACCCCGATACTGCACTCTTCAACCCTTCTGCCCAAATTTTATCATTCCCCCCTCTCCCAGTAAGAAAATGATCCATATTTATACTTAGCCAACATGATGAATCTCAATATATCACTTTAATCCTAATTCATGATGGATTCAAAACAAATCTCACACTATCTTACATTATGATAGAAACCTTTCTGATGTTCTTGTTACGAGGGAAAAACTCTCCATGGCCAAGGGTAAACCACAACAGACAGGTATGACTGCAGAAATCAAATCAATTCCATCATATGCTATATAAACTAATGTGAGAGATAAGATAGAGGCCTACCTCGATCCAACGTTCGATGATGTTCCACCATCGAGCGCTTCGACCCAAAGTTTTAGACCTGCAATAAGTTCTCGATAAACAAGCAGAGCAAGTACATAGTGATAATATAAAGGGGTTAGCACATCAGATAGAATAATCCATTAATAAACATTACAAACATTCCCATGGATAACAATCATATATTTGCACGATACCAATAGGATGGGAAAGGAGTATTTCTATTAATAATTGATTAGCAGAAGTGACAACTTTACAGACTTCCGTTTTGGCACAGTTCGAAACCAAGGAACCAGGTTCCTTCCAACTGGGTCTCCACCACTTCAATCCTCCACCGAAGGCAAGCTCGAAGGAGAGAGACAATGAGGTTCTCTAAAAAATAGGGAAAGAGCTTGGGGGATGAACACTATGTTCAGACTTGAGGGACAAAGGGATGCAAACTCAACATGAAGTAATTTCTCCAGAGTAACTTTTCTCTCAAAGTTGATTGTTTTCTCCTGTTTTCCATAGCTCGGAATTGTGCTCTTATATCCTTCAAAATGAAACTGAAGGGTCGAGTTGAAATGTTTCCAGTATATGGAAGGCAAAGGATCAAAGATCTCCTGTCGTGACATGGAAACCTAACTCTATTTTTGTATTTTTTGGCACAAATCTCGATGTACGTGGGTTGTAGTGGAGTAGCCTGCGTATACGCTTGTTGCATAGCTGATAGGGCATGTATATGTGGAAAAATGTATATTTTTAGCTCTGGATTCATCAAAAAGGGATGATAAGCCTGCATAGGGAAATGAAAAAAGTTCCTTTGTGCAAGATAGTAATGGTGAGGCAAATCTTGCTATAACAGATGCCCCCTAATGTGTGAGATTAGAGGAGTATCTGCGATGGTCGAAATACATTATAAATGACCTAGGAGTGGAGTGGTAGAGAACCAGCTGGACGAAATCGATTTCTCATTACATTCTGTATTGACTTTGCATACATGGCTGCCAAGAATACAATGCAGATCCATGTGGAAAATATACCAAATAAGTGTTTGTGGCTATGAATAGGCAAATACAAATGTGGTTATGTGCCAAAAGTTGTCATAGTCATGAGAAAGGCCCAATGAAAACGGTCTCAAAACCAATCTAAAGATATCTGTATACTATGGAGTACAATCTGATCTCCCATGATCACTAAATTCAAATAGGTGCTGATCCAATGAAAGGGAAGCAACAACTCAGGAAAGTTGCGGCTACATAGTGATGTCTTCAAGTCTTCTACATTATCCGCCAATGGTGCAAGTATACATCATTTGAATAAAAGAGTTGAATTCCAACATAATGAGACATCGTTTGATTACCAGTCATTGAGGTATACCGTTAACAAACGCGAGACATCCTACCAATGATGAAAGTAGGTATCAAGGAACCGAGTACATTCCTACAAGTGTGAATAAAGGAGTCGGTGTCAAACACTTGAGAAATCCATTGATCAGGAGACATTGATGTATTCCCATCTGCCAATGGTGAGAGAGTCTGCCTCTAATGACTGCAAGCCTCAAGGTACTCATAAAACTCTAGTTCGCATATCCAGAACAAATGAGTTGAAGTCGATGGAAAGAGACCCACTGAAAGGAGAGCATTAAGGAATCTCTCATCAGTCAAAATGAGGAATAAAGTAGGAGCTTCATGATTTGGTGGAGATCGAACGAAGAACATGTTCACAAACCAACGAACCTGTGCATCTTTCGTGTGTACCAAATGCAAGCAGTATACGAAAAAGACCCTCTGAATAACAACCAATGATGAAAATTGCTGACAAAGGTGAGGAAACCACCAATAAGGATAATGGCATCCAATACACGGCATGAATCCCAAAGTTTGAATAGATGTCTTGTCGTCGAACACAAGGGAAACCACCTAGTCAACAACCAATGATGAAATGTCGATTGTTGGGTTCAAGGTGACCTACCAATGATGAAAGTAGGGCCAGGGTGCATGATAAGACCATAGTATCATGTGATTCTGGGACAAACAGAGGGTACGACCGACATGCAAAGTCAAGATTTCTGAGGAGTGGCCGACATAGGTTGATAGACTACCTTTGAACGAGAGCACGAGACATATGGTGGAATCCAACGGTATAGACACAATGATGTGACTATTAGATGCAGGGGGCATCAATAATGTTCTCTATAGGGATTGGAAGAGTAACCAGTTAGTAGAGAAAAAACTGTAATGAGATCAGCTTCCTAAGGCCATGTTAAACCCAAAATTACGATGACACAAGGACTCAATAATTTTTTCCTGTGATCAAAGGCGACATGACTGCTACCAACTATAATATAGTACTCCCTTCCCGCCCATATTTTTTTGTTTTTTCATAACAAATGAATTCTATGATATAGAGGAGGAAACGATTGTCTCAAGTAAGAAAAACTAGTTCCAACAGTGGAACATACCTATGATGAATGCAAGGAAATGCATGTAGGAGATGGACACTCAGGGTGATGTTTCCTCCAGGGTATAGGGTGTCAAATTGTGAAGGATATAAACAAGGCTTTGCTTGGTTGAGGATGAAAAACTGCTTAGACAACGGTTGATAACACAAAGCAAGAGCCAGCTAAAGGCTCAATACTCCAAGTGAGGGCATGAGATGCAATCACAACTTAACGCCAACAAATATCCTTTTTATGTCGTGTAGTCTACTTGGTGTGAAAAAGGGGTAAACTTGTGCCAAATAGACATCTTTTCAAATCCAATTTACGAGTGTGAAAAAGACAAGTTCACTCGACAATATTTTCTATTTTTGATAACGAGTCGGAAAAGAGCTTAACTAAGACTCGTGACCTTTCAAATCCAATTTAATGAGTGTGAAAGGGACAAATAACCCTACAATCTTTTCAGTTTTTATACGAGTCAGAAAATAGCTTAACTAAGACTTGTTTAGAAGATTATAGGCGGAAAGCCACGGAGGACGCCAAGGCTCTCATGTGGACCTTCTGTGGAATGTCAGTATCTTATGAAGAATCGACACAATCTTGGGAATACCCAAATATCTCCAAGTCGAGGAGGGAAAAGTGCTAATGGAGGTTATCATCTCCGTGTTATATCGGATAATGTCTTTTCCTAGAAAAGACATAGCTGGAGGCATTGGATGCCCCACATGACCATCCCAATCAAAGGGAACCTTGTCAAGACTTGGAGTGTGAGAACTCAGGAAGAGTAAAACTCTCTCTTATTCAGAAGGTGAAGTACTATAAATGATAAGGACTTGGCATATAAGGTATAGAACCATAACCAAAAGAGCGAGATCGACCAAAAATTGCATTGGCATGATCACTTCCTTAGAATTGTCACTCTCCAAGAGAAGAGTGGGGTCGATAGAAGATTGCATCGATACCACCACTTCCTCAACCATTGGTTGAGTAGGATGTGAGACAACAAGGTTAAGAGGTGCATCACCCCAAAAAACATGAGTGTTGTCAGTCGAAGATTGCATTGACACGGTCGTTGGTTGAATAATATGCGAGAAAACAAGGTCAAGAGACACATCACCCCTGAACATAGGAGAGGTTTCGGTCGAAGATTGCATCGACACGACCACAGGTTGAACGAGATGTGAGACAAAAATTTCAAAGGACACATCAACCCATAAAGTGAAAGGGGTGTTAGCCGAAGATTGCATCGGCATGACTGTTGTATCAACCAAAGAAGGGACAGAGTGTTGTGAAACCATAGATGCTTCAGAACCCAAAGGCCCCTTAGGTGAGCCCCACGCTTCTGGTATCCCAATAGTAACATGACACAAACAAGTAAGGTGACTTCCTTCACAAGTCCTGCAAAGGAATCTAGGCTTATGTATGATACATCTAGGCTTCTCAATCATATGAACGCCCCCAACATGACTTGCAGTGGCTGGTGACATGCTCCCAACATGACTTGCAGAGGCTGGTAGAAAATCTCCAACATGACTAACAGAGGTTGGTGATGGATCCCCAACATGGCTAGCAGAGGTTGGTGATGGATGTGCAGTGTGACTAACAGTGACCAGACATGTGCTCCCAGCATGACTTGTAGCTACTGGTTGCAGGCATTCAACATGACTCGCAGAGGTTGTCGACCAATCTCCAACATGGCTAGTAGAGGTTGGTGATATAATGCAAGTATGACATGTAATTACTGGACTTGTGGCGGTAGTGAACTAGAGAATTTGAGACCAAGGTCCAAGTAAAGATTGATTTTGATAAATTACAGGCCAGGAAGGATCTTGGTTTACACCTTATCTCTGTCCAGCAGGACAGTATTTTCCTCCATACTGATTCATAAAGGGTTGTAAGGGTATCGACACTGAGGAAGCCTCTTGCAAAGAGAAAGCGACATGACAAGTGTTACTCATGTGAGGATATATGTTTCCCCCAAACAAAGTAACTTCGTGATGGGGGTTGCCCATACTATAAAAATAATTCCCCCCAGATGAAAAACTAGAGGGTAAATAGAGGTCTTCCATGGGAAACATGTTTGTAGGAACCAACATAGTAGAAGAAGGATAAGTGGATGGAGTGTAAAAATTCGAATGATTGCTTAATTGGGCACTTACTTCTCGCATAGTGGATTCGTAGGAAGGAAGATTCCAACCTCCTACCGTAAGGGGTGTTTGAAGGATATGAGAATAAGGAGGCATCATGCCCCCATAGCCAAAACTTGTATTCGGATAAGGAGGTGAGACAAAGGATGGAAAGTGAGAATACATATCAGACATACCATGAGAAAAATGATCAGAGACCCAAGGATTTGACTGAGTACCATAATTCTGCATACCATAATGCGAAGTGGAAGGATCCATCCCCATGAAATGAGTGGAAACCATGGGGGGGGGGGGTAGTAGTAAATGAGGGAGAAAAAGGAACTCCACTATCCATGATAAAGAGAACTTAGTATAAACTCTTAAGGACAACTAGTAAGCAAAGAGCATACCAAAAAGTAAAATGGCCAATATGCATGCAAATGGGCTAAAGTGGTTGAGTGGCTTCCCTCGCTCAAGAAGGTATGTCTCGTCCAAGAGGGACCTGAGACTCCTTGCTAAAGTTTGGAGGTAATAGAATCAGTTATAGGGGCACTCATGGGCTTAAAAACCAGTCGGTCAGATCCCCCCAGAGAGGTAATCCTCCATAAAGGTTGTGTGTTGTCCGACCCCTATCTGACCTAGGGTACAAGCATAATAACCCCTGGAAGTAACCTATGAGATACCTATGTCAAGAAACTAATAAACCATTGTATAACCAATTCACAGGTGAGCAGTCGTAAGTCTGGATCACCATATGGGCAGTGTAGCAAAGCTTGAAACCTTGAAAGCACTTCCTCTCACAGAGGTATGGCTACTAGCTAGGTGAGTATCCAGGGGTTATCCCTTCAACTAACTTCACGGGACTTCGTGATTAAATCTAGTGTGAGCGAAGCCTCATGATCTTACCAATTATACAATGGAATTCTTAAATCCCTGTCTCAAATACATATGTTGATTTAATTTCCTTGGATAAGTTTACTCACAAAATCCTATTCCAAGGCACTAAATCCTAGACTCATTTGTGCACCCTAAAAATAAAATCGTGACTAATCAATTTTAGTTTAAAGCATAAATTTTATTGGTCATTGATTACTCAAAAAAGGGTATGGAAGTGAAACTCATGGTGTTATGACTCTACAAGAAGATAAATATGAATATAATGCAAAGTCTATCTTTAACTTTTCAATGAATGATATGCTAATAAAAACAGTGCAATTTTCAATTTGAACTCTGCAATTCAGAAGTAAAATGAAATATTTTTTTAAATGCACTAAGCTAATGATAAATGTTCAAAGACAAAAATGTTAACCAATGCAAAATGCCTATATTTTTGTATTTTCAATATATCAAAGAGAAAATACATGGACTGAGAAGCAGCCTGATATAAAAATTGTACTATTTATAAATGAAATAACTCAAGCAGAAGACCAAGAAGCCAAGCAAACAACCCAGGGTTCAAGGACAAATCAAAAATGAAAAAATAATGAGAAAGACTATGCCCATAAATTCAACTCCCAACAGGCCTCTTGTCAACCCAGAGAGGCTTAATAGGCACTACAGAGACCTAAGAAGGCTCAACACACATAAGAAGGCTCATCACACATCAAATCTCACCTAGAAGTCACTAAACCAAGTAAACAAGCAAGGAAAAGTGGTATACGTGACTGTTCAGGAGAACAATGTGTATATACGCAGCTTGCAGAGAGGCAGAGCACGTGTGTATGTGACTGTCAAGAAAAAAAGAGCATACATGATTTAAAACAAGGCCAGGCAAGGGAAAAAGGCTGGAAACTCAGACTTAGAGTGAACAGAAACTATCAAGCAGTGATACGACAAGAAACACAAAGGAAAAAAGGGCAATGCAAGAAGAAAAATACTTCAACCCTTAGAAGAATATCTCTCCCCAGTGAAGTCTCCAATTCTGTTATGAGGGAAAAACTCTCTATGGCCAAGGGTAAACCACAACAGACAAGTATGACTACAGAAATAAACTCAATTCCATCATATGCTATATAAACTAATGTGCAAGATAAGATAGAGGCCTACCTCGATCCAACATTCGATGATGTTCCACCGTTGAGCGCTTCAACCCAAAGCTTTAGACTTGCAAGAAGTTCTCGAAAAACAAGCAGAGCAAGTACATAGTGATAATATAAAGGGGTTAGCACATCAGATAGAATAATCCATTAATAAACATTACAAACATGCCCATGTATAACAATCATATATTTTCACGATACCAATAGGACGGGAAAGGAGTATATATATATTAATAATTGATCAGAAGAAGTGACAACATTACAGACTTCCGTGTCGGCACGGTTCAAAAACAAGGAACCAGGTTCCTTCCAACTGGGTCTCCACCACTTCAATCCTCCACCGAAGGCAAGCTCAAAGGGGAGAGACAATGAAGTCCTCTCAACAATAGGGAAAGAGCTTGGGGGCTAAACACTGTGTTCAGACTTGAGGGACAAAGGGATGCAAACTCAAAATGAAGTAATTTCTCTAGAGTAACTTTGCTCTCAAAGTTGAATGCTTTCTCTTGTTTTCCATAGCTCGGAATTGTGCTCTTGTAGCCTTCAAAACGCAATTGAAGGGCTGATTTGGAACGTTTCCAGTATATGGAAGGAAAGGATCATAGATCTCCTGTTGTGACATGGAAACCCAACTCTATTTTTGTATTTTTTGGCACAAATCCTGATGTACGCGGGTTGTAGTGGAGCAACCTACATATATGCTTACTGCATAGCTGATAGGGCGCGTATATGTAGAAAAATGTATATTTTTATCTCTGGATTCATAAAAAAGGGATGATAAGCCTTCATAGGGAAATGGAAAAAGGCCCTCTGTGCAAGATATTAATGGTGAGGCAAATCTTGCTATAATAGTTCTCATTGGAAAGGGGTCTGTCGGAATCGACTTGTTTCAAATATTTCTCTCCACACACCACTCAAGACTCTGACCCTCACACTCTGATATCTCTAACACATCAATTTCATTTCTTACGTGGCATGCCATTGATTGGCACACTCGAATATAGCATGTACTCAACACCACTGAGTCGATATGACCTGTTAGATGATGACCTCACTACATGACATCTTTAGATTAAATATTTTTTCCCTAATTTAAGGATCTTAAATGACTTACCTTTTTCCTTTCTTTCGAGACCCTTCACTTCCCAAGGTATCGAAAGAATATTCCTTCGATACCATATTCGTCGAGGTCCAAATGGTCGTTCATCCTCTTGAACTCCAAAAAATGAACTCTAACAACGAATTTCAAAGCCTTTTAAATCATTTATGTTCGATACATATTTCTAGGATAAGGGAATATTCCTTCAATGCCCTATATTCAAAGTTTAATTTAAACCTTACCTCAACAACCTCTGATGCCACAACTCTAATGGGTGCCACCTTCCCTACAACACTGCACTCGCGTCAAGTCAACATGCCTTTCTAGATAAAAGGGGAATATACTTTTGATACCCCCCCCATCGGAGCTCAAATTTATTTTCAAGTTTTCCCACTCCGATCCTATGAATCTAATGGTTATATTTTCGAATTAAAACCCCTTGTAGACTCTAATACATGAATTTGGGAAACCACCTCTCTTAATTATAATTAATGGCATAGATTGAGGTCGAATTTAGTAATAGTTCTTGTACACATACAAGTTATGGAACACTTACGAGTTTTTTAATACCTTTTAATGGCTATAAACACTTATCTTATGACCAATCTTCTTCCAAATTTTTTTAAACGCCATTCCATTTTGATTCACTAAGTGTTACTGTGTAGTTATTCACTCGACTCAATTACAGGTACTACATTTTATTATTTAATAGTTGGTATTTTCATGTTTTCCATGTTCTTTTCCCATGGGTTAATTCACTTCTTAACCCGATGATGAAGGATTAATCAACCAACTATCATGGTGAGCCATAATACCAGAAGAAAAAGGGGATCTTCTTATTTCAAGTCAACCTCCACGCTTGAAACTTTGTCTCACCCGGCTGAGGCCTTGGTGATAGAAACTACCTCCCAAATTAGTGGAGACCACGGTCCTGCATATGAGGAGATCTAAAAAAAATTCAATTTGGATGATTTTCTTGTAGAATACGAGAAAATGAAAATATATTGAAACAACCAAAAAAGAGGCATCCATCTGGTTGCTACCCGACCAACTCTTTTTCCCTACAATGAGGCCACACAATGGTGTTGCAACTAATTGAATGCAAACACCACAACCATCATGAGAAAACATGGGAAGCATGCAACATCCCTAAGGCTTGAAGAAATCGATATGAGATACCATCTACGCACTCCCACCTGTGCTCTCAATGAGCCATTCTTGAAAGGGTTTGCCAAGGTAACAAAGGGCCAATAAATCTAATGAAACATTGGTGGAGCGATGAAGATG
Source organism: Picea engelmannii (assembly GCA_009831015.1). Taxonomy (NCBI): domain Eukaryota; kingdom Viridiplantae; phylum Streptophyta; class Pinopsida; order Pinales; family Pinaceae; genus Picea; species Picea engelmannii. The sequence goes on along the minus strand of ML781749.1, from coordinate 218,262 downwards.
AGACCCTCAAGCAAGGACAAAAGTTGGTTCCCACCCAAAGGCTCAAGGAACCATATAAAATGTTAGTAGCCATTCTATGTCAGCTTTATGGCAAGGAGAAAATCACAGAGTTCCAAACTGATTGGTTTCCACTAGCCCATACCATCGTCAAAATAGGACAAGTGTTCAACTGGGCAGACAACTTGGCCTTCAACATTTGTCTTCACATGAAGAACATCCCAGGTATGAAAAATACATGTTTTTACATGTCATCCTACCTAGTTGATGCCATATGCTCCTCCTTGCAATTTCCTGACCTCGAGTGGAACTGGGACCAAAACCAACCCCCTATTCATGTGTACTTCTCTAAGCTCTAGAGCAGTAATTACAAGAAATATTTTTATGGAATTTTTAATCTTTTCCTCAATCCTCTACACTTTTAGTTTTTGTTTCCCAAGACATAGGATTTCCTTTGATGATAGGACTAGTATAAAATGGATTGCTAATTGGTTCCTATGTAAATATTATTTGTATATTAGGGTGTATGGAACCATTGGAGCCCCACACCTTTTACCCTATTTTTTCCCAGGCTGTATGTTGATGAGAGAGATTTCTTACCAAACCATGGGGTCAGGGGTCACTTCATTACTCCCAATTTGCAAAAAAAACGTTCAAGCCTTTTTTCTCAGTCCACATAGGGAATTACACCATTTCCAACGACCCTCATGCAAGAAAGGAGGTAGAAACCCTACAAGAGTTATGCTTATTCCTAGGAGATCCTAAATTCCATGACCCAGATGAGCTTGCATTCAACCATGTCAGATCCATCGGTCTCACCCACTCTAACATCCATGTAGTTGATTTTGAAGAAGACGTGTTTAAAGGAATGCTATCGTATGAGGAAGCCCTAAGTAAGTTACCCAATGATGCTGTCAAACATGAGTTGGAATGTGAACAAGAGGAAATTAAGAGAGTGAAAATTGACTAGTTCCATAGATTGCTCCAACAGGAATAAGTCAACAACAACGTTAAAAAGAAAAAAAAAAATTAGGAAAGGGGAAAATTTAGAACATAAGAGACTTCAGGTTGAAGAGGAATATCAAAGAAGGAAAATCGAGGATGAAATAATAAAAAACCAAAATAAACTTAAGGCATAATAGGCTGCACTTCGAAGGAATAAAGTTGAAGAAGCCAAGGAAAATAAATTGGATGATGAGGAAGAGGCCAAGAGATTGGCTGATGAAACCAAATATAAATGGGCAGTACCAAATATAAATGGGCAGTTGAAGAAGTTGAGGCTAAGAAAAAGGTAGATGAGTTGTTGAAACAACATCAGTTGCATGATTTGAGTCAGACCCCAAACACTTCATCAACGCCCATTCTGGGTATTATGAACATGCCACCTCAAGACTACACTCCTCTCAATATTATTCCAAGGGATTCTTCTTTTTCTTATCAATCCTTGAATTTTTAGGGCACTGTGGTGGAAATTGGAGACTACTATTATGATAATAAAATGAGGGGTATTGAGAAGAGTTTGAGTAAAAGGAAAAGAGGAGAAGACACCTGATCCAAGTCATTTATAGAGAGAGTAGTATAATGGAAGGCATGACCCTCTCCTGAAGAGAATGTTGTTTAGGAAACCTCTGCACTCCATGCTTTTGTAGAACTAAATTCCTCATCCATAATTGAAGTATCCAATGCCCTAAACACCGCAAAAACCATGGTTATAGAGTTGGAGGCAGATTTAAGAGATTCAAAAGAGAGGCTTACTTCATAGTTCGAGAATGTGGCAAGAGTAGTTGACACTCTCAATACAAAAAATTTGAACTGAGCCCTAAAAGCACAAAGAGATCAAATGAATGCAGAGTTTGAAATAAGGATCAAAACTCAACAGGAAACCCATAACAAAGAATTGGAAGCAGAAAGACACAATCTCAAAACAATCATGGAAGGGAACAAGACATATAAACTTGTTGTAGAGACTATAAAAACCCAAGCATTATAGCTAAACGAGAGATTTGCAACAGATCAGAAAGAATTCCTAAGTCTTCTTGGTAACATACAAATGGGTCGATAAGAACAACTCAGGATACAAAATAAACTGGTAGAGATTCAAGGAAGGTATCAGGAAGCCCATGAGGATTTAGAGAAGATGCTCGGTTGGAAAGATATGTGCGAGAATCCCCCCACTACAATGCCATTATATTACGATAGAGAAGGACTCTGATGTCATATATTATTTGACACTTGTAAACCCCTTTTCAAGAATGTACAAGTCACCCAAAAGGCAACAATTGATGCCTTCATAAGGCTGTGGAATAGCTCAATTGATCTCATGGAAAAAATTAAAATGCAACCAATGCTCCCTATTTATGAGGCAATGCCCGCGACCACAATAATTGTTGAGGTGGAAGAATGCAAAGAAATCATACAAGTAAGCATACAAAGCTTAAATCAAATTGAAAGATAATATTTGGAGAAACACCTGTTAATACCTACCCGGCTCACCAGTAAAATCAAACACTTTGTTAAAAGTGCAACAAAGGAGTTACATCCATAAGTGTCCACTAAAGTTTGTAGTGGATAATTAATCGTGGAGAAATTTCAATCGGGATATCTTGAGGACATAATGAAAGATTATTCCCTCTGGGAGGAATATCAAGATCAAATGTAGGGGTAGAGCAACTCATGATAATAAAATTAGATGTCTCCTTTCTCTGCTATCGTCATCTTGTTTCTGATTTGGAATATGAAGAGTCATTTTGTAAAATAGTCATGGATTCATAATTGCAAGATTATCATGTAAAAAATGACTCCTCATTATAAAAGAAGGAGGATTGTCCATAAGAAAGGGTTTGTGGTTTCTCGATGTAGCATGACATTAATATTTATACTACACGTGAATTTGAACCTGAAGACATTTTTTGAATATTGTGGTGTTAATGTTTATGAATGTGACTATTCAATTTATGCATGTAGTATGTGGATGTTGGTTTATGAATTACTTCTAATTTAATGTTCTCATTTTTACAGTTACCATGGTTTTCAAATTGAGTACAACAACAATGTGATACAATTAATTAATCAATTACTTGATTTTAACTGGCTATGTTGTTAAAAATTCATGTTACTTGTATATATAAGTTTTTTCTGCACAACTAATACAAATATTTCACTGTACTCATCCTTTTTAGGTTTCTCCTAATTAGGATAGCATAGTATACAATATAATAGTAACTGCATCTTAGGACTGTAATCATTCATTTGATCTTAGAAGTAGTTAGTTAGTATTTTCATTTTTAATTCATTTGAGAACCTATGGCTCTCAGATTCATATTTAGTTAGGATATTAGTTAGATTGGTAACCAGTTCAAAATCAAGTTGACAACGCTATCCCAAACGAGAGTGTATCTAATTGGTACCTTCCATCAAGAGTTTTCCATCATTTGATTGAACATGTCATTTTGGATCATCAATAGAAATGGAGCTAGAACGAGAGCCATAGAACTGAACGTCTGCAAATATAATCTCAAACCCTTCCAATTCTATTCCACAAGTAAAAAATTCCTCGTTAAGTGATTCCCACCAAATTTTCTCTGAGCACACTTTCCTTCCTTTGAAGTACATTGTGAACACACCAACGTAGGTCTGCACTCACCACACTTTTTCTCATCCCAAAACTACCTTTTCTTTGCCACAACCTCGTATCCTAAAAATCTATGATATTGATGCCATAGTCAGATACTCTACTGAACGTACCAACCATACCCTAACTAGGTAACTGAGAAGAAAGACCAGATAGCTCCCCTTAGACTATTCTCTTCCTGAAAATCAACAATACCTTGTCAATACATATCCCTTCTTCACCAACCTACACTCCTATCAAGGAAACCCTTCCTTTAGAACCCCATAGTATCACGTACTTGAAGATGCATCTGATTTTCCTGAGACTTATGACTTTGGCCTTGAATAATATTTGTTAGATGGTGGAGTAGGAGGTAGACCAAAATCTCCTCCCGAATCACCACCTTACACTCCAAGAAATGAGTTGTAGGAAAACTCTAAAGAAATATACAAGTTTGAGAGTGAACTTGAAAATAACCCACATCATTCTATTCTATATCAACCCCCAAACATGGTTGGAGCAAATGCGAACTAGAATTTGCCTCTCTACTAGCCTTGGTTGTTTGTTGACGTAGTCTATGTACTGGGGATTCAACATGATATGTCCAGACACCCTGAGAATTTCCTACCAAAATTCAACCCTGACAAAAAAGATTCAGCTAAAAACAATGTAAAGAAATTCCTGCTAGTTATTAGGTTATAGAGCATTCGACATGAAGACATCGGCTTTTGTTTGTTTCCCCTTTTGTTTGAAGAGAAATCTTCGACTTGGTACTTCTCCTTAGAATAAGTCTCCATTACCAATTTGAGAACCTTTGAAACCATTTTTCTCAGGAAGTTTGGAGAAAATAAGACACCAACCACCTAGGTTTTAGAACTCTCGAGAGTCAACATGGATTCAAAAGAATTGGTGATTGATTACAATCAATGTTTCCTTACTTTGCTTAAATGAATCGAATGTGTCTCTAAACCGGCTAAATATGTAACTATTGAATTCTACACCTCTGGTTTACCTATTTCCATGGCCATGTCTGTAAAATAACTATGAGAAATGCACTCTAGAAGAAGCTTTCTAGGAAGCCCTTAAATTTGAAAAGAATATGATGAGTTTAAAGGGGAATTCTAACTCCGAGCCATCTAAATACAAAGTTAAGGGTAAAGCTTGTACGTCCAAACACATTGAAGATAAAAGGCCCTCTGATTCAATGGATATGGAATCTCTTCAAAGGATCATTAAGAAATTATCCAATGATCTGATAAACTTGAAGAAAGGTGGTGGAGAAGGATCCTCTAGTTAGACCAAATTATTTAGGTTCCCCCCCAAGAAATACAAAAACATTGCACCAACCAAGAAAACCACCCCTTCTCATATGGAAGGCATTAACATGGAAGATATTGTCTAGGATCTTCAAACTTGGGCAACAAAGAATATGATTGAAATCAATGAATAAGGAGACGAAAGTAAGGAACAAAAAGAACAACCTTATGAATCTAAAGAGCCTAAAGAGAAACAACTAAATTCATTCTAGGATATTTCTTATGGGGGGGTGAAGAAGAATTAGAAGAGGTACACATGTCACAAAATGATGTTACTACTAGGAGTGTCAGGAAGAAGGCTTTTGATGACACCCCTAGTACTTCTAATCCTACTTCTTGTTCGACAACACAGGTATTCCAACATAGGACGAACACCTTCAGTAACCACTCACATAACCAGATCAAAGATCAACACAACGATGTTTTCATGTGGTAAAACCCCTAAAAGGAAACATCCACGGCCCCATCCAACGCGGCCACTTGGAGTAGTTTATTAATGCAAAGAAAAATATTACAGAGATATTTTACAATAGAGTTTATCACAGTCGATCATCGACAAATGACCCTCCATGATCTTTAAATAGAGATCATGGACCAATAGGGTGTTAAGCCACATATCTATGGCCATTAATATCGAGGAGAGTATGAACCGTCGGATCACTCTATGTCGGGAACATATCGTGACCTTCAGATTTCCTAACTACAAATGAAAACTAATGCATACTAAATAAATACACTAGGAGACACACTTTTACCTAGCGACACATTAGACCAAGTAGATCTTAACTAACTCCTAAGTGTCTAAATATCCTCACATCCCCACTTAAGAACAAATTGGGATAGGATTGAAGGATTTAAAATAGTGACACAATAGGAGAAGGAAGGAGGCATTAGAGCCTATCCTCCCTTAATGACAACTTCCTGAACTCCTAACATAGATCGAAGTTTGGAAAACTTTGCTTCTGTAAGAGACTTTGTGAAAATGTATGCAACTTGATCTTCTGTAGGAAAAAAGAGAACTTCAATAACTTGCTCATGAATGAGCTTTCTGATGAAGTTCATGTGTAGCTCAATGTGTTTTCTACACTAATGTTGAACTAGGTCTTTGGCGAACTTGATGGCACTCTGATTGTCGCATGAAAGGATTGTCAGATGCTGCTGCTGGAATCCAAACTCTGAAAGGATATTTCAAAGCCACAAGGCTTCTTGACTTGCATTTACTGCTGCTCGATACTCTGCTTCTATTGAAGAAAGTGCAATAGCTTGTTGTTTCTTACAGGCCTAAGTGACAGGTCCTGAACCATGGCTGAAAACATAACCTGCAGTATACTTCCGATCATTAGGGTTTCCGAACCAATCTGAATCAGTGAAAGAAAACAATAAAGGAGTCCCCCCTAAAATGTAATGTATCTCGAGTTGAATTGTACCACAAAAATAGCGAAGTATCCTTTTAGCTGCTTTCTAATGCCTTTCATGGGGTGTTTTCATATAACGGGAAACAAGACCAACAACAAAGGAAAGATCAGGACGAGTATGAGTCAAGTATAAGAGGCTACCAACTAACTGATGGTACAAGGTGGCATCAACTTCGGGAGAAGTATAGGTGGAAGTAAGATTGAATCCAGACTGGAAGGGAGAAGGGGTTGGTTTACAATCATCCATGTGAAAGTGACGAAGAAGGTCACAGGCATACTTAGACTAGGAAAGAAAAATTCCTTCATTGGTTTGCAAAACTTGGAGTCCAAGGAAATAGTGCAAAACTTCTAAGTTTGTCATCTCAAATTTCTTCTTAAGGATGGTTTTCACATGGTTTAAAATTTTTGAGTCTCTATCGGTAAGGATAAGTTCATCAACATAAAGGACAAGAATTATGAGATGGATTCCTAATTTCTTGGTATAGACATTAGGATCAAAATGGCATCTAGAGAATCCAGTGGCAATAAGAAACTTGTCCATTTTTTCATACCAAGCTCAGGGAGCTTTCTTGAGACCATAAAGAGATTTCTTGAGGCGAAAAACAAGGCTAGAGTCATTCTAGACATAGCTAGGAGGTTGTTCCATGTAGATTTCTTCCTGCAAATTTCCATGCAATAAGGCGGATTTAACATCCATCTGATGGACCTGCCATTTATGTGAGGCAACAAGGGAAAGAATAAGGCGGATGGAATTCATTTTGGCTACAGGGTCAAAGGTTTCATTATAATCAATTCCTTCAACTTGGGAAAATCCTTTGGCAGCTAACCAAACCTTGTGTCTTTCAACACTTCCATCTGATGCATACTTAGTTATGTAGACCCATTTGCATCTAACAAGTTTTCTTCCTTTTGGAAGAGGTACAAGATCCCAAGTATCATTTTCCATTAAAGAATGATACTCTTCATTCATTGTTGTATCCCAATTTGGATGACCTGAAGCTTCTGCAAATGTCTCTGGATCATGAGTTTCTAAAACTTGAGCCAAAAGAGAAGAGGCTCGCTGGAACTATGAATGTGTCTGATGCTGATATGAAGGATCACCGAAAAGATCACCAAATTCTCCTCATGTTGAACAAACCCAACTAGGAAGCGGTGGAGTTGGTGCTGGTTCAGGTTCAAAGGACTCATCTGGAGGAGGGTGAGAAGGCGCAGGTGGATTTTCATCCTCACTATCATCATCTGAAGAAGAAATGAGATCATAAGAAGGCACACATGCCGAAGATGTCTTGTAGGCTGAAGAAGGCACAATCCCCGAATTAATCTCCCAGGCCAAAGAAGGCACAAACGACGAATTAGGCTCGCAGACCAAGATATTTTCATCAAATTTAACATCCCTTCTAATAATAATTTCATTACAATGTGATTGAAGAAGTCTGTAACCTTTGAAATATTCAGAATAACCAACAAATATACACTTCTCACTTTTAGGATGCAATGCTTTCCTTTTCTCATCAAGAATGTGAGCCCTTCTTATAATGCCAAATACACAGAAGTGACTTACATCTGGTTCAATTTTAGTCCAATCTTCTTTTGGTGTTATATTTTTAAGAGCCTTTGTGGGAGTGAGATTTACTATGTAATTTACACAGTTGATGGCTTCTACCCAATACTTTAGACTTAATCCCTTAGATTGGATCATACAATTAGCCATTTCTTTTAATGTGCATTTCTTTCTCTCAACAACACCATTTTGTTGTGGTGTATATGGAACACTGTGTTTCATTTTGATTCCTCGTGTAGTGCAATAACTTGAAAAAATTATTGTTCACATATTTACCTCCATTATATGTTCTTAACCTTTGAATTTGATGTCCAGATTTCTTTTCTACAAGGGCCTTGTAGGCAAAAAAATTGTCAAAAACTTCTCTCTTAAGTTTTAAGAAGTAAACCCAAGTACGTATGGAAAATTCATCAATGAAAGTTAATAAATACCTGCACCCATAAAAAGAAGAAGAAGAAATTGGACCACACAAATCACTGTGAACAAGCTACAAAGGACCCGAGGCATGCCAAGAGACATGTTTGTCAAAATTGTCTCGATGTTGTTTTTAGAGAACACAACCGACACAAACACCGCCTTTGCATGAAACAAGAGGAAGACCAGTCACCATCTGTTGATTACATAGTTGCTGCAATGAGCAGTAGTTTAGATGACCAAACCGCTCATGCCATAGTTTTCTCAAGTCATCGCTATGAGCAACAAAAACTGATGAAAAAGATGATGACCCAAAGTTATCAAATTTGTACAACCTAGTAATATCATCAACATTTCTAGTTGCAAGAACATGCTTAGGATCTTTTAGATACTTGATTACAACTTGGTGAGGTGAAAACTCTACAGTTTTAACTTCACCTGAATGAGTGATTTGATATACTGATAGAAGGTTACAAGAAAGACTTGGAACACATAATACATCATTGAAATGACCATTTTCTACTTGAACTGTTACAGATCCTTCAACACTAAGAGATCTATCATCACCAACAAATATTTTCTTGGTGTTACATTCATTTAGAGTGGAAAATATGGCTCTATCCTTAGCCATATGATAAGATGCTCCAGAATCAATAAGCCACTCATTAGAAGTAGAAGTAGAAGTAGAAGTAGAAGTTGTATTGAAGGAGAAACCAGAAGCAGAAAGTGCATGTCCATGAGAAGAGAAGAATAAGTAGAATCAATACTGATGTTGTGCTTCTTCATCGCTGCTTCTAAAGCTTCCATCTTCTTTAAACATTTGGACTCATCATGACCATCTTTATCACAAAAGTTGCAATGTCAGTTAGTATTCTTACTTTTATATTTTTCATTTTTGTCACCATTAGGAGTGGAAGCTGTCTAAGTGGGTTTGGGACCCTTATATTGCTTATTGTTGTGGCGAGGATGTTGCTTCTTGGTATTCTTGCGTTTATCTTTTTGATGGAAAACTAAGGCTTTGTTGGAGGTACCTGCAATGCTGATCACTCCAAGTTGTACAAGCTTATCTTGCTCTCTAATCAAAGAATCACTTCTCAAGACTAGGTTTTTTATAAGCTGCCCCTAGAGCCTCTTGCATGGCCTAAAAGGTAGATACAAACATAGAATATGAACTACCTATCTTAGAAAGTATAAGATAGATGCAACGATCTTCTTCTATATTTATCTTAGATTCTTCACATAAAAGTCTGAGTGTTTTAAACTTAGATAGATAGTCTTCAATGCAAGAAAAATCATTTAGAATTAAAGTCAATACTTGATTTTCTAACTGTTGTTCTCGAATAATATTGTGTTTACCAAACACAGATTCAATCTTGTCCCAAGTTTCTTTGGGTTGATCAAGTGATTGAAGGTGGAACCTTAAATCAGGAGAGATGGACATTCTGATTAATCCACGTGCTTCATCATTCCTATTATCCCATTTGGCTTTCTTATCAGCATTAGTGGGTGTTATTTCCTTTCCCAAGGTAATCTGGTACAAGCCTTTACTTCTTAATAAATCCTCCATATGAGATTTCCATTGGAAGTAGTTGGTGTTGGTAAGTAAGAGATTACTTGTAGAAGACATATTAAATATGCAGATAATACATATTTAAAAACTGAAAATGATGATCTGAATGGAAAGAGCTCGAAACGTTATGTGGTTTAAAAAACAAATGGCACTGAAAACGGACTTCGGATGTGAGAGTTATGCCATTTTTAAAACAAAGTCATAAACGATAACCAAAGGACCATGTGGTAGTGTAAGTTTCTTTATGAAGTGACCCACTTTTATAAAGAGAATTAGGTCTCACTTTTACATAGAAAAGATGCATGCAAAATAAATAACTCTAAAATAAAATATTAAAACTACTTATAGTGATTCACTTTTATACTTGAAGTGAAATACACTTTACAATTTTAGCATGAACTTTTTTTTCAAAAAAAGTAACAAAAGAGAGACTTGAACTCAAGACCTCTTACTTAATAAGAAAAATTTTAACCAAATGGTCTAGGAAAACATATTGTAATGTTCATAAGGAGGATTGTTGTTGTTGAAGACGGCCTTGGAGAGCGTGCTAGATCTCGGTTAGATTACCTGGAAGATGCACATTTTCCTATATGTTTCTAATTTTCTGAGATGGCATAGGGTGCAGGGAAAAGAGCATATGAAAATTTAAAAGAGTAGCAACACGGAAATAAAAAAATTAAAACCAAAATACTTTTCTGCAAAAAAAATAAAATTTTGTATTCAAACTTTATACCTTCGGATATGACTATAATGACCATACCTTGGGAAAATGAAAACCTTTTTGAGTGAAACAAAAGTGTTCTTGAATGAAACGAGTGATCCAGACATAATGGAATAGTCCTCTCATCCCATAAATGTATGGAAATGACAGAAAATGGAGATGAGACAAATCAAATTCATGATCTCGATCTACAACAGTAGTGGGTCTTCAAACAAGCTCTTATACCATGTTCGACAAAACAGGTATTCCAACAGAGGATGAACAAATTCAGTAATCACTCACATAACTAGATCAAAGATCAACACATCGATGTTTTCACATGGTAAAACCCCTACGGGGAAACATCCACGGCCCCAACCAACGCGACCACTTGGAACAATTTATTAATGCAAAGAAAAAGATTACAGAGATATTTTACAAGAGAGTTTCTCACAATTGATCATCGACAAATAACCCTCCATTCTCTTTAAATAGATATCATGGACCAATAGGGTTTTAAGCCACAGATCAATGGCCATTAATATCAATGAGAGTATGAACCGTCAGATCACTCTATGTCGGGAACATATCGTGATTGTCAGATTTCCTAACTACAAATGAAAACTAATGCATACTAAAGAAACACACTAGGAAACACACTTTTACCTAATGACACATTAGACCAAGTATATCTTAACTAACTCCTAAGTGTCTAAATATCCTAACACTTCTCCCACCACTTCCATTACCAGACACTCATCTTCTCCAACCAAAACTACTCCCAATCCCTCCAAGACCACATATTCCAACCATAAAATGATTGATCAAACACAAAAACCTAGTGCTTCATCCATATCCCTGGCCAAGTTGGAATATGATTTCCTAGAAGATATGAAGAACACTAAAGCCAACATTTCCCTGTTTGAGCTTATGAATATTCCACAAATTCAAGAGAATTTTATTAAAAATTCACAAGGGAAAAATTCCACTGGCACAAAAGAAATTAATGTTGGAACAAATAAGGGAATGGCCAAGGAATGTCCTTCTAACAATAACAATCCACATAAGAGTCAAATAGTGACAAATGCATCACTAACCGAACATAGGTCCAAATCTACCAATCTGACTTTGCTCATTACTTTTAAAATATTTAATAGGAATGTTCATAACTGTATGGTAGACTCAAGAGCCTCATCTAATTTCATTCCCCTCAAGTTCTTTGAAAAGCTTAATGTCAAGCTTGAACCGTATGATATTCAAATTATTCAGTTAGACAGAACCAGAGTTAAAAATTTTGGGGAATTGAAAAAGTCTTGATAAGAATGTCTGTTAATCCAAAAGTTCATCAAACTATTGATATAATCATAGTAGACATACCTGACAACTATGACATGATTTTAAGTCAGGATGGGTCAGCTATGTTGAATGGTTACTTTTCTATTGATTGGTCTCATTTATGGCTTCCTTATAATGGTAAAATGAATCATATCAAAATTGATAGGGAAAGGTATTTGAAACATGTATTTACTAACCTAAATGACCCAAATGAACCGATAATGTTTAACAACTCAATTTTGGGTAATTATTCATATGAGACATTTTTTGGGAATTTTACAGCTAAAACATCATCTCTACATAATCTAACACACAATATGGAATCATTCATTGCACCCATATAATTGAGCCTAGCTATAATATATTTGATTAGGTTAACAGTCCCCCGGATGTACAACCTAACATAGTTTCTAAGAATAGATTAGAAATTCTTGTTAAGTCTACTAACCCCACTAAAACAAAAAAAAATATGAAAACTTGAAATCGACTTTTGAAACAAAGAAAGGGGATGCTAACATATGGAAACTATTTTTTGACAGATCCAAATATTTAGAAGGTGTAGGTGTTGGTTTCATATCGAAAGATCTGGAAGGAAGAAATACATTAATTGCATGCAGACTAGAATTATGCACCAATAATACTGCCGAATATGAAGATTTAGTGTAGGGACTAAGAAAGACAGTAGATTTGAAAGTTGAGAAAATCAAGGTATTTGGTGATTATGAAATTATCATAAGACAGGTAAGAAACACCATCCATTGTCTTTCAAGTCATTTAAAGAATTATCAATTAGATGTTTGGGAACTAATCAAATCCTTTGATGCATTTTATATTAGTTATGTACCTCTTTCACTGAATTGTGATGTTGATTTTCTAGCCAATGTAACATCCATATTAATACCCTCGGATCAATTAATGCATGAAACTTTCTCTTTTTAACTTTTGTATAGGCCTTCAATTCCCGACAACATCACTAATTGGAGATTCTTTGACGATGACCAACAACTTATAAATTTATTACACCTCAAAGATACTTTCAAAGGGTCTATTATAGATGAAGGCCAACATGAACAAATGGTGAATCCATATACTATTGACCCAACTAAATCAAAAAACCTGTCAAGTTCGGCCAACAATATCCCCAAAAATGTATTAAGATTGGAGAAACTCTATGATCTCTAGGATAAATTCAAGAAAATCACCAATTGCAAGCCCAACATTTCACCCATGTAGTTGGAAGTGGTGAACTTGGGGACAAATACCATGCCTCAAAAACATTAATCTGGGAAAAAAATTCCCTCCTCAAGAAAAGCAGTCTTACATCAAATTATTCAAAGTATATAATGACATATTTTCCTGGACCTATGAGAATATCAAGAGATATGACACCAAAATCATACAACACATCATTCCCATGAAGCCTCAGAAAAAAATGTTCAACAAAAGATAAGGAAGATGCACCCCAACCTTGAGATTTAGGTCAAAGTAGAATTGAATAAGTTTTCAGATGCCAAGATCATATTCCTAGTGAGGCATACATAATGGATCTCCAAATTAGTACCAGTAAGGAAAAAAATGGTGATATAAGGCTTTGTATTGACTTCAAGAATATTAAAAAAGCCTCAGAGAAATATAATTACCCAATACCTCTGATGGAACAAATTCTTCAGTGTGTGTCTGTCTCTAAGATACTTTACCTTTTAGATGGATTTTATGGTTATAACCAAGTCTTAGTGTCCCATGAGGATCAATTAAAAATGACTTTCAAGACTAAGTGGGGAACATATGCTTATAGGAAGATGCCATTCGGTCTCATCAATGATGGAGCGACCTTCCAAATGGCCATCGACATCACCTTCATGGGTCTACTTGGAGAATGTGTTTTAGTGTATCTTGATAACATTACTATCTTTTCAAAGGACATAAAAGACCATATAAATCATTTAAAGAAAGTATTCAATAGGTGTAGAAGATATGGTATCTCTCTCAACCCTAAGAAATTAGTTTTTTTTTGTTGATGAAGGAAAATTGTTAGGGTTCATTGTTTCCAAGCATGGTATGAAAATCGAACCTGAGAGAATTGAAGCTATTACCAAAATTTCTCCCCCTCATAAAAAGAAATCCATGCAGTCATTCCTGGGAGTAATGAATTTTGTGAGACAATTCATCCCCATCTTTTTTGAAATAGTAAAACCCATGCAAGACATGATAAAAAAAGAACGTGGAATTTAGATGGGGATCTAAAGAAAACGTATCTTTTGATAAGATCAAATTAGACATAGTACCATCTCCCGCATTGTTAAGACCAAACTTCAGTCGATAGTTCATCCTGTACACATTCACTTCTGACATCACATTTGCAGTTGTTTTAAAGAAGAAGAACTAGGAAGGATATGAATTCCCTACAACTTTTATGAGTTTTGGATCACAAGGAGAAAAACTGAACTTCCCATAGGTGGATAATAAATCCTATGATGTATTCAAAGATATCAAACACTTCAGGCCATTATTGGTCAAATCTAAGACCAAAGTTATTGTTTTGTAGCCTGTTGTCAGGAATCTCCTGGTACAGAAAGACTTACCAAAAAAGAGAGAAATTTGGATTACAACTTTACAAGATTACGACCTAGAGATTAAGCCTGCAAAAATCGTCAAAGGCTAGGGACTATTAAAACTGGCTACTAAATAAATAAGTGATGAATTACATGAAGATGCTTTGTATCAAGATCAAGATTTGTTTGAAAGAGAGGTCTATTACATCCCTGTTAACTATGGCCAATGGTTTTACGAAATAAAATATTACTTAACTCACAGGTCAGCCCCACATCATCTAGATCCCCAAAAAGAAAAGATCCCTCAGAATCAAGTCTCCTCAGTATCATCTCATCCAAGGAATGTTATGCAGGAAAAATTATGATGGTTTTTTTCTCAGATGTCTTGAGACAATGAATGCATAAAATGTATTATCCGAACTTCATGATGGACCAACTGGTGGACATTACGGTGGAGACACCATTGCTCACAAAATCCTCAAATCTAGCTATTACTGGCCCACTTTATTCAAATATTCTCATGCATATGCAAGAAAATGCAACCAATGCCAAAAGTTAGATGGGAGAGAAGAGAAAGATCAATTTCCCCTACAACTTGTGATAATCGAACATCCCTTTAAACAATGGGGGTTGGATGTAATCGTGGAAATCAATACTAATTCTTCCCAACTACACAAATACATCTTGAAAACTACCAACTATTTAACTAGATGGAGTGAAGCAAATCCCTTGAATACTATCAAGGAAAACTAGGTGACTTCATTCCTTAAATCTCATATTATCACTAGGTTTGGAGTTCTTGAATCATTAGTCTTTGATAATGCTAAATATTTTTCTTCTCTGAAATTGACTGAATTTTCTCTTGAATGAAATATTAAGGTTAAGTATTTAGTCAATTAAAACCCACAAGGAAATGGTTTGGCATAGTCAACTTATAATAACCTCATTAAATTATCAATAAAATTGTCAACGATCATCAAAGAAATTGGCACCTCGCCCTTCAAAACACCCTTTGGGACAACAGAGTGACTCCCAAATCATCTATTGGGAACTCCTTTATTTTTTATCTATGGAAAAGAAGCCAATGTGCCTACCCATACTTTCCTACCCACCTTGCACCTAGCCCAATCTTCCCAAGATGAGGCTTTCCTAGTAATGAAAGAGAGATTAAACATGTTGTTAAAACTGGAATAAGAAAGGGAAAAAGCTAAAATGAACCTAAAACACCATCCAAAAATGATAAACAAATGGATTGATGAGTCAGTTGTGGGTAATAAATGTATTTAGGAGGGAGACCTCATTATCAAATGGGACAAAGCTAATGAAATAAAGGGAAAACACACTAAATTCCAGAAGTTGTGGTTAGGACCCTATCCAATTCACCAAAAAATAGGTCCTGGAGATTTCAGACTTAAAACATTGGAGGGAGATGAAGAGGAGCTCCCTGTCAATGGAAAAATCTTAAAACAATATTTCTCTTGATCACTTATGGTGATATATCCTTGTACAAAGTAAGGTTTTCACTATTTTTTTCCCTTTTTTGTCTTTTTCACTCCAATTGACCTTCCTTTTTCTCCCAGTTTTCCTTTTACATGCTTTCATTTCAATTTTCCTTTTTTCACTTTTAAGTTTAGAATAGGTTATTGTTCACTGCACTAGACCAACCTTTTCCTTCACAACAGGAACTCAATATTGTTTGATTTAGTGAATTCTTTCTCCTAAGAATTCCTTTTTCATATTGAAGAATCAATTTTCCTTGGGATCAACATTTATCTTGATGAGTGATGATGGTATAGAAAAGAGGAACTTGTTCACCTGTGCCAAGAGAAAGCTTCTAACCTGTAAACTCAATTCCTTTTGATGGTTCTATCAATTATCTCTAATCGTGTGACCACTCTCATGACATGCCTGTGTTCCACTCAAGTTTTTCGAAATGTAATGAATTCAATGTCTTCTTCATAATTCCAGTGATCCTTCCATTGATACTCCTAATTCTAAATGCATATGTGATTCATATTTATGGACCCACAAGAATGAACTATCGATTGATACTATCATATCAAAGTAACTCTCATATCACCCTGGTTCCTATTCACCTTCACCTATGCTGCGAAAGAAATACATAAATTGTATATCTAAAAGGTGAATACAGAAAATCATAATCATAAGAAAGGTGAAAATTCTACTAAAATTGTGGGAAGTACAAGTAAACCCATTGGGGCTATGGACGCTCGCTGGAAACAGGGCCATGCTTTTATGATACCAAAAAATATTTGTCGAGGCTATGGACAGTCGCTCAAAGCAAAGCAATACCGAGAAATAAAGATTAGGAAAACACTTTAGTTTATAACAATCAATAAAAATTCCTTTGTGGTGTTACTCCCAATGTTTTATTGTAGATGTATGAAATAAACACCCATTAACGCTTACCAGAATTATGTGGAAGATCATTGGTAACAAATATTTCTTCTGTCTTGTCCTTAGGATGATTGATGTGGGGTCCTCAATCTACATATTGTATGAACTGTGTAGAGGTAAAATTTCCATTGATCTAGTTGAAGTCACTTTATTTTGAGATCATAGATAAATGTTTCTTCCCAGTAAGTCACCATTTTTTTTGCTCACCTCCCATAACAACCCATTTTATTTTTTAATGTTCCCCTCCATTTGTTCTAAAATTATTTACAAGGCATAGATTCCTACTTCACTAAGGAGGTATGAGCACTATGAATATTTGTTCTATCACTTATACTATCTATGCATTCTTCATGAATGGAAACCCATGGGCCATAGTCAGAAATAGTTTCCATGGTACTGCACTTTTCAACCCTTCTACCCAAATTTTATCGTCCCCCCTCTCATAGTAAGAACTTGAACCCTGTTTATACTTAGCCAGTGTGATAGATATCAATCTCTCACTTTTATCCTAATTGATGATGGATTCAGAGCAAATATCAAACTATCTTACATTCCGACAGAAACCTTTCCGATGTTCTCATTGGAAAGGGGTATGTCAGAATCGTCTTCATCAAAATATTTCTCTCCACACACCAATCAATACTTCGACCCTTGTGCTCCAATAGCTATGAAACATAAATTTCATTTCTTATGTGGCATCCCATTGATGTAAAAACTCAAATCCAACATGTAATCAACATCATCAAGTCGATACGACCTATTAAATCAAGACCTCATCACATGGCATCTTAAGATTGACCCTTTTCCCCTATTTATGGATCTTAAACGACTTACCTTTTTCCTTTCTTTTGAGTCCCTTCACTACCCAAGATATTGAAGGAATATTCCTTCAATACCATCTTCGTCGGGGTACAAATGGTCCCTCATTCTCTTGAACTCTGAAAATTGAACTCTAACTGTGGATTTCAAATCCTTTTAAATCATTTATGTTTGGAAAATATTTCTAGGATAAGGGAATATTCCTTTGATGCCCATCCAACTCTTTTCCCCTACAATAAGGACACACAATGGTGTTTCAGGAAATTCGACGTGAACACCACAACCATCGTGAGTAAAGAGGGGAATTATGTGGCATCCCTAAGGCATGAAGACATCGGTATGAGATGCCATCTACCCAGTCCCACCTATTCTCTCAATGATAAATTCTTTAAAGGGTTCTCCCAAGGTAACAAAGGGCCATTAAAGCTAATGAAACATTGGTGGGCCGATGAATACGAGAACCTCAAGCAACGACAAAAGTTGGTTCCCACCCACAAGCTCAAGGAACCGTATAAAATGTTAGTATCCATGCTATGTAGGATTTATGGCGAGGACAAAAGAAAACACTTCTAAACTTATTGGCTACCACTATCCCATACCATCGTCAAAACAGGACAATTGTTCAATTCGACAAACATCTTGGCCTTCAACATATTTATTCACATGAAGAACATCCTAGGTATGAAAAAACCATGTTTTTACATGTCATCCTACCTAGTTGATGTTATATGTTCCTCCGTGCAATTTCACGACCTCGGGTGGAACTAAGACCAAAACCAACCCCCTATTCATGTGTACTACTATGATCTCTAGAGAATTAATTACAAGAGATATTTTTATGACATTTTTAATCTTTTCCTCGACCCTCTACACTCTATTCTTTTTGGTTTCCCAAGACATATGATTTCCTTTGAAGCTAGGACTAGGATGAAAGGGATAGTTGACTGGTTCCTATGTAAATACTATTCATATATTAGGGTGTATGGAACCACTGGAGCCCCACACCTCTTACCCTATTTTGTCCCAGACCATCTGTTGATGAGAGAGATTTCTTACCAGACCATGGGATCGGGGGTCACTTCACTACTCCTAATTAGTATAAAAAAGATCTAGCTTGTCTTTCGAGTACACATAGGGAATTACACCATTTCCAATGGCCCTCATGCAAGAAAGGAGGAAGAAAACCTACAAGAGTTACACCTATTCCTAGGAGAGCCTAAAGGCCATGACCCACATGAGATTGCATTCAACCGTGTCATATTTTTTGGACTCACCCACTCTAACATCCTTGTAGTTTATTTTGAAGAAGACAAGTTTAAAGGAATACTATCGTATGAAAAATCCCTACATAAGTTACCCAATGATGATGTTAGACAAGAGTTGGAATGTGAACAAGAGGAAATGAAGAGAGTGACAATTGACTAGTTCCATAGATTTCTCCAATAGGAATAGGCTGACAACAACGTTTAAAATCAAGAAAAAATTAGGAAAGAGGAAAAGTTAGAAAAAAAGAGACTCCAAGATGAAGAGGAATATCAAATAAGAAAAGACAGGGAAGAAATAATAAAAAAAGAAAATGATATTAAGGTAGAACATGTTTCACTTCAAAGGAAGAAATCTAAAGAATCCAAGACAAATAAATTGGTTGATGAGGAAGAGGCCAGGATATTGGTCAATGAAATCGAAGCTAAATGAGCAGTTGAAGAAGTCGAGGATAAGAAAAAGGAAGATGATTTGTTGAAACAACATCAGTTGTAGGATTTGAGTCATACCCCAACCACTCCATCAACACACAATATGGTTATTATGAACATGCCATCGCAAGACTACACTCCTCTCAATATTGTTCTAGGGGATTCTTTTCTCTCTACTCAATCCTTGAATTTTGAGGGCACTGTGGTAGCCATTTGAGACTACTATTATGATAGTAAAATGAGGAATATTTAGAAGAGATCGAGTAAAATAAAAAGACGAGAATACACCAAATCCAAGTCATATACATGGAGAGTAGTAGAATGGAAGGCATGACCCGATCCTGAAGAGAATGTTGTTCATGCAGCCTCTACACTTCACGCTTTTGTAGGACTAAATGCCTCATTTTTCCTTGAATTGGTTGGTTCCCTAAGCATTTCCAAAACTAGGGTTATAGAGTTGGATGCAGAGTTAAGAGATGTGAAAGACAATCTTACTTTAGAGTTCAAGAATGTGGTAAGATTAGTTGAAACTCTCAATACAAAATTTTTGAACAGATCCCTACAAGCACAGAGAGATCAAATGAATGGAGATTTTGAAATAAGGATAAAAATTAAATGGGACACCCATAACAGAGAATTGGAAGCAGAAAGACAGAAGCTCAAAACAATCATGGAAGAGAACAAGACATTTACACTTGCTGTAGAGACTATAAAAACCCAGGCATTAGAAATAAATGAGAGATTTGCAACAGAGTAGAAATAATTCCTAAGTATACTCGGTAACATACAAATGGGTTGAGAAGAAAAACTCAAGATACAAGATAGACTGGTAGAGATTCAAGGAAGGTATCCGGAAGCCCATGAGGCTTTAAAGAAGATTCTTGGTTGGAAAGATATGTGCAAGAGTCCCCCCACTACATTGCCAGTATATTCTAATAGAGAAAGACTCTGATGTCAAATATTCTTTGACACTTGTAAACCCATTTTCAAGCATGTACAGGTCACCCAAAAGGAAACAATTGATGCATGCATAAGGATGTGGAATAACTCAAGCGATCTCATGGAATAAATCAAAATGCAACCAATGCTCCCTATTCGCGAAGCAATTCCTACCACCACAAGAATTGATGAGGTGGAAGAACAAAAATAAATCATCCAAGTAAGCATACAAAGTTTAAATCATATTGAAAGAGAATATTTGGAGAAACACATGTTAAGACCTACCCGACTCACCAATAAAATACAATACTTTGTGAAAAGCACAACAAAGGAGTTACTTCAAGAAGTGCCCGCTAAATTTTGTAGTGGAGAATTAATCGTGGAGAAATTGCAATCGAGCAAGATTGAGGACATAATGAAATATTATTCCCTCTGGGAGGAATATCAAGATCAGATGCAGGGGCAGGGCAACTCATGATAATAAAATTCCATAATTGTACCCAGATGTCTCCTTTCTCTATTATCGTTATCTTGTTTCCGATTTGGAATATGAAGAGTCATTTTGTAAAATGACCCTGGATTCATAATTGCAAGATTATCATGTAAACAATGACTCCTCATTATAAAAAAGGAGGACTATCAATAAGAAACGATTTTTGGTTTCCGGATGTAGCAAGACATTATTTTTACTGCATGTCAATTTGAACCTGAAGACATTTTTTTGAAGAATGTGGCGTTAATGTGTATGAATGTGACTATTCAATTTATGCATGTTTTATTCATGTAGTATGTGGATGTTGGTTTATGAATTACTTCTAAATTAATGTTCTCATTTTTACATTTACCATGATTTTCAAATTGAGTACAACAAAAGTGTGATACAATTAATTAATCAATTACTTGATGTTAACTGGTTTTGTTTTTAAACATTCATGTTACTTGTATATGTGAATTTTTCATATGCAAGTAATACAAATATTTCATTGTACTCATCCTTTTTAGTTTTCTCTTGATGAGGATAGGATAATATATAATAGAATAGTAACTACATCTTAGGATTGTAATAATTCATCTTAGCTTAGAAGTAGTTAGGTGGTATTTTCATTTTTAATTCATCTGAGAACCTTCGGTTCTCAAATTCATATTTAGTTAGTATATTAGTTATATTGGTAACCATGCCAAAATATGGTTGGAAACGCTATCCCAAATGAGAGTGGGTCAATTTGGCACCTTCCATCAGAAATTTTCCCTCATCTAATTGAACGGGTCATGTTGGCCCACCAACAGAAGGTCAATTAATCAAAAATTGATTTTCAAAGATTTTTTTTTTTGAAAATAACATATCACTATCCAAACAACAAAAATGAAATAGCATGTCATGTTGATTTTTTGCAACATAGGAACCTTGCAATCCCTTGCTGCAACACCCACATAGAAGCTACGACACCTCACAAAATTTGCAATACAAAAGCTACAGGACCCCCGTAGAAGTTGTGACACCTCATAGAAGTTGTGACACCTCACAGAAGCTACGACACCCACATAGAAGTTGCAACACCTGCTAGTACTATTTTTGTAACACCTACTAGTGTTTTTGTTGTTTACACCTGCCAATATTGTTGCTATAACACCTACTATTATTGTTGTTGTAACACCCGCTAGTACTATTTTTTTAACACCTTCTGAGGTTGTTGTTGTAACACTTGTACCATTACTATTGTTGTAACACTTACCATGATTGTTATTGTAACACCTGCTAGTGTTATTGTTGTAGCACATGTCAGTATTTTTTATCTAACACCTACCATTACACAATTGTTGTTATACTTTTTCTACTACACCATTCCTACTACTCCTTTCTTATCAATGGACCAAGAACAAGATAAATGAAGAATTTATTTGAAGAAGAAGTGAAGACCAATGTTCCAAAAATCAAGTTCCACTACCCTTGCTATGAATGAATCCATTTTTATCATTCATCAATACCATGGTATTCTGATGCATTTTCTTCTTCCCGAATTGAAATAATTGCATGTTGAATTTCATGAAGTTCCTTTGATGATCTGGTTTTCCTTAAAGATTGATATTTTCCTTAAAATATATTTTGGATAACTATTGCTATTAAGTCACAACTTTAGCCTCATCGCTTCCTAATTCCTTCTCCAACCATCCCTAACCCATGTAATAAAGCCACTCAAATCACTTACAATGTTTAGTTTCCATGTTATCTTATTATCTTCCCTAATAAATTTGATGGTGAAAACCTATATTGGGTGCCATCAGACCTTGGAATGCTTGAAAACCATCTTACTGGCAGGAATTCCTTGGGAATACAAATTTCTATCTGTGAAAACCCTTTGGGCGTAGTTAGACAAATATTTTTTGATAACCAACTTGTTGGCATACAACGTTTGCAAATAAAATAAAATTTCATTTCCAAGTTTCAACTGCTCTTTGAATAAAGATTCTCATGTTTCACCGCTCCAACAGAAGGTTGTCCCAGATCCCAACCTATGACTCACATTTTAACATGAGTTTCCAAGCTCCAAATTGTTATTTCTCACATAATTTTACATCATTGTGGACCATCTCAACTTATAATACACTTGTTGCAAAGCTCTGAGACTTCTTAGGTAAGTGAAAGTATACTCTGTATTTTATTTTATTTAATCTAAATTCATTGGATGCTATGGATTTGTGTTTGGAAAAACACTTATGCCTTTGTACTACTTCCTCGTATTTTTCCATTTCTCAGGGGTTGAAAAGATATTCAGTTTGGGGGGGGAACACCATCACCTTTACATCCCATAACATTCCTTCACTATTCTTGTTCAACTCCATTCCAATATCGATGCATGTGAAGGGTTACAAGCTACAACATTATAAATCCTTGCTGCTACCACACAAGAACCAATAGTAAGAAAAATACAAGACCTTGCTATTGCCACATAAGAACTAGTAGTAAGAACAATAGAAGATTGTGTTGCTGCCACTCAAGAACCAACGATAAGAGAAAAATAAGGCATTAATGTTGGTCCACAAGAACCAACAATAGAAAAGTAAGTAGTTGAAAAGGACTAGCCTAAAACATTGATGAAAAAGAAGAACATGCTTCTCTAACAACCAACATTTGATAGTTCCATACCTCTCTTTCCTTATTTGTGAGAATTTTCAAGTTCACATCATTGAACCATAAGTCATATTGCATTAAATATGGTTTTGAGAAACATATATTCTAGTATATCATAGCCCATTTGCAGGATTTCTTTCAATTCACTTCTATTTCAAATATCAACCTTTCACATAAGGATATAGTGTTGCATGAGGACATGCAACATCCTCAATTTTGGGTGGGGATGGACTACTATGCACTCCATATTTAATGCAAGAATTGTTGTAGCCGAAGAGAACAATTTTTTTTGAGAAAATGTTTTTAGTTATAGGGAGTAAGGATTGTTGTGTACATTTCATACTTAACACATTATTATTTTCTTTTCCTTTCCATTTGATATAAAAGACTTCAGTTTGGGGGGAGAAGGGAACATTGTTACCTATAGAGGAATATGTTTCTCCACAAGAACCTACAACAAAAAAAGTTGTTATAAAATCCATTCCTACATAAATATATGCTATCATACAAAATGACATAGTCTTTGGGTAAGTACAACATCACTTATCATTTTCTTTTTAGTGTGTAAACAACAAGAAGGAAGTCTGATAGCAATAATTTTTCAATATTAATGACATAAGGAAGCCTTGTCGCTGCTACACAAGAACCAATAATAAAAATCCTTGTTGCTATTACACAAGAACCAATAGCAAGAAATAAAACATTACCATTTCATGAGATTTAAACTATCATGATTTGTTGTTGCTCATGTTATAACATTACTTCTACTACTACAATTATTATATTATGTTATGTGTAGAAAATGATTTTTTTTATACCTCAAAATATGTTCATCAAGTGGTCATGATTTTTGGTGAGGAGAAGAAATACAATAGGACAAGTATGCTTGCAAAATCTCATAGAAAACAAGCTTGTAGTTTGATACAAAATGGCTAAAGAAGCAACTCCTCCAAAAGTTTGTTGCAACTCCATTAGGTTTTCTATAGATTCACCAGAAATGTTTGAGGATGATAATTTTGAAGTTAGAAGGATGGTTCATGATAAGTTATGGAAAATGGAAAAGTGTTAACAACAAAGAAGGATATGCATGGAAAAAAAGAGAAGAATTTGTATATCCTGGTAGATACTATTGACAGGCATTTATGACACACCATCAACGAGAAGGGAAGATCCGGACCGGGGTTGTCTATTTAACCCAAGCCGTTTGGAATAATCTAACTTGACAGGTTTTATGGCTTCATTAGCCAACTGCGATTATAGAATAATTAAAAGATGTAAACTAACTAAATGTACAATTCTATCAATCAACAATTTAATACAATTGGTTAACTAATAGTAGTATTATATATAATATATATATTCAATTACAAGGTTTAAATAAAGCCTCATGAAAATGATTGTTTTTAACTAATGGATCAAAATAAGATGAAAAATAAAGGAAACAATTTTTGTATTATAAATCACAAAATAATAAAAAATGAGTGAATAAGAATATAAATGATATAACGATAATGGAAAAAGCATTTAACATTTACATTATGTAATCATTATTCATTCACAAATCAACAAATCAAATAAAATATAAACTAACTAACCTGACGCTAATCAACAGTACTAAGCTAGATCCGTCTTTCTGTGTTTGTATAAGCTCCTCTTAACCCGTGTCAAGTATAAATCTATGACAAAAGAAAGAACGATACTTCCTGAAACAACTCAATGAAGTCTTTTATATTTCAGAACAAGTCTATGATAAGAGAAAGACAAATAGATTTTATCTCATGTGACTTTAAAATGTCCAATAGTTGAAATAGAAATAACTCCAACTCTTAGCAAATGGTATTACCAACTACCCAACATTAGATGTAAACTCAATATGCATAGATAGATGATCAATCACATATATAAAAAGAACCAAAATATAATGAACCATGTAAAGAAAAGCATCACATGAAAAGTTATATGCAGAACAATCTAAAGCTAGTTCAATACAAATAAAGTTTCATGTCCAAAAATTGTATGAGAAACAATAATAACATTGCATAATCTACAAAAAGACGAAATCCAAAGAGTAAAATGTATCCCATATAGTTTCAGAATAATAATTCCATCATATGGTCCAAGAGGAATTGCCCCTCTCCATGGGCAAGCAGTGTTATTTAAAACAAGTTCCTAGTCCGTTCATCATATCATGCAAGATAAAGACAAATCTACTTTAAAAATCATTTGCTAAAACAAAATAACCATAAAGATAAGTTTGTTGGAATCATTAATCCAAAATAGTTACATCATTAAAACATTGTTTTTCAAAAACAAAATTTACAAGTCCATTATATTCACAACTTTTGACTCGTTCTATTAATCATTGCACATTGACCTGCTGTTCACTTGAGACAAAGAAAAACGAAATCTAAATTAGCAACAATTAAATAAATAAATTTAAAAGACAAGCTACAAAATATTCGATTATGTAGTTGGTCTAAATAAAAACAAAATAAAAACGAATTTATTTATTATCCAAACAAAATCCAATCATGAATTACAAGAAAAGTATTTACCAATTAGAAATTTGAAAGGGAAACATCAGACAAATCTGAATTTACAATAGCATTGAAACTGGTGGATTTTTTTATAATCACATCTCCCGATCTCTTGAAATGTTTGTTGGATTTGAGCGAATTCGATTAGATGCAAGCTCAGATATCATCATTTTCCTTTTCCAGAACTGAGTTCCGAGTCATTAATTGATTCAATTGAGCCTGTAGGTAATGGATGTCTCGATAGTATCTTTGGATCTAGTCAAAACAATTTTCACAATACATCGGTTCTAGATTTGGAAATGGACGAGTTTGATCTGTAGTAAGAGGCTTACCATGTTCCATAATCCTTTTGAGGTCATACTGAATACTTGAGAAACCTTATTGTTCCTTTAAAAAAGGAGGCAAATTAGACACAAAATCGTATTGGGGTGAATTAGCACTAGTATCATCAACAAAGATCGGGTCTTCAACATCAATGGTGGGGATAGGATTTTCATGGTTGTGATGATGATTCCTGACCATTATAGAAAGGATTCAACCATTCCTTTTGTTCTTGAAATAAATATATGGAACCCTCTGTGTTTTATGTTTTCCCTTTTTCTTGGTTTTAATTTCATTTATATCAACCACATCTTCCCCAGGATTAGGAGTAACATAGACCTTTCCCTTCAATTTATCCAACACATCCTCTAAATATTTTTTAGGAATGAATTTGTTCCTTTGGTGTTTCCCTCTGGTTGATTTATGAAAATCAACAAGGGATTCGGTAAATGACATAGGGTCTTCTTGCAATTTGACATGACGGTCTTGCAGAGAGTAAGTCAATGGGAAAGGGCTAGTGGGATCTTCAAAACACAGGGGTTAGTCACTTACTGTTTCAGGTGTGAGCGGAACAAAACCATTCTTATCCATGATTTTTTTCTAGTTATCTCCAGCCTTTGACAATTTGGAAATGACTAAGATTCAAATCTAGCCATGATTAAAGAGATTGGACTGTGCATTAGGCTTTTGCCTCTGGTAAAATCTAGCCATATTTTGAAGGCTTTTAAGCAGGTAAAACGACATGTTTAAACCAAATCCTAAGAAAACCATTAACAGACGGATATGAAATAGGAATATTAATCCATATCGTCCCTCGCAGGTGACGAATTTCTTGATAATTAATAGTAAATCGTGCCATCAAGGTTTGAATAGATTTATGGGTGTACCTTTGACATCGTAGCGTGAATTCTTGGAAATCATTAACAGGTGCGAAGGGATACCTTCGAATTTGAGATTCTTGAACCAACGATCTCCTTCTCAAGATAGGCCTATGGCTTCTGCAATCGATTCCTGACTGACTTGCAACTGTAAATCGCCTATTTTGTCCCTAGTACCGTCGAAGGTCTAGGCAAAAGATTGAGCGACTTCAAGGTTAAATCCCTCAAACGAATGTATGAACACAAACCACCCAAATACCACGAGATCATCCACAACTTCATCGTGGGAGAGAAAGGCCTATGAGCCATTCAAATATATCCTTACCATAGGGGCCATGGACTTGGTCACGATATACCATCAGGTGTAGCAAATAGGGGCTTGTTTTTGAAACCACCCGATATGAACAATAAGTTCTGCATTTTTGGAGGTGGCCTGATAACTAAGGTTTCAAGAGAAGGCCACCATAACCACCACTCAATATGTTGATTGAATACTAAACTAGAGGACACACGTAATCGAAAACCACCTCCTCTATTGAGAACCTAACCCCAAAAATGAAGCACCACCAACGATGCAATGAATACGAACTCAAGCTAGAACGACGAGGGTGTAATTGTTTCGGAGCATGGATAATAGTCGTGTACAATAGTGATTAGACTGCGATATGACAATAGGGCATAGCATTCAAATTTTAAAATTAAATCAAAGTTTAGTTTCAAACAACAGTCGTGGATGTGGTAGGTGACAGTCAAAACCCCAAATAAAAAAACGACTAAGGCATAACCCAAAGGTGATCAACTCATATACTAATGGTAATTCACAAAACGATATGCTCAATACCCTTTAAGGTTCTTAATATCATTAGGTGTTTTTTAAAGACTCATCCAATTTCAGAAGGATAAGTTTTAGAATTTGTATGATGTGTTTAGACCAAGCTTGTTTCAATTTCATGTTTAAACAATCATGAAATTGAACAAGAATAAGCGAGATATTTATTGAAATAAATAAACTCAAAAACACAAAAAAAACAATCAAGCGATTTTTTTAAAACAAAAATCATAATTGAATTCTTTGCAGACACAAAGAGGCAGCTATTAAAAAAATTCTTTCGTCAAAACTATGTTTTAAATATCAATGAAAATGACACAAATATCTGTCTTCCAACAATGGCAACTTGTTGGGCGAAGCAATTATCTTTGCATCATCAGAACTTCATATCAGGGAAAAGATAAATCATATAGTTACTAAAATTGATTAAGAAACAGATCAAACGTTTTGACATTAACTCAGAAAAATTAACATAGTCACACCATTGAAGAAAGTTTTTCCAAAAGATTGTAATCTGAAATTTCATTTCGATCAAAAGGGTAATGATATTTATACAAACAACTCCAATGCCATTGACAAGGCCATTGCTGTCAGCAGGCGTTTATAGCCTCGGTAGGGATTTCATCTAACCCTCTCTAGTACTTCTATCCCATTCAAAATTTGTCTATCTATGATAAACATATCTTAATATCCGATCAATTTAAAACATACCTAAAGGATATTGAACCCGACATTGCTTCACTTCCAGCAGGCCTGTTCAGTACCCCGATGAAGTTGTCTTCGTATCATGTGTTCATTTACCTGATACCAACATACCTATTCAGTATCATGGAAGGTTTACACACATTAAATTGTTTCTAACTCTCTATAAAATTTTCAGAAGCTTCATGATAATGAGAGAGTGGGGTGATACTAAAGATTTCACAGCCAGGCAATCATAGAATTGATCATTAATACGGTTTTTTATTCTTTGAGAACTTATAATTTTTATCATGATTTGGACATTTAGATTTTAATTAAGAAATAATCTAAGGGATGGGGAAGCACTTTGATTTTTTCTCATTACAACTGGGACGACGTAAGAAATTTTAAAGATAATCATATTTCCCTGAGACTTCAACAAAAACCAAGAACAATGATTTGGCAAAGACTTATCATAACTGGTATGAGTTTAGAACTTAATGTGCAGATGCATTGGACTATTTCAACTGTTGCTAGTGAAATATCCAATTCCCCTCAATAATGAATTGTTATTTAGAAATAATTATTAAGGAAACAGAAAAAAAAAAATGAAAAACAAAAAATAAAACAAAAGAAAAACGAAAGCTAGAGATATTTAAAGGGGGGTAAGTCTGATTTTCTCAGGTGAAGTATTTCTTGAGAGATAGACCATTCACTGGAAAAGTGTCTGGTTTTCCCTCTAAGTTGTGCAAACAAAAAGAACTAGGACCCAATTTTTCTAAAATGACAAAAGGCCCTAGCCACAAGTTTTGAAACTTAGTATGTTCTCCTTTATTATCGTGTGCTTTGTCCCATTTGAGGACAAAATCCCCTACATTAAAACTTATTTCTAAGGAGGAATTTGTATCAAACCAGCTCTTAACAATTTGTTGATGCTGATATAATTTATGTTTTGCTTGTGTCCTTACTTCTTCCAGTTTTAGTAAAGCATTTATCTAATTCTCTAAAGGGGGACATTCTTCCTCCTGAACTTTCAATGATAATTGCAGAGAAGGGAGCAAGACATGTCGAGGAAGGATGGTTTCTCTTTCATAAACGAGGAAGAAATGAGAATTACTGATGGAATCTTTTAGTGTGACTCTATCAGACCAAAGTTATTTATAGAACACGTTTTGCCAATTTTTATGATTTTTCGACACTATTCTTTTTATTATTTTGATCATATTTTTATTTGTTGACTCGACCAAACCATTTCCTTGGGGGTAATAACTGGCAGAGTATTTTAGCTTAATCCCTTTTTCTAAAGAAAAGACACTCATATCCAGGGAAGAGAAATAAGAAGTATTGTCAAAAACTAAACACTCAGGTATTCCGAAACGAGTGATAATATGAGAGTTTAAAATTGAAACTACCCGACTCGTGTTTACTACCTTTAATGGTAAAGCCTCATAACACCTCATAAAATAATATTTTTTGTAAGAATATACTTGTTTTTCTATGAGGAAGGTGGATTAATGGGTCCTATAATATCTAGGCCCCACTACTAAAATGGCATGTCTACTATAACAAGATGTAAAGGGAAAGCAACCTTCTTGACCCATCCTGCAGCCTTTTGACAGATTATACATTTGCGACAAAGTGTGAGAATATTTAAATAAGGTGGGCCAATAGTATCCATCCCTAAGTACTTTGTGGGTGGTCTTATATCCACCAAAATTACCCCCGACATCGTCGAAATGCAGTTCATCTAAAACCTTTTCGGATTCTTCTTTTTCTAGGAAACGCAGAAAAACACCATCAAAATTCTTTCGAAACAATATATCATTAATTAATTGAAAATATGTAGATCTAATCCTTAGTACTCTTCTATTTTTTGGATCAAGGTTATGAGGAGCAGTTTCATGCAGCAAATAAAATCTGATATCATCATACGATGAATTAGACATAGTTTGTGTACAACAGATTTGTGTTTTGTTATGCAGATTTGCAGTTGATGTTGTTATTTGATTTTCTAATTTTTCAACTGAATCAACTACCAATTTACAAAGGCCTTGACCTCTAACAATTTGTGCAGGTACTATTTTGAGATCATAATCCTGAAGGGATGTCATCCAATTTTCCCTTTTCTCCCATAGCTCCTTCTACACCAATAGATTTCTTACAACAGGGTAAGGAATGACGACTTTTATTCTGGATTTCAAAAGGTAAGATCTGAAATGTTTAACTTCTTTGAAAAAAATATATGCATGTTGATCTACTGTGGGATAATTTAATTCTTCTCCTTTAAACGTGGATCTCATAAATGAAATAGGTATCTCGTTGTTTTCAACATTTTTCTGTGTGAGCACAACAACATAAGATCTGTCGAATTCAAAAGTATACAATGTGAAATCCTGGGAGAAATCAGGATTCATCAAGGAGGGAGCTTCGAT
Source organism: Picea engelmannii (assembly GCA_009831015.1). Taxonomy (NCBI): domain Eukaryota; kingdom Viridiplantae; phylum Streptophyta; class Pinopsida; order Pinales; family Pinaceae; genus Picea; species Picea engelmannii. The sequence goes on along the minus strand of ML781749.1, from coordinate 187,114 downwards.
TATAGATTTTATAATGGAATTAAAATCTTGATTCTCCCGTGATCCCCATTTGTACAGAACATCCTTTTTTGTCAAGTTTTTTAAAGTTCTAACCATCTCATAAAAACTTGGAACAAATCGTCTCACAAAATTTATTTTACCCAGAAAGGATTGCATTGCCTTTTTGGAAGAAGGTGGAGGAAGGTTGGCAATGGATTGGGTTCGTTCGGTGTCAATTATCATTCCATCTTTAGAGACTATAAATCCAAGTAATTTTCCTTGTTCTACTGTAAAGACTGATTTCTTAATATTGAGTGAAATACCAAACTTATGACATCGTTCTAATGCAAACCTAATATGCGACAAGTGATATTTCTTGTTCTTTGAAAAGACAGTGACATCATCCAGTTAAACCATAACTGACTGATTGATAAGGCCACAAAAATCAATGTACATTTCCCTCTGGAAGGTGGCCTCGACATTAATCAATATGAAAGGAATTTTTATATAGGTGTAAGTGCCCCATGGGGTACGAAAAGCGGTTTTCAACTGATCTGATGGAGACATAAGGACCTAGTTATTCCCTGAAAAACTATCTAATAAGGATAGCCTCTCAGAACCAGATACTTTTTGAAAAATTTGTTCCATTGGGGGAACATGGTAATTGTCTTTATTAGAGGCTCGGTTCAAATAACAAAAGTCGACACAAAGTCAAATTTTCCCATTTTTCTTTCTTACTGGGACTAAGTTGGATACCCACTAAGTATGCTGGACTAGAAAAATGATCTTGGTGGTGAGTAATTTATTTAGTTCCTTTTTTACTGTGTGTTCTAATTTAGGATCAAATTTTTTTATGTTTGGATCAAAAATTTTTAGATCATCATATGTCCAAGAAAACACATCTTTGAATTCTTTGAACAATTTTATGAATGCATATCTCTATTGTTCAGAACACCCTTTTCCCAGATTGATATTTTGAGGATTATCTTGTGTTCCTAAATTTATAGTTTCATATAGTAATGAGGAACTATTTGTTTTTCAATTAACTACCCCCCTAAACTTGTCATGTAAATCATAAAAATTATCTAATCCAACAACAGATTTGGGGATAGATTTTACCAGTTCGGATGATATCTCCATAGAATGAGGGTCAGATATTACCGTGAAATATCAAAGGTTTTCATTGTGGGTGCTTTCATCGATTATCGCATCTTGGAAAGTTTCCTCCATATGCATAAAATTGATGATTTGTTGATCATCATCAAACACTCGCCAATTGGTGATGTTGTTGGGAATCGATGGCCTAAACAACAATTAAATCGAGAATGTGTTAGGAGAAAGACCCTCAACAGACAATAATTTTGAAGCAACATTAGCTAATAAATCAGCTTCCGAATTACTTGACCTAGGAATGGAATTTATGATAAAAGTGATAAATTTACGTATTAGTCTCCATACCTCAGTTTGGTAGTTTTTCAGATGAGGTGATAAACCATGAATAACGTTTTTTACCTACTTGACTATGATTTAAGAGTCGTTGAATACTACTAAGTTTTGCATGTCAAGATCCAATGCCTTCTTTAGTCCCTGTAGGAGTGCTTCATATTCTGATATGTTGTTAGTACATTCAAATTCTAATCGACAGGAAATACATGTTGTATTACCTTTGGGATCGATCAGTACACAACTAGCGCCTACCTCTTCCCAGGATTTATATCCATCAATGTATAATGACCAAATTTCTTCGTCATCAACAATGTTCGGTTTAGTTTTCAGAGTTGTCATATGAGTATAGGCTGATATTTCATCTTGTTGGTCTGGGTCGACGATAGAGGATATTTCAGTCATGAAATTTCCAAAACAAATATTCATTCCCTGGGCCTTAATTGTATTTACAATAGTAGTAAAAGACTCATTGGGATCGTTTAAATCTGTAACAATGTACTTGAGGTAACATTCCTTGTTTATCTTGATCTTGTTAGGTTGGCCATTCTCTGATAGCGACAGATGAGACCAATCCATAGTAAAATAACCATGTAACTGCTCTAACCAATCTCTACTAAAAAATAAGCCATAAACTTTTGGAATATCAAAAACAATTATATCAATTACTTGGTGGACCTTTGGGTTAGATGAAAACCTTATCAATACATTCTTAAGTTCACCATTGACCTTGACATTAGTTCAGTCTAACTGAATGATCTTTAAATTAGAAGGTTTGACTTCAGCATTAATTTTCTGACATGTAGATAGAGGCATTACAATTGATGAGGCGCCAGAATGAACCATGCAGTTATGTACATTTCTGTTGAAAATTTCGAGAGTTAACAAGAAAGGCAGTACATTTTTTCGTGATGAGACAACAAAATTCTGCTGATTTTTTATGCTTGTACCTGAAATAGTCTTAACTAAATTTCCTACAATTTTCTCTGATATGTCCCTTTTATCCTTATTTTCAGATGATTTTTTATGGGAGACATCTTTTGTTTTATTTGGGTTATTTTCTATTGATTTTCTGCTCATAAGATCATTCTTTTTATAATTCTCAGCTATACTTTGGAGTATTTTCTATAGGATAAGAGGGAATTTAAGTAATTCAAAAACTAATATATTTTCCCTTAGTTTTTTAAGATATTCAACTAAATAATATTCTAAAACTTGGGAAATAGGGTTTTGTTTGGTTTCAATTTGTTTTGGCTATCTGGATACCATATTCCTACTTTTTTCAGGTGGAAGTTTGTTTTGTACTTTACTTCGAGTGTTATAAGGATGGAGAGTTTCAAAATTTGCTTTAAAGATGTTGTCCGAAAAATGTCTGAAAACGGAAGGAGGTGATTCCTCCTCATCAGGTGTTTCTTCTTCACCCGTGTCGTCTTGATTTTCAGGAGCTACAGAAACAAGGTTATCATGTGCTTCCAGTATTGCTTGTAAATGATAACGTAGTTCTTCTAAGTTCATACCTTTTGTGGTCAGGTTTGGTCAATTTGGAGGAAAAGGTTTCTTGAAAGGTGGTCTAAAACTTCCTTTACATGTAGATCCTTCTTCATCATATTTTTTTAATTCTACGACCTGATTGGATAATTTTTGGAAAACTTTCTATAAACTTTCCAAGTCTAAAGTCTCTTGTTGATTTTTACTTTGAGGAGGTCTAGTGAGAATTTCTATTTTCTTTTTAGAAGAGGAGGTTTTTTCAACCTCAACATTTAAATTATCTTTTAAACTCATAATGTCCTTCTCGATGAGGATCACCTCCTCAAAGGCTTCGAGTAATGTTTTCTTTTTGGACCTTTTAACCCATATAGATATATTGTTATGTAGGGCCTTAGTATAGTATGAAACAGTCAAGTTTTCCGCAAGCATCGAATCTACAAGGATTTTTTTATTTAATGTGAGGAATATCTGGTTCAAATCCTTGAATTTTTCTTTAGGGTTCATTTTCATTCTAGAAATCTCCATTACCAGAACTTCTAGAGATTTATCATCTCCAAAATTTTCTAGAAAGAAGGTTTCAAACTTATCCCAAGAGATGATAGTTTGGGGTTGTTGCGCAAAATACCAGGTTGAGGCATTTCCCTCAAAAGTGTAAGGGAATAACCTACACATGACATCCTCGTGCTCGACGCTCCAGAGCCTAACATCTAACATGAATTTCTTGATATGATCCTCAGCTGATTACTTCAGATCTAGGTCGAATTTGGGTAGCCACTTTTCTGGATGTTTGGGTAATGGGTGTTGGGGTCCAGGTACTGCCATGACATCTTGATCAATCCAAGGTATGGCAGGATTATTTTGGTTAGCAATGGGAGTTAGTGGAGATGAAGGTTGAGAATGTTTAGATGAAGAACTTCCTTCATCCAAGGATTCCTCTCTTGAAGAGGGTGGAGAAGAACCAAGTGGTGATGGTGGGAGACCAGATCCCCCAACATCTAGGATTAGTGCCTCAGAAGTATCAATGATATTACAACCTAATGTGTTATCAGAAATACCAGTGTCAAGAGGTTGTTGTTACATATTGGAGAAATTAAGGGGTTGATTTAGATGTCTAGCAGGCTGTCTGATTCGGGAAAAAGCACTTTGAGTTCTCAAAATCGACTGGTGGAAAATTTATTGTAAATCAATCCCTTGACAAAGTGGTGTAACTGGCTCATTGGGAATGCCAGGTGTAGTTTCTAATGTAGTAGCTGGATCAAGTATAAAGTTAGGGTCTGAGCGACTACGCGTCATGATAGGAGAAGGATTGTTTGGGGGAGTCCTATGGCCTCCTCGTTCCATCAATGAATTCCAGGCCCTACTTCTAGCGCCATTTTTTGATGAGATTTTATGACACACCGTCAACAAGAAGGGAATATCGAGAATGGGGTTGTCTATTTAACTTGAGCCATTTGGATTAATCTACCCTGACGAGTTTTATGGCTCCATTAGCCAACTAGGATTCTAAAATAATTAAAAGATGTAAACTAACTAAATGTACAATTCTATGAATCAACAATTTAATATAATTTCTTAACTAATAGTAGTATTATATATAATAGATATATACAATTACAAGGTTTAAACAAAGCCTCGTGAAAATTATTGTTTTTAACTAATGGATCAAAATAAGATGAAAAATAAAGGAAACTGTTTTTGTATTATAAATGACAAAATAATAAAAAATGAGTGAATAAGATTATAAATGATATAACGATAATGGACAAAGCATTTAACGTTTAAATGATGTAATCATTATTCATTCACAAATCAACAAATAAAATAAAATATAAACTAACTAACCTGACGTTGATCAACAATACTAAGCTATTCATCTTTATGTGTTTGTATAAGCTCCTCTTAACCTGTGTCAAGTATAAATCTATGACAAAAGAAAGAATGATACTTCCTTAAACAACTCAAGGAAGTATTTTATATTTCAGAAGAAGTCTATGATAACAAAAAGAAAAACAGATTTTATCTCATGTGAATTTAAAATGTCCAATAGTTGAAAGCAAAATAAACTCCAACTCTTAGCAAATGGTATTACAACTACCCGACATTAGATGTAAACTCAATATGCATAGATAGACAATCATTGATACATATTAAAAGAACCAAAATATAATGAACCACGTAAGGAAAAACATAACATGAAAATTTATATGCAGAACAATCTAAATCTAGTTCAATACAAATAAAGTTTCATGTCCAAAAATTATATGAGAAACAATAATAACATTGCACATTCTACAAAAGGACAAAATCCAAAGACTAAATTGTATCCCATATAGTTTCAGAATAATAAGTCCATCATATGGTCCAAGAGGAATATCCCCTCTCTCTGGGAAAGCAGTGCCATTTAAAACAAGTTCCTAGTATGTTCCTCATATCATGCAAGATAGAGATAGATCTACTTTAAAAATAATTTATTGAAACAAAATAACCATAAAGATAAGCCTGTTGAAATCATTAATCCAAAATAGTTACATCATTAAAACATTGTTTTTCAAAAATGAAATTTACAAGTCCATTATATTCCCAACTTTTGACTCGTTCTATTAATCATTGCACATTGACCTATTGTTCACCTGAGACAAAGAAAAATGAAATCTAAATTAGAAAACAATTAAATAAATAAATTTAAAAGACAAGCTACAAAATCTTTGATTTTGTAGTTGGTCTAAATAAAAACGAATTCATTTATTATCCGAACAAAATCCAGTCGTGAATTACAAGAAAAGTATTTACCAATTAAAAATTTGAAAGGGAAAAATGAGACAAATATGAATTTACAATAGCATTGAAATTGGTGAAGTTTTTTATAGTCACATCTCCCGATATCTTGAAACGTTTGTTGGCTTTGAGAAAATTTGATCGTATGCAAGCTCTGAGATAATCATTTTCCTTTTCCAGAACTAAGTTCTGAGTCATTAATTGATTCAATTGAGCCTATAGGTAAGGGATGTCTCGATAGTATCTTTGGATCCAATCAAAATAACTTTCACAATACATTGGTTCTAGATTTGACAATGGACGAGTTTGATCTGTAGTAAGAGGTTTACCCTGTTCCATAATCCTTTTGAGGTCACACTGAATACCCAAGAAACCTTCTTGTTCCTTTAAAAAGGGAGGCGAACTAGACATGAAATCATATTGGGGTGAATCAACACTAATATCATCAAAAGAGATCGGGTATTCAACATCAATGATATGGATCATATTTTCGTGGTTGTGATGATGATTCCTGACCATTCTGGAAAGGAGTCAGTCCTTCCTTTTGTTCTTGAAATCAATATTTGGAACCCTATGTGTTTTATGTTTTCCCTGCTTCGTGGTTTTAATTTCATTTATATCAACCATGTCTTACCCAGGATTAGGAGTAATAGAGACCTTGTCCTTCAATTTATCCAACACATCCTCTAAATATTTTTTAGGAACAAATTTGTGCCTCTGGTTGATTTATGCAATCAACAAGGGCTTCATTAAATGACACAGGGTCTTCTTGCAATTTGACATGAAGGTCTCGCAAAGAGTGATTCGATGGGCAAGGGTTGGTGGGCTCATAAAAACACAGGGGTAATTCGCTTAATGTTTCATGTGTGAGTGGAACAAAACCATTCCTATCCATGAAACTTTGCCATTTATCTCCATCCTTTGACAATTATGGGTGTACCTTTGACATCGTAGCGTGGTTTTTGATGCACACTGGTTACTCAAGCCAAAAGGACGAGGGTATAATTGTTTCATAGCATGGCTTATAGTCTTGTACAATAATGATTAGAATGTGATATGACAATAGGGGATAGCATTCAGATTTTAAAATTAAATCAAAGTTTAGTTTTAAACAACGACCGTGGATGTGGTAGGTGACAATCAAAACCCCAAATAAAAAAATGATTAAGGCATAACCCAAATGTGATTAACTCATATACTAATGGTAATTCACAAAATGATATGCTCAATACCCTTTAAGGTTCTTAAGACCATTAGGTGTTTTTTAAAGACTCATCCAATTTTATAAGGAGAAGTTTTAGAATTTGTATGATTTGTTTAGACCAAGCTTGTTTCAATCTCATTCTTAAACAATCATGAAATTGAACAAGAATAAGCGAGAGATTTATTGAAAGAAATAAAATCAAAAACACACAACAAACAATCAAGTGTTTGTTTTAAACAAAAATCATAATTGAAGTCTTCGCAGACACAAAGAGGCAGCTATTAAAATTTTTATTTCTTCAAAACTATGTTTTAAATATCAATGAAAACGACACGAAGATCTGGTTTCCAACAATGGCGGCTCACTGGGTGAAGCAGTTATCTTTGCATCATCAAAACGTCATATCAGGGAAAAGATAAATCAAATAGTTACTAAAAGAAATTAAGAAACAAATAAAACATTTTGACATTAGCTCAGAAAAATTAACACAATCACACCATCTAAGAAATTTTTTCCAAAAGATTGTAATCCAAAATTTCGTTTCGATCAAAAGGGTAACGATATTTATACAAGCAACTCCAATATCGTTGACAGAGACACTGCTGCTAGAAGGCATTTATAGCCTCAACAGGGATGCCATTTAACCCTCTCCAGTACGTTGATCCCATTCAAAATCCATCCATCTATGATAAAAATATCTTGATATCCGATCAATTTAAGAACATACCCAAAGGATCTTGAACTTGACATTGCTTCACTACCATCAAGCTTGTTCAATACCCCAATGAAGTTGTCTTGGTATCATGTGTGCATTTACCCACTGCCAGCATACATGTTCAGTATTCCTATGGGTTTACACACAATTCCCACACATTAAAGTTTTTCCACTCTATAAAATTTTCAGAAGCTTCATGATAACAAGAGAGCGAGGTGATACTGAAGATTTCACAGACAGGAAATCATAGGATTGATCATTAATATGGTTTTTTGTTCTTTGAGAACTGATAATTTCATCATGATTTGGACATTTAGATTTCAATTAAGAAATCATCTCAGGTATGGGGAAGCACTTTGAGTTGATCTCATTAGAACTGGGATGGCATAAGAAGTTTTAAATATAATCGAATTTCCCTTAGACTTCGACAAAAACTGAGAACAATGATTTGGCAAAGACTTATCATAACTTATCCGAGTTTAGAACTTAATGTGTAGATGAATTGAATTGTTTCAACTATTTATAGTGAAAGATATGATTCCCCTCAATAATGAATTGTGATTCAAAAATAATTATTAAGGAAACACAAAAAACCAAAAAAGAAAATGAAAAAAAAAATAAACAAAAGAAAAACGAAATCTAGAGATATTTAGAGTTGGGTAAGTCTGATTTTCTCAGGTGAATTATTTCTTGAGAGACTGGTCGTTCACTGAAAAAGTGTCTGGATGTACCTCTAAGTTGTGCAAACGAAAAGAAATAGGACCCAATTTTTCTGAAATGATGAAAGGCCCTAGCCACAGGTTTTGAAGCTTAGTATGTTCACTTTTATTCTTGTGTGCTTTGTCCCATTTGAGGACCAAATCCCCTACATTAAAATTTATTTATGAGGACGAACTTGTATCAAACGAACTTTTAAAAATTTGTTGATGTTGATCTAATTTATGTTTTTCTTGTGTCCTTACTTCTTCCAGTTTTAGTAAAGCATTTATTCGATTCTCTAAAGGGGGACATTCTTCCTCCTGAAATTTCTGCGATAATTGCAGAGAAGGGAGAAAGACATGTAGAGGAAGGTGCTACACATTAGTTCGGTCACCCTAGTGATACATTGACAAACATCTATTCATGTTCCCAAAAAGAATCTTTTTTCATGAGGAAAGTGATTGGATGTAGGCTGCAAAAGGCACAGGGTGCGACAATGCCTAATCATCACCCCCTTCTCTAGAGTTGGGTTGTGACTTCTCCACAGGCGACACTATAGATAGGGTGCGATGATGCCTGATCATCACCCCCTTCTCTAGAGTTGGGCTACAACTTCTCCGTAGGAAACACTATAGATAGGGTGCGACGATGTCAAAATCCAAGGAAAATTTAAAACTTCACGAAAGTTCTAGAAGGGGATCTTCTAGAGGATGAGGTGGCGTTCGAATGGTTTGGATCTTACTCGCTTCTCTAATTTGGTGGGATCATCCTAATCTCCTCAACCATCTCTTTTTACCCTATATAAAGAGGGATATCTCATGGAAAAGGTTAAGCAATGTTGATTAAGATAGAGTAGGTTAAGATTGTATGGAGAATTCTGCAATAGAGTATGCTTGAGAGCTTCATTTTAGTTTATCAAGTTATTGTGGATCTTCTTCATTCAAGATTGGAGAAAGGGTGTGTATTGGAGAAAAGGGTCATCGAAAGGGGACCTTGCAACATCAAGGCTTTGGTTGTAATATCCACCTTCACTTTAATATAATACAGTGATATGTTTCTTTCCCATAAAACTTGTCTTATTTTATTGTATGATTCCTTGATCACATGCATATGTTCTTGTTGAGTATATTGGATTTCTTTCACTTTGGTTTGCTTGTGTTCCCTTGCAGATTCAATATCACAGGAGCACCAAAGTGGAGCTAGGATGACAATGACAAGAGGAAGTGACATTTAAATGGTATGTTTCCTATCTCTTGTTAACTAGTAAACTCAATAGTTAGAGTTTAGGGAAAGCGTCATATTTTGTTCTATTTTATTCTAGATCCAGTTGGATTTAGGGAGATCTGATTATGTCCGCATTTATCGATTAATCCCATAACAAAATTGGCGAATCCACTGGAGATACAACTTTCTTTTTATTTTTTCTTCCCATTTTATTTTAGCTTGCCTTCTTCTGATTAAATTCACTCTCTGAATCTGTGGGTGATCCATTTGGACTACTTGGGCCTGGAAGTTCAATTAGATTTTTTCTCTTTCTCCCATTTTTTCCTCATTTATAGAGATTATCGCACTGCACCATATTGGTAGCCTGCGACAACCCTCAAACATCACATTCTAGTTGACTAATCCAGTGCGACGATGTCGCACTGTGTTCTGCTAGTAGCGTGCAATGACCTTTTCTTGTCGCACTATAGTTACACCTCAAAATTAGTCACTTCGATAGTGTCATAAGTGTCGTCATTACAAGTGTTGTAAGTGTCGCATCTTGTTCGCAAGTGTTGCATATTGACCACAAGTGTTGCAAGTGTCATAAACATCATACTACCATCTTGCCCATGTTGTACCTCTAACAACATCACAAAGACACTTAAGACACCCCAAAGACTAGTTTTGAAGAAGAGAAGTCACTTGACAGGGAGTACAAACTTTTTGACACTGAAAGAACCACTAAAAAATGAATTTTGGAGAGGATCACTCCCCTACCCACTGTCAGGGAGTGTTGGCGCTCCCTAAGCCTCTTTAGGGCAGTGTTTGAGCACCCTATGCACCTTTTTGGGGGAGCGCTACCCTTTTTTAAGCTAATTCTAGGTTTGTTTAGGCAAATCAGGGAAGAATCCCTCAATTCGTGAAGGTGGTTGGATTCAAATAGATGGTCAAGGCATGATCTTAGGGAAGATCCTCAACTAAAGAAGAGGAATCCTCAACTTATCCCAAAGATCTCTCAAGTGGTTGGACCTCTCCAAGGTTATATAAGGACGCCTTCTCATGGTGAAAGGTACATGGAGTAAAGACTAGAGATTGATACCAAACTTATGATCCTATAAGTGGTATTGACATGGAAAATATTGGAGATGTGAAAATTATGATCTCATGAGTGATATTTCATCAAATAAATCAGTGTAGATTACTTGAGAAAAGGGGTTGGAAAAGGCGAACTGGAAGAAGTTGTTGCACCTTCATTCAAAGGATTGTAAGTATCTTTACTTGTTCTCATTAATAATCAATGCTTGGCCTGTTTCTTTCAAACTTGTTCTTGTTCCATATGAGTTTGTCTGAAATAGGTGGATATATATTTGAGATAATCTCAGTAGAGTAGGAAGTCCATTGTATCTTTGTTTGTTCTACAGGACCTATCAGGGAGCTCGAGATTGAAGCTCAACCAGGAATTTGCAAGGACAAACGTCGCTAATAAGGTACATATATTTCTCCTTCTCTTTCATTCATTAGCTTGATTAAATCTAAAAGGAATTCAGTTTTGATGTTAAGAACTTTTTTGTCTTGGCCTTAGGAGTCTAGAGACCAAGAGGGAATCCACTTGTCCGCAGGGGGATTCACCTACAATAGAAATTGGCGACTCCACTGGGGAGGAGCTCTGATTTTTGTTTCCATTCCCAAATCTTGTTTTGGCCCTTTTCCCACTGATTTGACCTTCTCCATATTGTCATTTTTATTATTGGATTTGTTTGATTGCCTCATTATGTCATCAAGATCACCTTGATTCACTGAATTTCCTTGAGTTTTTGAGTTTCTGGGAATTGTTCTGAGCTTTTGTAGTAGAGCGCTCCCCTTACCTTTCTAGAAGAGCGCCAACACTCCATTCTCATCTTACACGGAGTGTTGGAACGCTCTGGTACCCCTTACACCAGAGCGCTATCCCATTTTCAGTGAAAATCATATAGGTTTTCAATTTTCTAGGTTCAGTTTTTGCATTTTGCATTTGCTCAGGGATTCCTACTCTCAATCCATCTTGGTATTGGCTTTCAACACCCTAATTTCTAAGGATTGATCTCTTCTTTTTTGGGTATTTGACATTTTATTTCCTTGCCTTGAAGCCACTCTTTGTCTTTTCTGACCTAGAGTTAACTTGTTGTTTTCTTCTCCTTTATCTCACTGAGTGAAAACTTTTGTGAGGAAATCCAAAGGTTTGTGAACAATTTTTTTTTTTGTTCTTGTTTGCAATTTGGTTATCTTTGTCCTTCTTGTCTATTTCACGATGAGAGTGTATTTTTGTTTTGTGTGAGGTTTGCTTCTGATTGTTTAATCCTGAAGTCTGATTGACATTAGAAGTCTTACATTTGATTATCATTCACATATAAACAAAAGGACATATTTTAGTGATTGGTTTGGATATTGGAAAGCATTTCTGAAATTTTTAGCATTCCATTGGATTTGATTGAGAAACCACTATATGAGGACATTGCATTTTAGTGTTTGATAGTGAAAACAACTTTTCTCCTTCCCTTAAATAGCCATTCGTCGAAAGAAATGACTTCTTATCATATTCTTGTGCATTTTTTGGGAATTGAATCATCATACCATCAAGTTTCATTGTCATACACCCTTTGAGTAAAGAACATCCGTAAAATGAACTCTAACTAAAAATTATCTAGAACATTTTTGTTTTTAGGATCTTCCACCATTAGACTAGGATTATCACTTTGGATTAGGCTATGAGTACAACTCTCCAAAGTTTTCAAAACAAACATTAACATCCTGAGATAGGGAGAGTCAAATCCAATTGTCATATAGGCTTTCTGGGATCCCCCTCTCACACAAGGGTTACACATGAGGTCACATTTGGGTGAGTTACAGATATTATCCCTTTGTGGTTCAATTGTTTGTAGTGGTCAAATCATATATTGGGGGTCACTTGAATGTGTACCCATGATTATGTGTGGGAGCCTCTCGAGTTGATTTCAGACTTGTTATCATGCCCATGCGTTCAGAACGGACTGTCGACTGTACCCACCCAAGGGATGACTGCGAGTTGGTGTACTTAGTTTGCATAATCCTTAGGTACTTACACGAGGTGACAATGAAGGGAAGTCTCACTGTACCTAGAACAAACATTGGTTAAACTCACTCGAGCTCCTTGGAGGGTAAATCCAAAATTACTGCGTGGAAGCTTGCACCAAGGTAAAAGTCCATTAAGCAGGTCACCATTATAACTATTCCACCATATCATATTCCCTTCTTGACTTGATCATGCGACGTTGGATTTCATCACCAACTAGTAGAATCATCGAGAGAATTTTTGTTTGCTTGTTTTTGATTCCTAGATTTTATTAGTGTATGCTGCTTCTTTTCGTTAGTTGGCCTTAGATTTTCAGCGTGTACTATTATTCTCCAAAATTGAGCCTGTAGACGATAAAGGTCTTCGTCGATTATGTAGGATGCAAGGGATGCCTCCGAAAGGCTACCAACCCTTACCTCCTAACCCTCCAGAAGACAACTATGGTGGAGAGGTAGAAAATCAATTTGACGTTGGGAGTGTTGTTGCTCCTTTGTTAGACAATTCAGAAGGCGCTTTGGTTACGATTGAGAATCCCACTCCTAGCACTACATCTGTGTCAGTAACCCCTCTCGAACCACTTTTGCTTCATTTAGACTCCCTTGGGAATGTCATAGATGAAGAGGTCCCACAGTTACCTAAGAGAGATTTTACCGAAACATATATGGGATCCATAGAACCAACCTTTGGTGATGAGTATAGGACTCATGTTCGTCCTACCATTGTAGTAGATACAAATCTCACACCTTCTTTTTCTATATGGAGGACTTCATCAAGACACGATCTCTATGAGCATTTTGAATCCTTTCGACAACCCTTTAATCCTCATGACCCTCCTATTGAAAGTGGACCATCTGGTCAAACTATGAATCAATCCATCAATCAGGTCCTTAACCCTATTGTTACGTCAGCATAAGTCTATCCTAATGCTGGACTCATCACCTCTACTCATTACCAAGGCACTTCAATCCCTACCCCCACTTTTACAAACTTTCACTCTACATCTCTACATGTTCCTCACGATCCTACTGGGACATCTTTTCACCTGAGAATGCAGACCCTTGCTAGCCAAATACAACTGATTGGAAGACAACCACCATCTAGCGGATCTATCCCTCCTGGAAGACCACCATCCTATGGCAGGCCTACCCCTCCTGAGGGACATCCCCCTTTTCATGTTCTTCCCGGAGGGAAACCTCCCTTTGCCAGTCATACCTCGGTTGTTAATCCACCATTGGGAGGGGGGCAACCTTTGTCTATTGGAAACCCTTCACAATCCTAGGGAGTATCTTCTGGAGGCACATTTACCCAACGCAACATTGGGGGGCACTCATATCATAACCCACAAGGAGGATTATCAAATCCTATTCCTTCTAGACCATCTCATGGACAACCTTATCCGGGCGTCCCAAAAACCACTTGGAGTCCTCAATCACAACAACCTTACACTCCCCATGGGCCTAATGTGTATCCACCTCTGAGATCTACTCCTTAACCTCCTCAAGGGCACAATGTTTATCCTTCTCATGGGCAAGCAAATCACTCGGCTTATAATGCTCAGAACCCACTGGGTTATGCAAATGTTTCTCAGCCATCATCGAATCCTATTTATTATGGTCAGCAAAAACCGTATGTAGGAGGACCTACGGGTTACAACTATCCACCTAACCTAGTTTATGGTCCTACTGGTGTTGCTACACCACACTAGTATCATCTGCAAATTAACCGACAACTACCTTTCCTTGCGACTCTGGATCTCCCAGAATTGTCTCGGTTAACTAATGATCCTATTTTTCATTCACCGGTGAGCCAGTTATTCCAACTAAACTTCCTTCCGATATTCCGAAATTTGACGGAAAATATGGAGAATATCCAAATAACCATGTGATGACTTTCCATTTCTAGTGTTCATCAAACTCCCTCATGGATGATTATATACGTTTGCATCTTTTCCAGCAAACACTTACAGGCTCAGCAACAAAGTGGTACATCGAACTACCACGTGCTTATTTTCATGATTTCATCTCCCTTGCCATGTCTTTCCTCACGCACTTTCAACTACCTATTCGCTACGAGACGAGTATTGAACTCTTGACCTCCCTTCTTCAAACTGACTCCGTCCATATCTCTGACCATATTCATCAATGGAGATGACAACGAAGGATAATCAAGGTAATCATTCCCTACATATTATTGGTGGAATGGTTCACTAAATCACTTTTACCCCCGATCACTTGCGATGTCTCTATGGGTGGCACAGTCACCGAGGAAGAAACCTTTTCTCGGGCTCAGTACTTAGATTTGGTTTATTCACAATCTGGTACTCTGTATGATTTTCTTCCAAATGTTGCTCGAGCTAATACTGATCCATCCAAGCCTTCATCCTCATCTCATGTGGACGGTGTTATCGGTTCCGTCAAAACTCAATATACTTCCCAATCGAAAACACTCTCCTCTACCTCCCCTCAAACTCAGATCTCTGAGGTGAATGCAGTTCAATCTTCCCCTTCACAAAAATACGGAGGTAAGAAGAGGACAATAAATAAATAAATAAATACTAATAACAATGAACAACCAACAAATCAATCTCAAACACCTGCTACAGAAAAGAAACCACAATGAAAACTAAAATTCCCGTGTATCATTTGTGGTGAAAATCACTACACTCGAGACTGTCCACATTGCAATTAAGTGGCCAAAATTTTCCAGGGAAATTCACAACCCACTGTGCTTACTCATCCTTTTCCACAACAACAATCCATGGTTGCTCAAACCCCCTCTCCTGGGGGCAGTTCTAGTCATCCTCATGATGAGGCCTCGACAAGTGCACATATTTATATGTTTAATGGGATTAATTTTAACACTTTCTCTAAGACATACGACACACCAGGTAACCCTGACAAAGGAAAGGTCACTAACGATACCGATACTTTATCAGATCCATCACCATCCTCTGTTAGTCTTCCATCGGTTAATCCTCCGTCTGGACCACTTCAGATTGAGAAACCTATGTTTGAATCTATCTTACGCCCTCCTAAGAGCACTATCCATAAGTCTACCTTTAATCCTAGTTCACGTGTCACCCATAACTACAACATTGTTGAATATTTGGCTCAAGCACCGTTTTCTATGTCTGCGTTAGAATTTCTATAGCACTACCCCAGTCAATGTAGAACACTCTTGGCCACTATTGGCTCTGTTGATCTTGAGTCGTCCAACCATATCATGTTTAACCTAGACAATTATGCATCTTGACTCTCCCACCAACTTTCTTTCCAAGTTGATGTTGTTGTTCACAATCAACAAATCCACTGTACTATTTTGGATAAGGGAGATTCTACTTGTGTCATGTCTTTAGCATGTTGGAAAGGTTTAAAATCGCCCACACTTAACAAATCCCCAATGATGTTATGCGCCTTCAATGGGTGAGGTTTTCATCCCCATGGGATTTTATAGTCCCTGCCCATCCAATTGGGTGGAAAAACTATCACTGTTGATGTTGAGGTGGTCGATGCTCCCCTCGATTACAACTTGTTACTTGGAAGAAGTTGGTTTTATGCTATGACTGTTGTTTCCTCGTCGGTCTTTTGATGTGTACAATTTCCTCATCAGGGAAAAATTGTCACTGTTGATCAGTTATATTTCTGCACTACCGATGCTCACACTCTCGCTACCAACAACATTCCTTTCTTGGGATATCACAAGATCACACATGAAAGCGTTGGTGTTGGCTTACTGAAATATTATAGCCTCATGGGTACGTTTCCTACACCACTTTCGCCGACTACACATCATATTTCCACCGTCGATATGATTTTGACCACAACTTATCAATCCTTGGAATCATCTAACCCTTGGATTGTACCTAGATCATTGGAATTCGATGCACTAGGTGACATTATACCATTTAGTCCAGCCGAAACATCATACATTTCTATCCAATCCACTTCTGCCTCTTCAGATGACCAACATCTATTGGCACCCGACAGTTACTCGATGCCATCACGGTTAATTTCCTTGTCATCTACGACCGACTACATTTCCCCAATATTTCCCTTAGATGAATCTATTATGGAAATGTTGAGCATTGATGAGCTACCTCGGGATGATAACCATCACCGATCCTCTTTTCTTCCTCCTCATGAAGAAATTCGGGAAGATATATGCTCTATCTCCCTTCCTGATGTTGATTCTCCATTGTCTCCCATGACTTCAACTTCCAATGATTTGAATCCGGTAGTTGACATGGTGATCTCTTCGGTAGGGTTATTGGAGCCGACTCTCCTTACCCCTGTCGCGACCCTCAACATGTGTTCCTTCTAAAGTGATTTTCTTCCATCCAGTGAAGATCTCTTGGAAGCCATGATCGATTTTTTTCCCTTGACATGGTGTTCTTCCAGAGCATTATTCTCTTGGAAGCCATGATCAAGGAGAGTCCACGAGCATAGTTTCTCTTCTCTATAGCAAGATCGTTAAAAAATGAAATAGAGGTCACGAGCATAGTTTCTCTTCTCGGTAGCAAGCTCCTTAAAAAATGAAACAACAATCTGGGGATTGAACCCGGAGCCCTGAGCATGGTTATTTTTCCTATGTCAAGCTCATTCAAAAATGAAACAGTCACCTCTCTTGAACCTTCATTTCATCCACTCTTATCCTTTTTCTCCATTTAGTAGAGAAATTGGTGACAACCTCAAAGTCGGTGAATGAATTGAAGCTTGGAGGGAATGTCTCCATCCTTTGATGATCATTTTGGGGGCATACCGAGTTTGGTATTTGTTCTTTCTCGTGCTCAAAAAAACATGAGAATGTAACCAAGTAGACTTTTATCACTTTTTCGGACTCGCATGGTTACACGAAAAAGGAACCCCTTGGAGTCATCTTTGAGCTCTTTTCAGACTCTCAAAAACATGAAAAGATTGTTGAGTGATCTTGCTTCCTTTCCCACTCGTTAAAAGGTTTGAAAGGGCATCTTTCGAGTGATAATTTATCTATTTTTCAGCCTCATGAGACTAACATTAGGAAAAAGGACAACATTGGAGTTGTCTTTAAGTTTTTTTCAGACTCTCTAAATATGAAAAACCACTGAGTTTACCTTCTCTGGACTCATTAAACAATCATACATTGAAGGGCCCATACGGGGTTGAACCCTTACTTCTTCCAGTTTGTTAAACAAAGGAAGAGGGACTTACCAAAGGTGAGTCATATCGAGCATGTGTTACCCTCATCAAGCTTGTTAAATTAAAAAGAGGTACTTGTCTATCTGGATGGGGGAAAATTTGAAAGAAGAAAGCCAAAAAAATTTTGAGAACATTACCAGTAACTCTTACGGTCACCCTTTAACACGACACTTTGTATTTGCACGCATTTTAATCCGTTGAACCTTTGCACTAAGCTAATCTTCTGAGTTTATTTTACTCCTTTGGGTCACCTGACGAAAGTCACAGCATCCACTGCATTATCGTGTTTTGGTCCATGTCAAGTTTTTGTTGTTGTCCCTCAGTGTTCAAGGGAAGTATCCGCCTCGAGAGTCATCTATCACAAATATCCTATTTCAATACCCATGTCAGTCCATGTTCATTTGAGTTCATTTGATCTACCAATTACATCTTTGTGTCAGTTTCGTGTCATTGATGGGGGATACATCAAGGCCTGTTATCGGACTAATCGGTAGGTGTGGACACTAACAGATCTCCCTAGATCCACCTGGATCTAGAACAAAACAGGACAGGACATGACTCTTTCCCTAAGTTTTGACCATTGAATTAGCTAGTAGGGAGGAACAAGTAACATACCTTTGTATTGCTTCCTAGGGTATCTGTTTCTCCTGCTTCACTCCGGTGCTCTCATGAGGTCAATACCAAGACAACACAAACCAACCAAAGTGAAGATAGAAAAATATACTCAACTGTCAACTTATGTGTATGATCAAGGAATTACACAATAAAGTGAGAATGACTTTATGGGAAAAGGACATGCCACTGTATCATATTAATTGAATGTACAAGATACAACCTGATTGCCTTGATGTCGCAAGCTTCCTTTCAGTGGCTCTTGGCTCCAACACACACACACTTGCTCGATCCTTGTATGAAGAAGATCAAATCCCTCTTGATAGACTTGCTAGAGTCTCCAAGCTCTTGTTCAAGCTAGGTCCTTCACACAATTCTTTCATCAATTCTCCAATGAATATTTCTTAACCTTTTCCATGAGGATTCCATCAATATATAAGAGAGAATGAGATGGTTACTTTGATAAGAATGATCCCACAATATCAGGGAAATCAGTAAAAGGATAACCATTCGAATGCCAACCCATTCTTCTAGAAGATTCCCTTCTATAACCATCGAGACTTCATCTTTTTCCAAGCTTTAGAACAAGTTTTCACCCTATCTATGTAGCATAGTGCGACAAGTTCGCACCCTAGCTGAAAGAATCCTGCGAGAATGGGTCAGTCTCGCACCCTAAGATATTAGCAACCTACGAACTCTCTTCAAAAGTAAGTTTTCTGGGAAGAGATGAATGTCACTTTTCTCAGGAGAAAGTTCTTATGAGGAGCTTGAGTACACCATCATCAATACACCATCAAGATTGACCAAAATCATGGGTAACAAGGCCCTCCTTTGACGAGTCTATTCCTGTCGACTTCAACACATTATCTAGGACTTAGACTTAGAAACCAGTTAGTACATTAGGACTTGCATGCCTCAATGGAAAGCCTCCTCATGTTCGACAGTGGGTTTGCATCATTGACCCCTGATCGGATGATTCCATGGATGTTCGACTTCATCTCATCCATTCAAATTCATTGGAATGTACTAGAGTACCTTGGGAATCATTGACATCAATGGTGATCTCCCTCGCGCTTGTTAACGGTTTACATCATTGACTGGTAATCAAGTGGTATTTTCCATGTTCAACATCGGGACATCTATTCACATGGTTAGATTCTTACTACGTCGGGATCGGTAAGAAGACCCTGGGTTGAGTTTTCACTCTTATGTATACTTTTCCTAGGTTGCGAAGGAGTTCTTTTGAACTATGACACATATACTGTTACATAGATACACTTTGCATTGGTCGTGGCTATGTCTTGTCATATCATAGATCCACTGTCTATTCTTCATGGCTACGATCAGTTCAAGTTATAGGAGTATAGATCCACATTGTATCTACAATGGATATACTATTTTGTCAGTATAATTATGGAACTGCAGTGTATTTTATGGTGGCCATACCCAAAAAGTCTTTATCACTCAAACATAGGTATGCCTGCCTTCGGTTTGAAACATGTCATAATATTTGTTTGATGGTTGTGTGCATCTTTTTCCGATTTCTCTGCATCCATACCCTTTCTCAAAAACGTCTACAAAGTACTTCAGTCATCATCATCTTCTAACTTCATACTTTGGGGGGAAATCTGTTACACCTCAAAATTACTCACTTTGATAATGTCACAAGTGTTGTCATTACAAGTGTTGTAAGTGTCACATCTTGTCCGCAAGTGTCGCATCTTGACCACAAGTGTTGCAAGTGTCATAAACATCATACTACCATATTTCCCATGTCATACCTCTAACGACATCACAAAGACACTTAAGACACCCCAAAGACTAGTTTTGAAGAAGAGAAGTCACTTGACATGGAGTACAAACCTTTTGACACTAAAAGAACCACTAAAAAATGAATTTTGGAGAGGAGTGCTCCCCTACCCACTATCAGGGAGTGCTGGCGCTCCCTAAGCCTCTTTGGGGGAGTGTTTGAGCACCTTGTGCACCCTTTTGGGGGAGAATTACCCTTTTTTTAGCCAATTCTGTGTTTGTTGAGGCAAATCAGGGAAGAATCCCACAATTCCTGAAGGTGGTTGGATTCGAATATATGGTCAAGGCATGATCTTAGGGAAGATCCTCAACTGAAGGAGAGGAATCCTCAAATTATCTCAAATATCTCTCAATTGGTTGGACCTCTCCAAGGTTATATGAGGCCTTCTCATGGTGAAAGGTACATGGAGTAAATTCTAGATATTGATACCAAACTTATGATCCTATCACTGGTATTGACATGAAGAAGAGACTAGAGATTGATACCAAACTTATGATCCTATAAGTGGTATTGACATGGAAAAGATTAGAGATGTGAAACTTATGATCTCATGAGTGAGATTTCATCAAATAAATCAATGTAGATTACTTTAGCAAAGGGGTTGTACAAGGATATCTGGAAGAATTTGTTGCACCTTCATTCAAAGGATTGTAAGTATCTTTACTTGTTATCATTAATACTCAATGCTTGGCCTGTTTCTTTCAAACTTGTGCTTGTTCCATATGAGTTTGTATACAGTAGATGGATATATATTTGAGATAATCTCAGTAGAGTAGGAAGTCCACTGTATCTTTGTTTGTTCTACAAGATCTATCAAGGAGCTCAGGATCGAAGCTCAGCCAGGACTTTGCAAGGACAAACGTCGCTAATAAGGTACATATATTTTTCCTTCTCTTTCATTCATTAGCTTGATTAGATCTAAAAGGAAGTCAATGTCCATGTTAAGCACTTTTATTTCTTGGCCTTAGGAGTCTAGAGACCAAGAGGGAATCCACTTGTCCACAGGGGGATTCACCTACAACAACTGTGTCCCATACCCAGCTTGTGACGACTCCTCTAGAATTTGTTGGAGTGAGTCAATTTTTCTTTTCACCCAGATTTGCTTTAGTTTCCTAGGGTGAACTTCTGATTCCAGTGTTTAATTGATTATTGAGTTTAAATATTTCTCATGAGTTTAAAATAAGCAAGGTTTCAAACTTCCAACCATTTCCAGACATGTTGGAAAACAAGCAGTTATTGATAGTCATGTTGGGAGTGTTGATGATACCAAGATCACCCAAACAACCCGTAAGACCAAGTACCCTTGTAGGATTGGTAAGGGTATCCATATTTTTAAGTAATTCCCTAGTATATCCAAGGCTATAGAAGCATGGTATACACAACCTCGCCAACCCATGTCGTCAACCTTTGAACAACATGTTGATGACCTCTCATCAACTAGTCAAGATACCGTTGGGAAGAAGAAAAGTTGGACAATTCGCTTCTGGTTTCTAGATTCATGTTGGAGGTCAACCTCAAGATGTGCAGAAACCTCAATTTTGGGGAAAACCTCATATTGGGGGACAACCTCAAATTGGGGGGCAACCTCAATTCGGAGTCCATAACCCAATTTATGAACAACATGTACCTGTGTTACAATCTCAACCTTGGAATCTTCCTTTCCAAGAAAATATGCAATCGTCTAGGGGGAAACATCCTCAAGTTAATTCGTTTTTACCCACTAACCTCAGTCAACCGTATCTAGGTTCTTTGAATCCCACTTGGGGTCAAAAATTTCAATCTAATGTTCGTTTCCAAGGGAACATACCTAATCAACCCAACCCTGTGGGCTATCAGCCTCAAAATCCTCCACAACTGAATCTGTACGGACTGTCTAATTATTTGTAGACTGCTTATGGTCCTACTAGTATACCTATAGGGCTTCCCCCTCAGAACTACTATTTTCCTCAAGTGAACAAAGAGTTTCCTTTTTTGGATACTTTGGATTTGCTTGATTTGTCTAGAATTTTGAATGATACTATTTTACACTCTCCCTATTGGCACATCATATCGACCAAGTTACCGTCTGACATTCCTAAGTTTTATGGTCGAGCAGGCGAAGACACGAATAATCATGTTATGACTTTCCATATTTGATGTTCATCCAACTCATTGATGGACGATTCCATAAGATTGTGACTTTTCCAATGAACTCTCACGGGTTCAACAAAAAAAAGGTACATCGAGTTACAACGAGGTTTCTTTAATGAATTTAACACCCTATTCATGGCCTTTTTGACACATTACCAGTTTCCAATTTGATACGAGACAGGAACCAAAATTTTGAGTTCTTTTAAACAATCCTCGTCCACTCATGTTTTTGATCACATCCATGAGTGGAGGAGGAGAAGACGTTTGATCAAAGTTCCTCTTCCTGATCAACTATTGGCTGAGTGGTTTACCAAATCACTCATTGGACCTATTGCTTGTGGTGTTTCCATGGGTGGTGTTTTTCTCAGTATCTAGATCTCATTTATTCGCAAATAGTAACACTTTATGATTTGATCCCTGACGCTCCTCGTCCTTCCAAAAATCCTACCCCAATACACCTAAGAACTTCTCATGTTTTTGATGATGTGATTGGCACCTTTCATGCTGAGAATCAGTTGGCACACGCCAGTCATGACAATCCCAAATCCGTTTCTTCTAATGTATAGAATGCTTGATGCAGGAGCATCGCCAACTCATCAAGCGAGCTAGCGTGGAAGCGGAGGACAGCTGGACAAGCCAGCACAAATTTTGAGAACACTTTGGAATTGTTGCGCAAATATTAAATGAGACATTAAGATGAGGCACACTTGTATATTGTAATGGAACTTGAGCGGATAGCTCTTGTCCTTTAGTAGATAGGCGACATTTAATATAGTTAATGCAGGTAGATAGGATTTTAATTCTAGATTAGACCATTTTATAAATAAGGAGGGAGAACGGATATAGACACCCTCATTTTGCATTTGTAAAATAGATAATTGAGGAATAGATAGAGAATTTTGGAAGAGCAAGAGAGAAATAGCTAGCAGATAACTATGTAAAGAACACCCATGTACTGATGTTTGAATTAATAGAAGAGATTTGATTCAAATTCATGGTTTTGTGTCTGTTCTTTGTGTATTGATGTTATGCTCAATTGAATGTTTGCTTCTTGGTTATACATTTGATTTTATATGTTGTGTATATGATTTCATGGTTGATCAGAAGTCTGAGAGGGTGAAGGAATGAGTTTCAATTGTTTCTCTATTTGAGCCAGAGATTCTTGCAAGGAGTGCAGTCGAAATTGTCCGCAAGGAGTGCATTGACAGAGGGTTCGGATAGAAATAACTTTGGTTCTCATTCATCTCAGAAGGTGCAGTGGGGCACAGGAGCCGTTCAAGGAGTGTGTAGGCTAGGTAAAAGTCTCAGGGTTGCGAACTTGAGTGATTCTTTGAAGGATTGCTACTGCAAGTGTGCGCAGAGTCAAAGACTCCAACACTCAGACGTAGTTGGAGGTTTGTAGCAAGGAGTGCACGCAAAGGGGTTTTCTTACTGAAGACCAAAAGCTGTGGGAAATCTCAGGAAGGAAAAGTCTTTGAATTCATCGAAGGATTGCACAGAGAAGTTGTGTTTGAAGTATTCGAGTAGGCACTGCAAGTTTGCGCGCAGGTGAACAAAGCTTCGTGGAGGAAGGAATAGACGGTCAGAATTCCCCGAGGAGAATTCGCGAATCACTGTAAGCCGTTAGATCTTAGAAAGGTGCAGGGAATATAAGGAGACGTATTCCAAAAAGGTTCCAATATCAAGAGAGGCGGAGCCATTGATCAGGACCACGAGGGTCGTTGGATTCACACACATATCGTGGATCGAGGTTTCGTGAGTCGAAGCTCTAAATTGTTGCAACAGGAATTGTGATATCGCGATTCGCGATATCCCGACAAGCCCAGAGCCATCCATCATTTGGGATGCGTGTTAGAATATTCAAAGAATTTAGGGTTTGTAGTATCGAGAGTTTCGAGAACAGGGTACTCTTGCAGCTTGAAATCTCGAAACACGATATCCCGACGGGAGAGCTGTGTGGGACCACAAGAGTTACAGTTGAAGACAGGTGGCATAAGTCATCAAGGTTTCACAGTGGGAATGCCGAGACATTAGAATCAGGATTCGCGATCCCGCGAAGTCCAAAATCTCGATAGAAGTGACGGTAAGTGGAAAAGTCAACTCGCACGTGTGCGTCGAAGTTTCGGCGTATCGGGTATCGGGAGTCAGTAAGACAAGTTGCTTGGTATCGCGAGTGCCGAAATTGTGATAGGGAAATTCCTAACAAGGTAAAGAGAAGGGTCAGCGTTGACTGAGGTATTGTATCTCAGGGATTCGAGAGTGAAGCGCTCGACCATTGGACTTGCGAAGTCGCGAGTTCCGATTCCCTGATAAATAAGAGAGGGGGATCACGAGAAGAGAGCTGTGGGTGCATATTTTTCGATAGGGAAATAGAAGAACCTTGGTGTTCTTCGGGCCGAGGGAAGAGAAGATCCTATGAGAAGACGTGCCTGTGGGTGCGGCTGCGTCAATGCTCCTACTCTTACTCCTTCTACTGATAATAATTCTGAGGTTAATTTGACTCAATCCACACCTACCGGGAAGAATCAAAATAAAAAGACAGGGAAGGGTAAGAATAAGGAGGAAAAAAATAACAATCAACAATATGACAAAGAAAAAATGCAAACCACTAATGAGAAAGATAAATGTAAACCTCGTTATCCTTGCCTTATTTGTGGTGATGATCATTACAAGAAATATTGTCCATGACGCGCTAAGGTTACTAAGTTCCTCCAAGGGACCAGGAAACCTTCTACACATGTGGTTCTATAAAAACCTTTCTCTTCTCAGCAGTAGGCCCAACTGGTGAATCATGACCAGGCTTCTCCTTCCACCTCCTCTTATGTCCTTATGTGTATTGGTGACTCTAAAAAGAACAAAGTTGCAATCGCAACTCGATCCAAAGATTACTCTTCATTGGAGGAGAAAGTTGACGATATACCACCTTCGTTGGTTCAAACTTCTCCCCCAACTTCACCTCCAAATGGTCCTCTTCATCTCGAAATATCGGGTCTCAATACAGTTCTGTGTCTTCCTCCCAAAGACATTGTTCGAAAGTCTGCATTTAATCCCCATGCATTTGCTTCCCAAAACTACAGTATTGTAGAATACCTTGCGCAAGCACCCTCTATGATGTTAGCTCTTGAAGTCCTTCAAATTTTTCCTAATAAATGGAAGGCCTGTTAAAATCCACTGGCGGAATTGATCATACAGATACTAATTTGATAATCTTTGACTTGGAAGATCATGTCCCAAGGCTTCCTCCTCAATTAGCATTTCAGATCCAAGTTGTTGTTGAAAACAAGAATGATTGTAGAACTATTATTCATGAAGGAACCTCAACTTGCATTATATCCATTACTTGTTGGAAATCTATTGGCTCTCCTGCCCTCACCGAGTCACACAATACACTTAAGGCCTTCAATGGTATAGGTTTTAAACCTTACGATGTTCTTCCCTCATTGTCTATTACGTTGGAAGGAAAATCGGTCGATGTGGAGGTTTAGGTATTCGATGCACCTCTGGATTGTGATCTTTTAATTGGTCATAGATGGATTGATTCCATGTGTGCAGTTGTGTCTACACTTTTCTGTGTGTTACGGTTCCCACACCAAGGAAAGGTCATTACTGTCGACCAACTAGCCTTCTTTAAATTTGATTCTCGTACTAGCAATGTGCCTTTTATCTTGAAGACACCCCCCCGGTTATGAGAATGTCGGTGTGGGTATTTTAAAAGATTCAACTCTAATGGGTGCATTTCCAATCCCGCCACCCGATATTCCCCCTCCTTTTTTTTCCTCAATTAACATGATCTCAACCAATCTTCATGAAACCTCTTATTCATATGACCCATGGGTAGTACCTAGATCTGGTGATTACCTTCATTACGACATCAAAATGCCTTTAAGTCCAGTCGAATCCACTTATCAAGCTATTCAATTGGCAACCCCCTCTCCTCCTTTTCTCTGTGATTCATCTCATGATCTATTCCACTTGATATTTCCTACTGATTAGATGATCATGCCAGTCATGTCTATGGAAGATACTCTATCGGACAATGGAAATCAACGTTCCATTCTTTTCCTAGAACGTGATACCATAGAGAGATACCAATGGATTTCGAATCCGTCGACCGTTGTTGTTATTTCTTCACTTCCTGATTCAACACACGATGTCTTGTACAAAGGGAACTTGAGTAACATTTCACCTACCATCCCTATTGACATATCTATCAAACCCGAAGTCGCGGAAAATGTCCATATTGGTGCCTCATGTTATAGTGATGAGTTATGCACCTATAAATCCATTTTCCAGGAATTTCATGACGTTTTTGCCTGCAGTCATGAAGAAATGCCAGGTATTGATCCTGATATTGTTGTGCATGAAATTAAGAGATATCCAAACACTAAACCCATCTGATAGATACTTCACCCAGTCCATCCATGTAAAGTCACTTCTATAATTCTTGAAGTTGAAAAAATTCTTAAAGCTAGCTTTGTCTATCCTATGGCTTTGACCGATTGGGTATCCAATCTTGTTCTGGTAAATAAGAAACAAGGTACGATATGCATTTGTGTGGATTATAGGGATATAAATAAATCTTTTCCTAAGGAAAATTATCCTACCCCTTTCATCGACCATATCGTTGATGATTTTGCCGGGAGTGAAATATTCTCCTTGATGGACGGTTTCTCCAGTTATAATCAAATAAATATTTTACTAGCGGATCAACACAAGACTGCTTTTATTTTCCCTTGGGGAACCTTTGCCTACCGGAAATTACCATTTGGTCTCAAGAACATTGGTGTGACCTTTCAGTGTGCTATGTCTTATGTTTTTCATGTTATTAAGCACATTGTGCAACCCTATCTTGATGATCTCCCAGTGCATTCCATGCGTCGCCAAGATCACCCGACACATTTAAGGGCCATTTTCGTACGTTGTCGTTATTATCACATACATTTGAATCCACACAAATGTGGTTTTTGTGTGGAGTCTGACCGACTTCTTGGTTTTATTGTGTCGATACATGGGATTTGAGTAGACCCCTTGAAGGTTGAGACTATTCTTAATCTACCTCCTCCTTCCACACTATGCTAGCTCCAAAATTTGCAAGGGAAGGTAAAATTTTTGTGTCGTTTCATCCCCAATTACGCTGAACTGACGAAAGGATTCACTTGGCTACTCAAGAAAGGTTATGAGCTTTTATGGGGTGATACTGCAAACAAATCCTTTGAAGCTTTGAAACTTGCCTTAACCCGTACACCATTATTGTTTCCCCCTGACTACAACCGATATTACTTCCTCTACTTATCTTCTGCGGACTCTATAATTACTATGGTATTAGTCCAAGAGGATAATTAACATGATGAACATGTGATATACTATTTGAGTCGGAGTCTCATGACTACCGAGACCAAATACCTACATGTGGAGAAACTGGCCTTAGAAGTTTTTCAAGTTGTCCAATGTTTTCATCATTATATCTTATTACGTATAACCACTATTATTTCTGATTGCAACCCCATGCAACATATCCTTACTCGACAATTGCTAGGGGGAAAGTACTCTAAACGGATATTGATTCTCTAGGATTTTGACTTGGAGTTTGAACACTCTAAGTCAAAGAAATATTTGGCTTTTGTCGAACTGATATGTGACCTTCCTTTTATTGAGACAGACAATGTGGTAGAGGATTCCTTTCCTGACGAATACCTTTTTTTTGATATCAAGCCTGCCAATACATCATTCTTGGTGATACCCTTTACCATCGCGGTATTGATTCCATTTTTCGATGATGTCTCACTTACGATGAAGTTGAGAAAGATTTGAATGACTATCACTTTGGAGCATGTGGAGGTCATATGTTTGGGTATTCCACTTCCCAAAAGATCTTACGAGCCGGTTATTTCTGGCCTTCACTCTTTAAGGATTTCATTACTATCGTCTAGAAATGCCATGCTTTCCAAACTTATCATAAAAAAATAAGATCACATCCTGCACCCTTACATCATATAGTTTCCGTTGGTCCATTCGCCAAATGGGGCATTGAATTCATGACATGTAACCCTCACTTGGGTAGGGGGCATGGATACATCATTGTAGTTGTGGATTATTTCACTAAATGGGCCAAGACGATGCCTACATTTGATAACACCAGGAAAACTACAACATTGTTCATATTCAATCATATCATTACTAGGTTTGGTGTCCCTCAAGCCATCATTACTGATCATAGTAGTCATTTTCAAAATTTTATGATGTCTAAACTTACTAAGAAGTTGGGTCTTTTCCATGAAAAATCAACCCCCTATTATCCACAAGCCAATGGCCAGGTTGAATTGATCAACAAGGTTCTCACTACCATGCTTCGACGGATGATAGGAATTCATAAGAAAAATTAACACATGATGTTGTTCTCAACATTATGGGCCTATCGAACATATGTTAGGTATTCCACGGGATTTACACCTTTCCAGTTAGTTTATGGTATCGAATTCATTTTTCCAATTGAATGTGAAATACTGTCTTTGAAACTAGCCATTGCACTTCTCCCTAGCACCTCTACTGAAGAGGAGCATCTTTTCTATTTGATGCAACTAGACGAAACTTGTCACGATGCCACATTATTTATTGAGACTCAAAAGAACTGTGTTAAATACCAATATGACAAGCATGTCAAGCCACATGTTTTTTTTTAAGGTGATCTAGTTCTTCTCTACGAGCAAGATCATGATCTGCTAGGGGCCGATAAATTCGATCCCATGTGGCGAGGTCCTTATATTGTCAAATGAGTATTGGAGAAGGGAGATTATGAGTTGGTTGATTATGATGGAATCCCATTGAGTGAACACAGAAATGGGATTTACTTGAATAAGTACTATGCATAAGTCATTTTTGCATGAGTTCTTGTATTTTAGTGTATAATACTCTTGTGTGTTTTTTCATTGTTTGATTTTGACCTTTAGCTGCTTACCTTGCAGTGTGCTTGGTTTCTAGAATTCGGTGTCTTCGCTACCCTACATTGGCTTTGCCAATGGCACTAGTCACAATACTCAAACTTAGTGTCTTCTTCTTGGGAAATCTATGTACCTACGTCTGAATTGATTAGTCTACATGGTGTTTTCCTTGTTCGTGCAACTAACAATATAGCGGAATACAATGTTGTCATCGAATTATTGGTCGACGTTGTTTCACCTGGAATCTGTCATCTTGTTGTATGATTGGATTCACAGTTAGTGGTCCTACAGTTGAGTAATGTGTATTCTATATGAAGTCCTAAATTTTTAAGGGTATATTTACAAATTCTCCTCTTGGAACGTCATTTTGATTACATTGAATATCAACAAATTCCTAGATGTCTAAATACATTAACAGATGCATTGGCTAATTATGTGTTAGACAAAAATTTGAGACATTTATAAAATCCAATCACACTTTGTATATACAACAAGTAAGCCGGTAGAAGCCTCATATATATATAACGATAAAAGTTTACAAAACGTATTTTTGTCTAAAGACCAAAATATCAAAAATGTGAAGCACATGGCTTCATATACAATAGAGCAATAAGGATGTTGCTCACTATAACATGCAATTTCCCGTGCTACTTTACGAAGCAGTCGAACGATGGAAGTAGATACACCCACTATGTGGCATTTGTAGTGCCTCAGAACATCATCTATAGAGGCATCAGGAATGTTCATCATGATCCCCTTCATCTTTTGTTCTATGGTCTCGTAGTTGGCAACAGCTACTCCTGCTATGAATCCTCTCTCCCCTCGCCTCTAAATAGGGGATGAACCCGAAGGATGGTAAGGTCCCACATATGAATCATCAAAGAGCATTTGTTTGTTATCGGATAAACAACATAAAAAAAAAATTATATCATTAAAACCCACAAAAACATCATATAAAAAAAATTTCCTTCTTACCTATGTCCCCCCATTGGGAACCCTCGGGAAGAGATAAGTCCAGATCTCCTAAGAAGTCTAGTTTGGCATATGCATAATCATTGACCATGAGCATCTGAGTATTCAACCAGTTGAAGAGGACATTGTTATATCTAATTATGGGACTGGTTGCATGTCGTTCCATGAGGTTGACCCAACTCTTCATTTTCATATCCTATGGGGCAGGTATATCCCACTATACCTGTAAGCATAAAACCGGGACCCTCTCTAAGAAGAAGGATACCAAAATAGAACCATATCCAAACTATTTCAGTCCACCACTCCTGCACTTGGTTAGTTTTTTTTTCATACTTTTGAGAACCCCTTCACACTAGTTGAAAACTCAGGGCTGCATACACTCTAGCGCATACTAAAAATAGCTTTGAAGAGACATATGGGGAGATGCACTCCCTACCATGCATGTGATGGTATAGAGGATGGTTCATAAAGGTAAGTCTTGGATGTCTCTTATAGAAACTTTACCTCTATGCTTCTGGGTGCCTGGCACACAATGTGCATTGATATAGTTATTCATGGGCTCGCCGCCACCCCTTCTACCTGTAAGAGTTACTCGGGACCCATGACGAGATATATCGGTTAAGAAGTAGATATCCTCGATATATATCATAAGAGTGTGAGAACCCACATGAAACGCATGTTTTTTCACATCCCACATGTGAACTAGGTACTTGAGTAATCTCAGTTGGGCCCTCATACCCTGGATTTTGAAATTTTTTAACAAACTACACTGTCAGAGGGCCATTACCGTTCCCGGGTCATTCTCAGAAAAGTAGTCTTCCTCCTTGTGCTCTCTCTCTTTCCATTCCAACATTTTTTACCGTGGAAAACCTGCAATGGAACCATAAAGAGAGATTAGCATCATTCTCTTCTTCCCTCGAGAATTTTTATTGGCAATTTCATCTTTAAAAACTTTTGGGGTTGCGCATGTCACAAACCAGGGCATCTGCATAGTGCGGAGTTGTCGCATGCTGGATATAGAGACACTTGCGATGAACCTAGATCGTCGCAGGGCTCGATATAAGGTTCCTACGGCAACCTCTGTGCATAGGTACCCCGAAAACGTTAACCCAAAAGTATATATTTTAACCAATGAGCAACAAATTTTAATCCATGGAAAGTTGAAAGAAATGAAAATTACATGTTCTATGGAGACGGTTCGTCGAATGATCGGTCGTGCCCTCCACAATTTGTAGTGTAAAATCAAGGTAAAAGGGGGGGTTTGGAGAAAGGTTTGGGTGAAATGACAAATGGAATAGTGAAATTAGGTTTTTACCCATTTTATTGATTTTTTCATTTGTATTTTATAAATATTTTATATGTTTTATCTAAACCCTAAAGTCCTAATGACTTTGAAAGTGTTGGATTTTTGCATAAAAAAGTTCTAGGAGTGAAACAGTGGAACACAGATTTGTTTTTTGGTTTGTTTTTATGCATTTGTCACATGTACAGATCCTTTTAGGGTTTTTCAAGAAAAACTCCAAGCAAGTATTGATTCTTTCTCACCCTCATGAAACCATGAGAATGTAATCGAGTATTATTTTGTCATTTTTTTGAGCTCGTAATGGTTACACAAAAAATGAAACCTATGGAGTATCCTTTAAGCTCTTTTCACGCTCCATAAAAATGAAAATATTGTCGAGCGAACTTGTTCTTTTCACGCTTGTAAAAGTATTTGAAGAAAACCTCTGATGAGCGGTAGTTTATCACTTTTTTAGTCTCGTCAGATTAATTTACAAAAAAGGACCCGATGGAGTTCTCTTTAAGTGTTTTTTAAACTCTATAAACATGAAAACCCTCTAAGTTTTCTTTCCTTGGACTCATTAAACAAACATCAAAAGACCCATATGGGATCAAACCACTCCTTCTTAGGGTTCATTAAACATACTGCAAGGGAATCATTCGAAGGATGATCTTACATCAACAAGCATATGTTATCATCCTCAATATTGCATAAAAATAAAGAGGTACTCGCTAGAAATGGTGAAGGGAAAATTAGGAAAGGATTGTGTCTCTGTATTTGTGTTAGTGGTAGTAATGGTCGCTCTTGAACATGACACCCCCTTTCATCATTGCATTCAGGTTGGGAAATCCATTTGTCTCTTGTTTGATCATCCGCATGTCCATATGTCAGTTCCTCCTTGAGTCAATGCTGACAAGACCATTTTCATGTCATTCATATGTTCAAGAGAGGTCCAGCCTTAATAATCCTCCTATTGAGTTGACCATCTACATTTATAAGTATTCTACCATGTAGGCCTTCCCTGTGTCTGTTTCAAATCGCTTCACACTCTTATCTACCTCAAATCTGTTACTTATTTCATGTCGTTGATGGGGGATACATCAAGGCCCTCATGTGACGAGTCTTTTCCTGTCGACTCAAATCATTATCTAGGAATCAGACTTAGAAATCATTCAGTACCTTAGATCCTACATGCCTCAATGGCAAGTTTCTTCTCTTTCAACAGTAGGTTCACATCATTGACCCCTGATTGGAAGATTTCATCGATTGTTTGAATTCGACTCATTTATTCACATTTGTTGGATTGTACTGGAGTCATTGACATCAATGGTGATTTCCCTCGCACTTGTTAACAATTTTCATCAATAACCGGTAATCAAGTGGTTTATAACATGTTCGACTTCATCACCTATAATTGCATGGTTAAATTCATACTTAAGGATGATGGAAATGAAGACCCTGGATCATGCCCGTCTGGTCTAGGTTGCGATGAAGTATTCATTATTTGTATTGACACATAAATCGACTTTGTATGTTTCATGGCTATGTCCGAATTTGAATTCTTTAGAGCATAGATCCACAGTGTATTCTGGGTGGCTATGTCGAATCACAATGACATGGATCCATAGTTTATATTTAGTGGCCATGACTCACTTGACATTTTGTAATCTGAGTATGGGAATTCCTACCTCGGACAATGGTATATTATTATGCTGATACTTGACTGTTTGCAGGTTCCCGATCGGTGTGCTCCTTGTTTCCGACACACACATTCTACAAAGTATTTTGGTTGTCATGAGTTCTAGCTTCATACTTTGGGGGGCATTCTGTTACACATTATTTTGGTCACCCCAGTGATACATTGATAAACATGTGTTCATGCTCCCAAAAAGAGTCTTTTTCCATGAGGAAAGTGATTGGCTTTCTCTTCTCAAAAACCTTATTAAGGAAGGTCATCACTGCATGAAAAAGTCACAAGGTGCAACGATGCCTAATCATCACCCTCTGCTCTAGAGTTAGGTTGCAATGTATCCATAGGTTGCACTATAGCTAGGGTGTGATGATTTCAAAATCCAAGGAAAACTCAAAACTTCACGAAAGTTCTATAAGGGGATCTTCTAGAAGATGAGGTGGTGTCTGAATGGTTTGGATCTTACTCGCTTCTATGATTTGGTGGGGTCATTATAATCTCCTCAACCATCTCTTTCCCCCCTATATAAAGAGGAATCTCTCAAGGAAAATGTTAAGCAAGGTTGATTAATATGTAATATGCTAAGATTGTATGGAGAATTCTGCATTAGAGTATGCATGAGAGCTTCATTTCAGTTCATCAAGTTATTGTGGATCTTCTTCATTCAAGATTG
Organism: Picea engelmannii; assembly: GCA_009831015.1. Taxonomy (NCBI): domain Eukaryota; kingdom Viridiplantae; phylum Streptophyta; class Pinopsida; order Pinales; family Pinaceae; genus Picea; species Picea engelmannii. The sequence continues at coordinate 153,236 of ML781749.1, read as the reverse complement.
GAGAAAGTGTGCATGTTGGAGAAAAGGGTCATCGAAAGGGGACCTTGCGACATCAAGGCTTTGGTTGTAATCTCCACTTTCACTTTAATATAATACAATGATATGTTTCTTTCCCATAAAACTTGTCTTGTTTTATTGTATGATTCCTTGATCACATGCATAAGTTCTTGTTGAGTATATTGGATTGTTTTCACTTTGGTTGGATTGTGTTCCCTTGTAGATTCAATATCATAGGAGCACCGAAGTGGATCTAGGATGACAATGGAAAGAGGAAGCGACAATTAAAAAATATGTTTCCTATCTCTTGTTAACTAGTAAACTCAATAGTTAGACCTTAGGGAAAGCGTCATATTATGTTCTGTTTTATTCTAGATCCAGGTGGATTTAGGGAGATCTGTTTATGTCTGCATTTACCGATTAATCCCATAATATAAAGATGTATTCTCTTCCATAAATGATTAAGAAAGGAGAATTACCGATGGAATCTTTTAGAGTGACTCTATCAACCCAAAGTTCCTTATACAACACATTGTGCCAATTTTTATGATTTTCCGACACTGTTCTTTTTAATATTTTGATCAGATTTTTATTTGCTGACTCAACAAAAAAATTTACTTGGGGGTAATAACTGGTAGATTATTTTATCTTAATCCATTTTTCTAAATCAAATACATTCGTATCCAAGGAATATAAATAAGAAGCATTGTCGAAAACTAAACACTCAGGTATTCCAAAATGAGTGATAATATGAGCGTTTAAAAACGAAACCACCTTAATCATGTTTACCACCTTTAATGGTAAAGTCTCAGACCACCTCGTAAAATAATATGTTGACGTAATTATATACTTGTGTTGTTTTGAAGAAGGTGGATTAATTGTTCCTATAATATCTAGGCCCCACTGCTAAAATGGTGTGTCTACTGTAACAGACTGTAATGGGAAAGCATCCTTTCTGACCCGTCCTGCATCCTTTTGATAGTTTATACATTTGCAGGTCAAAGTGTGAGCATATTTAAATAAGGTGGGACAATAGTAGCCATCCCTAAGTACTTTTCAGGTGGTCTTATCTCCACCAAAATGAACTCTAACATCGCCAGAATGCAGTTCAGCTAAAACCTTTTCAAATTCTTCTTTTTCTAGGAAACGCAAAAAAACATCATCATAATTCTTTCGAAACAATATATCATTAATTAATTGAAAATATGTAGATATAAGACTCAGTGCTCTTTTTTTTTTTTGGATCAAGGTTATAGGGAGCAATTTCGTGCAACAATAAAATCAGATATCACCATACCATGAATTAGACACATTTTGTGTACATCATATTTGTGTTTCGTTATGGAGATTTGTAGTTGATATTCTTATTTGATTTTCTAATTTTTCAACTGAATCAGATATCAATTTGCAAAGGCCTTGACCTCTAACAATTTGTGCAGGTATTGTTTCAAGATCATACCCCTTATGGGAGGTCATCCAATTTTCCCTTTTCTCCCCTAGCTCCTTCTGCACTAATAGATTTCTTACAACGGGGTAAGGAACAATGAATTTTATCCTGGATTTCAAAAGGTAAGATCTGAAATGTTTAACTTCTTTGAAACAACGTATGCATGTTGATACACTATGGGGTAATTTAATTCTACTCCTTTAAAGGAGAAGATCATAAATGAAATAGGTATCCCGTTGTTTTCAACATTTTTCTGTGTGAGCACAACAACATAAGATCTATCGGATGCAAAAGTATACAATGTGAAATCTTGGGAGAAATTGGGACTCATCAAAGAGGGATCTTCGGTTATATCTTTTCTAATGGAATTAAAAGCTTGATTCTCCTGTGAGCCCCATTTGTATAGAACATCATTTTTTATCAGGTTTTGTAAGCGTCTAACCATCTCAGGAAAACTTGGAACAAATCGTCTAACAAAATTTATTTTACCCAGAAAGGATTGCATTTCCTTTTTGGAATAAGGTAGAGGAAGGTTGGCAATGGATTGGGTTCGTTCGGGGTCAATTATCATTCCATATTTAGAGACTATACATCTAAGTAATTTTCTTTGTTCTACTGCAAAGACTGATTTCTTAGGATTGAGTGAAATACCAAACTTATGACATCATTCTAACACAACCATAAGATGTGACAAGTGATCTTTCTTGTTCTTTGAAAAGACAGTGACATCATCCAGGTAGACCACAACTGACTGATTTATAAGGCCACTAAAAGAAATGTCCAATTCCCTCTTGAAGGTGGCCCCAACATTAATCAATTCAAAAGGCATTTTAATATAGGCGTAAGTGCCCCATGGGATATGGAAAGTGGTTTTCAACTAATCTGATGGAGACATAAGGACTTGGTTATACCCTAAAAAATCATCTAATAAGGATAGCCTCTCAGAACCAAATACTTGTTGCAAAATTTGTTCCATTGGGGGAACGAGGTAATTGTCTTTATCAAAGGCTCGATTCAAATTACGAAAGTCGACACAAAGTCAAATTTCCCCATTTTTCTTTCTTACCGGTACTAAGTTGGATACCCACTGAGTATGCCAAACTGGAAAAATGATCTTGGTGGTGAGTAATTTATTTAGTTCCTTTTTTACTGTGGGTTCTAATTTAGGATGCATTTTTCTAAGTTTTTGTTGAGAAGGTTGGGTTTTGGGCTTCATGGGAATTACATGTTGTATTATGTTTGGATCAAAAGTTTTTATGTCATCATATGTCCAATAAAACACATCTTTGAATTCTTTGAACAATTTTATGAATGCATATCTCTCTTGTTCAGAAAACCATTTTCCCATATTGATATTTTGAGGATTATCTTGTGTTCCTAAATTTATTGTTTCATATAGTAATGAGGAACTATTCGTTTTGCAATTAACTACCACCCTAAAATTTTCATGTAAATCGTAAAATTTCTCTAATCTAACAATGGATTTGGGGATAGAGTTTACCAGCTCAGATGATATTTCCGCAGAACGAGGGTTGGATATTACTGTCAAATCTCAGAGGTTTATATTGTGGGTTCTTTCATTGATTGCCACATCTTGGAAAGTTTCCTCCATATGAAGAAAATTGATGTTTTGTTGATCACCATCAAACACTTGCCAATTGGTGATGTTGTCAAGAGTTAATGGCCTAAATAACAATTCAACTGAGAATGCGTTAGGAGAAAGACCGTCAACATGAAATAATTTTGAAGCAACATTAGCTAATAAATCAACTTCCGAATTACTCGACCTAAGAATGGAATTTATGTTAAAAGTGAGAAATTTATGTATTAGGCTCCATACATCGGTTTCGTAGTTTTTCAGATGAGGTGATAAACAATGAATAACGTTTTTTACATGCTTGACTACGATTTCAAATTCGTCGAATACTACCAAGTTTTTCACGTCAAGATTCAATTCCTTCTTTAGTCCCCACATGAGTTCTTCATATTCTGATGTGTTGTTAGTACATTCAAATTATAATCGATGGGAAATAAAAAAATTATTACCTTTTGGATCGATCATTACAAAACCAGCACCTTCCCCTTCCCAGATTTAGATCCATCAAAGTAGAATGACCAAATTTCTTCGTTATTAGCAATGTTTGGTTTACTTTTTAGAGTTTTCATATGAGTATAGGATGATATTTCCGATTGTTGTTATGGGTCGGTGATAGAGGATATTTCAGTCATGAAATTTCCAAACAAAAGTATTCATTCTCTGGGCCTCAATTGTATTTATAACAATAGTAAAAGGTTGATTGGGATCGTTTAAATCTGTAATAGTGTACTTGAGGTAACATTCTTTGTTTATCCTGATATTCTTTGCTGTCCATTCTCTAGAAGCCACATATGAGACCAATCTATAGAAAAATAACCATGTAACTGCTCTGACCAATCTCTACTAAAACATAATCCATAAACTTCTGGAATATCAACAACAATTATATCAATTACTTGGTGGACCTTTGGGTTACATGACAACCTTATCAATACATTCTTAAGTTAACCAATGACCTTGACATTAGTTCGGTCTAACTAAATCATCTTTATATCAAAGGTTTTGACTTCAACGTTAATTTTCTGACACACAGGTAGAGGCATTACATTTGATGAGGTGCTAGAATCAACCATGCAGTTATGTACATTTCTGTTGAAAATTCTGAAAGTTAACAGGAAAGGCGGTACATTTTTTCATGATGTGACAACAAAATTCTGCTATTCTTTTATGGTTGTACCTAAAATAGTCTTATATAAATTCCCTACAATTTTCTATGATATGTCACTTTTATCTTGATTTTCAGATGATTTTTTACCGGAGACATCTTTGGTTTTATTTAGGACATTTTATATTAATTTTCTTCTCATAGGATCATTATTTTTATTATTCTCAGCTATATTTTAGAGCATTTTTTGTAGGATAAGAGGGAATTTAAGTAATTCAAAAATTGATATATTTTCCCTTAGTTTTTTAAGATCTTCAACTAAATCATATTCTAAAACTTGGGCAACAAGGTTTTGCTTGGTTTCAATTTGTTTTGGTTGTTTGGATACCATATTCATACTTGTTTCGGGTGGAAGTTTTTTTGTACTTTACTTCGAGTGTTATAAGGATGGACAGTTTCAAAATTTGCTTGAAATATGTTGTCCGACAAATGTCCAAAAACGGGAGGTGATGAGTCCTTCTCATTAGGTGTTTCTTCTTCACCTATGTCATCTTGATTTTTAGGAGGTATAGAAGCAACATTATCATATGCTTCAAGTATTGTTTGTAAAGCATATTGTAGTCCTTTTAAGTTCAGACCTTCTGTGTTCGGGTTTGGCCGGTATGGAGGAAAAGGTTTCCTGAAAGGTGGTCTAAAACTTACTTTACTTGTATATGCTTCTTCAACAGATATTTTTAAGTCTACAACCTGATTGGATAATTTTTGTAAAGCTTTCTATAAACTTTCCAAGTCTAAAGTCTCTTGTTGATTTTTACTTTGAGGAGGTCTGGTGAGAATTTCTATTTTCTTTTTAGAAGAGGAGGTTGTTTCAACCTCAATATTTAAATTATCTTTTAAACTCATAATTTCCTTCTCGATGAGGACCGCCTCCTCAAAGGCTTCTAGTAATGTTTTCTTTTTCAACCTTTTAAACCATATAGCTATATTTTTATGTAGGGTCTTAGTATAGTATACAACAGACAAGTTTTCCGTAGGCATCGAATCTACAGGGATTTTCTTTTTTAATGTGAGGGATATCTAGTTCAAATCCTTAACTTTTTCTTTAGGGTTCATTTTCATACTAGAAATCTCCATTACCAAAACTTATGGAGATTGATCATCTCCAATTTTTTATAGAAAGAAGATTTCAAACTTATCCCAAGAGACGATGGTTTGGGGTTGTTACACAAAATACCAGGTTGAGGCATTTCCCTCAAAAGTGTAATGGAATAACCTACACACGACATCCTTGTGTTCGATGCTCCAGAGACTAGTAGCTAACATGAATTTCTTGATATGATCCTCAATTGATTGCTTGAAATTTTGGTCAAATTTGAGTAAACACTTTTCCAGATGTTTGGGTAATGGGTGTTGGGGTCCAGGTACTGCCACGACATATTGATTGAGCCAAGGTCTAGCGGGATTATTTTGTTTAGACATCGGAGTTGGTGGAGATGAAGGCTGAGATTGTTCAAACAAAGAATTGCCTTCGTCTGAGGATTCCTCTCTTGAAGAGGGTGGAGAAGAATTAGGTGGTGATGGTGGGAGACCAGATCCCCTGGCACCTAGGATCGGTGATATTACCACCTAATGTGTTATCGAGTAGACCAGTGTGAAGAGGTTGTTATTGCAGATTGGAGAAATCAAAGGGTTGATTGAACTGTCTACCAGGTTTTCTGATTCAAGACAAAGCACTTTGAGTTCTCAAAATCGACTAGCAGACAATTTCTTGTACATCAATCCCTTGAGGAACTGGTGTCACTAGCTCGGAGGGAATGTCAGGTGTAGTTTCTGACATAGCAGTTGGTTCAAGTATAACGTTAGGGTCTGAGAGACTATGCATCATGATAGGAGAACGATCATTTGGGGAAGTCTGATCTAGGTGGATATCGGTAGCCACCCACCTTTTCCAACTGGCTTAAAACAAATTTCTGGCATATTTGGTAATTTACTATTTTTAGTAGTTTTTCGGGTCCTGAACTTCCGGAGCCGTTTTGAGTCTCTAAATGATGCTTTTTTGGGTATCTTCCAGTGAAAATATTTCATCATGAAATTTTTGTCAACAATTGTAGTCCTCAGATAGATATTTCCAATGGGCTATCGTACCCCTAAAATGGAGATCGTATGAAAAAGTTACGACCCTTGAAGTTGATGTACTTACTTTCCCAAACGAGGCCCACATGAATTTTGGCACTTCATCTCCTAGGGTTAGGTTTTTGTATGTCTATGGTTTTTGACACTCGTGTTTATTGTAAAAAGGACTTCATAGGATCATTGTAATCATCTTCTTGCGAATTAGCACAATCGTCACATCCCTTCTTAGAGATAAGCCACCACCATTCCAGTAAGCTTTTTTCTGCTGCATTTTACAGTTTCATCTTATTTCCTTGTTGAATAGAAAACCAATTTCACTGTATCTTTGTTATTCTGTGTTAAGCATATGTTAATAATATGTATTCATTTTGTTCTTCTCATAAAATCCGAATCAGTGGTATCAGAGCAGTCTTCTCCTTGTCGTCTTAATGCATGTTCCCATTGAGATCAGAGTACAAAGAATTGGGTCTCGAGCTTGTTTCTCTTGAGGAACAAAGCTCTCATATGCCCAAGCGACGTCTCATGGAAGGAGAAAATAAATTTGACGAGACATGAGATCCTTTCAAAATGTTTCTTGAGGAAGCTCTCATGCAATAGAGGAACATGATGATGGATATTTCCGTGCAAATCCTTCAGCGGCTACCAACAAGCTACAAATATTCTTCAGGCGGAGGTGCCACCCCCTTCAAGGTACAAATAAAATTCAATATTCCTATATTTGAAGGTCAGATAGATGCAGATGGTGTAGACAAGTGGTTGAATCTACTAGAAGGGTATTTTTCTGTCCATAACTTTTCAAATAGAGAAAATATTACTTTTGCGCTCCTTAAATTCATTCCCCATGTCAATGATTGGTGGGAAAATTTCTATGAGCAAAATGAAACAGAGGAACCCTCATTATTTATAGTCACGACCACCTAGGAATCCTTCAAGGATTATATTAAGGAACAATACTACCTTGTTGGAAGTTATGACGACTTGTATACCAAATGGACCACACTGCAACAAGAAAGAGACCAAGCAGTGCTAGAGTTCACAGATATCTTTGATACCTTGTGCACCAAGTTGGGTATCAAAAATTTAGAGTGACATATGGTTCTCAAGTATCGTTGTTCTCTACATAGATAAATCTATACTGTAATGGAATTTCTAGACATCTCATCCTTGGGCTCGGCCTACCGATATGCCATCAAAATCGAGCAGAATCTCAAACAAAATATGTGCCAATTTAGGCCCGGGAACCCCTCACAGGAAAATGGAGGAAAGGGTGGCCCCAACCCACAGAAAAAAGGACAGAGAAAATATGGACAATATCAGGACAACCAATCCAAGATGCAAGTAAAGAAGTACACAATAAAGATAAAGAAAGATACCGGGAAGTGGTGTGACTTCCATAAGAAACCTTGGCATACCACTGCTAACTGTCACTCAAAGAAGTCGATGGTGGCTGGAGTGAAAGCCTCTGAATAAGATGTGGGTTCTGAATATGAGTCAGAACCATAAAGGGGAATAAGGATCATTGATTTGGAACCCAGTTCCACCATTGCTACCACCAAGCTCCATCCTGATGAACCAGATGATCCAAAAGAAGGAGAGTGCCTCTTCCATTCACAGATGTGGGTAAAGGGCACCCCGCTGCACTTCCCCATTGATAGCGTTAGCCATAAGAATCTCATATCAACATAGGTTATCAAGAGGCTGGCCCTGCCGAAAATGCCGCACCCACAACCCTACACCATTGGATGGCTCCGCCAAGGAAGCGATCTTACAAGTGGTCCACATAATTAAAACAATTCCACCTCAACATCAAGTATAAAAGAGGAAGTTCCAACCATGTTGTTGATTTCCTCAGTAGACCGCCAATTGTGGCACTCATCATGGTGTTATACTCTTATAGACATGAGACCTTTGGATGGCCCCAACTCTATGAGACAGACCCAGACTTCGCCACCACCTACCAAATGATGGGTGAAAACACAGTTGTTGATAATTTCCATATTCAGGATGGGTTATTGTGTCATCTGGTCCATATCTGCATTCCATCAAATGAGCGAGCGAAGTTGATCTAAGAATCCCACTACAGTCGGGTGGCAGAACACTTCGAAATAAAAAATACATTGGCGATGATACAAAAAAAATTCTACTGGCTGAAACTTTGACAGGAGGTCAACAAGTATATCAGATCATGCACTACCTGTGCTATTTCCAAACCGACCACTAAGAAACAGGGCATGTACACCCCTCTTCCTACTACTGACAGGCCATGGGAATCCATATCAATGGACTACATGTCGGTCCTCCCATCCATCGAGCCTCCCATCCACCAAGCAGGGAAATGACTGTGTTTTTGTGGTTGTTGATCATTTTTCTAAGATGGCGATTCTCATTGCCTACAAGAAGAGAATCACAACAGAAGACACTGCCAAGATCTTCTTTGAATGAGTCTTGGTACATTTTGGAATCCCAGAAACCATTGTCTAAGATCATGACAGTCAATTTCTCAGCACATTATGGTTGATCCTTTGGTCACTGCTAGACACCAAGCTCACCAAATCCACAACCTTCCACCTTTAGACAGATGGCCAAACCGAGGTTGTAAATTGAATGATCGTGCATATTGTGCACATGTATAATTCCAAGAACCCTCATGCATGGGATGAGAGACTTCCCTATGTCTAACATAGCTACAACCAAGCCCTACTTAGCTCAATCGACCACAACCCCTTTCAGTTGGGGTTGGGATTCCAGCCATTGGGTACCATAAATGTTACACTTCCTGTTACACATTATTTTCATCATCCTTATGATCATTAATGATGTAAACCTATATGTTGCATTCAGAGGGGTCAGTGGTCTGAATTCCTGAAGAAAGAAGGGAGAAGTACTTTTCTTGAGAGAAGAAGTTGTATTTTCCTTTGTAAAAAATCCTATTAAGGAGGATTTCCACAGGTTGCACTATACACAAGGTGTGGAAATGCCTGATTTATGCACCTTGCTCTATAGCTAGGTTGCGTAGTTTCTGCAGGTTTCTCTATAGCTAGGGTGTAGAAATTCCTATGCGTGGGAAAAAACAAGCGTCTTCTCGATGCTTCTAGAAGCATAAGTTTCTATGGTGAGGTGGCCTCCAAACGGTTTGGGTCTTACTCACTTTGATGATTTAGTGGGATCATCCTAACCTCCTCACCTTAACCTTTTCAACTTATAAAAGGAGAGGAGCTTTCATGGAGAAAGTTAGATTGGCTTAAGATTGAGTTTTGTAGATTGGGAATTTGTCTTGATTAGAGTGGATTTGGATATTTATTTGTCAAGATAGATTGTGAGTAGCTATCAGATCCATGGTCTCGGAATCCTTGGAGTAGGAAGTGTGTGGGAAGAAAGGAACTATTGGAAGGAACCTGACAACATCAAGGCATATGGTTGTATCTTTATTCCACATTCTTTAATACAGATATACTTTTCTTTCCTATATGAATGTTATTTTTCCATATTGTATGATTCCTTGATCACGTACATAGTTTCATATCAAACAGACTCTGTTATTCTTGTCTTCATTGGCTTGTGCATATTTGTAGATATTTGTCCATAAGCCTTGTGACGGAGCTTGGATTGCATTGGCGAAGTCGGATATTCGATATTTAAAAGGTATGTCCTGGATCCATTTCTCATTTGATAATCAAATCTAAGGAAAGAGTAGTGTATTGCCTTGTTTTGTTCTAGTTTCGTAGTGAAGCTAGGGGGATTGATTTGTGTCTGCACTTAACAATTAGCCCGATAACAAAATTGGTGACTCCACTTGGGAACAGATTGTTTTCCTAGTTTTTCTTGCTTTCTTGCTTTGATTGCTTGGGTTCTGTTTTCTGAGTGACTGGGAGATCCATATTGAATCTTTGACTGTTTAAATTCATTGGAAAACCTTCATGCTTTTTATTTTTTCCATTTTTTTAATTTGATTTCCGCACCCTTCTTTGAGGGACAGTGCAGCGATATAGGATCGCCGCACCCTACCTGTTTAGACCAGTGCAGAATTTCTGCATCCTACCCATATATAACCTGTGGAAACTTAGAATTTCCACACTGTATTGGTTCTTTGGCATGCAGAAATCAGGGATTTCTGCACCGTGTTAGTTTGATAGCCTGCGACGATTTTGAATTTTTTTATTTTTGATCGTTTTTCCTTCCCCAAATCTTGGATTTGGTTTTGGGGTGAATTGTTGGGTTTGATAATGATCTGTTTACAGTCTTCTTGACATTTTTTGAGCTTCTTTTAGCCAACTTTGTTTTGTTTTCTTTTGAAATATTTGGTCTCTTTCTTTGAGTGTCTTTCAATTACAAAGCATTATTTTTTCTTTTGAATTGTTTGGTGAATTTTTTTTTTCTTTTATTGAATAGTTTGTGTGAAAAGAGAAAATTTGTTTGAGTTTCTTTGTTTTATAGAGATTTTCTATTGCTTTTAGCTATTTTTGAAACCAAAAAAAATGATTTCTTGCTTTATACTAGATTGGGGGCATCCTTGCATTTGAAGTAGCGAAATTGCATGATTTTTGGTGTTTTTGGTCTTGAATTCCCCCTCATGGCCAGGGGGGGAAAGAATCGTGTATTGGTGTACAATCTCTTTTGCTCAGTTGTTGAAGATCTTGATGTTGATGAGTTTAATAAAACTTTGGGACATTGTTCATATGGGAATGATAAACGTTTTCTCCTTCTCGTAATATAGCTTTCATCGAAGTGAAATGTTTGCATTCTCATTTCTTTGCATTGTTTAGAGTCAGTCAAAACATCATTTAGTCCATGCCATTTTCCTCTTGATTAACAACAACCTTAAAAATAAAATGCTTATAAAAATTGATTAGATATTTTTATATTTTATGGTAGAAAACCTACATTAGATTAGTTGTAGGGCTTTGGAATAGGTGTGAAAGATAACTTTCCAAAGATGCAAACAAACATAGAATCTTGCGTTAGGGAGTGATGAAATCCAATTGCTACATTTTTTCCTGGGAAGCCCTTATAACACAAGGTCAATCACAAGGTTGCATTGAGACTGGCAGAGTTACTCATCCTCCTTTGTTGGTCTTGGTGTAGATATTGTGCGTATTATGGGGGTCACTTGAAGGTATACCCACAATGATGAGTGGAATCATTTCAAGTTGATTTTAGGCTAGATACCCTGCATTTTCATGTGGATTAGAATGTCATATGTTTCCCCATGCATCACTGTAGTAATTGGTTACCTTAGTGGCCTATCTCTTTAGGGCCTTTACACAAGGTGAAGAAGGATCAATACCTGGAATCGACATTGGCCAAACTCACTAGGGCTCCTTGGAGGGTATACCCACGATTATCTGTGGGATCTTGCACCAAGTCGCAAGTCTATTAAGCAGGTCATTAACGTAAATTTTTCACCCGCTCTATCTCATCCCTTTCTTATTTTGTCCTCGCAACGTTGGATTTCATCACCAACTAGTGTTCTCATTGTGAGAAATTTTTGTTTGCTTACCTGTTTACTAAATTTTTAGCATGTGTTGTTTGTTTTCCCTACTGGACTCTAAGTTGGATTTTTTTTTTAATGGCGTTAGTTCCCAGAATGACCAATGAAGGAACCTCTTCTCCAAGGGAACCTTTTGTTTTTCCTTCTTATGAAAACATTAGTCCTCCTCACATCGCTACTTTGAGCCTTATAGGTCTCACAATTGGATTACTGGCATAGTTGTTTTCCACTCAGGTAGTCCCAAATGCAGTTAGTGGTTCATTTGTAAGAACTTAATCCCAAGAACATCAGCCTCACGTTGATCCTTCACCTTCTTCACATGTAAGATCTTCTTCACCTTCTTCACTTGCAAGGTATTCTTCCATTTCATCTTCTTCGCTAAGTGAAAACTCTAAAGCTAGTAACTCGGTGGATAAGAAGAAGAAGAAAAGGAAGAATAAGATGAAGAAAAATAAGCAAGGGTCCAAACTTCCAACCACTACCATACATGTTGGAAAACAACCAGTTACTGATAATCGTGCTGGGAGTGTTGATGATACCAAGATCACCCAAACAACCCTTAAGCCCAAGTACCCTTGTAGGATTTGTAAGGGTATCCATATTCTTAAGGACAGCCCTAGTATATCCAAGGTTATAGAAGCATGGTATACACAACCTCACCAACCCATGTCGTCAAACTCTAAACAACATGTTGATGGCCTGCCATCAACTAGTTAAGATACCGTTGGGAAGAAGAAAAGTTGGATGATTCGCTTTTGGTTTCCAGATTCATGTTGGAGGTCAACCTCAAGCTGGGGGTCAACCTCAATTTGGGGGACAACCTCATATTGGGGAGCAACCTCAACTTGGGGGGGAACCTCAATTCAGAGTCCATAACCTAATTTATGAACAACATGTACTTGTGTTACAAACTCAACCTTGGAATCTTCCTTTCCAAGGAAATCTGTAATCGTCTGGGGGGAAACATCCTCAAGTTAATTCGTTTGTACCCCCTAACCTCATTCAACAGTATCCAGATTCTTTGAATCCCACTTGGGGTCAAAACTTTCAATCTAATGTTCGTTTCCAAGGGAGCATACCTAATCAACCCAACCCTGTGGGCTATCAACCTCAAAATCCTCAACAACCGAATCTGTCGGGACTGACTAATTATTTGCAGACATTTTATGGTCCTAATGGTATACCTATGAGGCTTCCCCCTCAGAACTACCAGTTTCCTCAAGTGAACAGACAGTTTCCTTTTCTGGCCACTTTGGATTTGCCTGATTTGTCTAGGATTTTGAATGATCCTATTTTACACTCTCCCTATTGGTCCTTCATACTGACCAAGCTACCGTCTGACATTCCTAAGTTTTATGGTTAAGTGAGAGAAGACCCGAATAATCATGTTATTACTTTCCATCTTTGGTGTTCATCCAACTCATTGATGAACGATTCCATAAGATTACAACTGTTCCAATGAACTCTCACGTTTTCAGCAACAAAATGGTACATCAAGTTACAATGAGGTTTCTTTGATGAATTTAAAAACCTAGCCATGGCCTTTTTGACACATTACCAGTTGTTAATTCGATACGAGACATGAACCAAAATTTTGAGTTCTTTTAAACAATCCTCATCCACTCATATTTCTGATTACATCCATGAGTGGAGGAGGAGAAGATGTTTGATCAAAGTTCCTCTTCCTGATCAACTATTGGCTGAGTGGTTTACCAAATCACTCATTGGAACTATTTCTCTTGATGTTTCCATGGGTGGTGTTGTCACAGAAGAGCAAGTTATTAGTTGTGCTCAGTATCTAGATCTCATTTATTTGCAAATGAGAACACTTTACGATTTGATCCCTGATGCTCCCCGTCCTTCCAAAAATCCTACCCCAACACCTCCAATAGCTTCTCATGTTGTTGATGGTGTGATTGGCACCTTTCATGCTGAGACTTAGTTGGCACACGCTAGTCATGCCAATCCCAAATCCACTACTTCTAATGTATAGAATGCTCCTACTCCTACTCCTTCCACCGATAATAATTCTGAGGTTAATTCGGTTCAATCCACACCTACCGGGAATAATCAAAATAAAAAGAAAGGGAAGGGTAAGAATAAGGAGGAAAAACATAGCAATCAACAATTCGACAAAGCCAAAATGCAAACCACTGATAAGAAAGATAAATGTAAACCTCGCTACCCTTGCCTTATTTGTGGCGAGGATCATTACATGAAAGATTGTCCATGACGCACTGAGATTACTAAGTTCCTCCAAGGGACCAGGAAACCTTCTACACCTATCATTCTATCACAACCTTTCCCTTCTTAGCAGTAGGCCCAACTGGTTATTCATGACCAAGCTTATCCTTCCACCTCTTCTTATGTCCTTATGTGTATTGGTGACTCTAAAAAGAACGAAGTTGTAGTCGCAACTCAATCCAAAGATTACTCTTTGTCGAAGGAGAAAGTTGACTATATACCACCTTTGTTGGTTCAACCTTCTCCCCCAACTTCACCTCCAAACGATCCTCTTCATTTCGAAATATCGGGTCTCGATACAGTTCTACGTCCTCCTCCCAAAGATGTTACTCGAAAGTCTGCATTTAATCCCCATGCGCATGCTACCCAAAACTACAATATTGTAGAAGACCTTGCGCAAGCACCCTCTATGATGTCAACTCTTGAAGTACTTCAAAGTTTTCCTACTCAACGTAAGGCACTGTTAAAATCCATTGGTGGAATTGATCCTACAGATACTAATTTGATAATCTTTGACTTGGAAGATCACGTTCCAAGGCTTCCTCCTCAATTATCATTTTAGATCCAAGTTATTGTTGAAAACAAGAATATCTATAGAACCGTTATTGATGAAGGAGCCTTGACTTGCGTTATGTTCGTTACTTGTTGGAAATACATTGGCTCTCCTACCCTCACTGAGTCACACAATACATTTAAGGCCTTTAATGGTACAGGTTTTAAACCTTAGGGTGTTCTTTCATCATTGTCTATTACATTGGAAGGAAAATCGATCAATGTAGAGGTTGAGGTCTTCAATGCACCTCTGGATTATAATCTTCTACTTGGTCATAGATGGATTGATTCCATGTGTGCATTTGTGTCTACCCTTTTCTGTGTGTTACGATTCCCACACCAAGGAAAGGTTGCTACTGTCGACCAACTGACCTTCTTTAATTCTGATTCTCGTACTAGCAACGTGCCTTTTATCTCGAAGACACCCCTAGGTTATGAGAATGTCAGTGTGGGTATTTTAAAATATTCAACTCTGATGGGTACATTTCCAATCCCACCACCCGATATACCCCCTCCTTTTGTTTACTCAATTAACATGATCTCAACCATTTTTCCTAAAACCTATGAGTCATATGACCCATTGGTAGTACCTAGCTCTAGTGATTACCTTCGTTACGGTGACAAAATGCCTTTAAGTCCGGTCAAATCCACTTATCAAGCTATTCAATTCACAACCCCCTCTCCTCATTCTCTCTGTGATCCATCTCCTGATCTGTTCCATGTGATATTTACTACTGATGAGATGATCATGTTAGTCATGTCTATGGAAGATGCTTCGTCGGATGATGGACATCATCGTTCCATTATTTTCCTAGAACATGATACCATAGAGATCTACCAATGGATTTCGACTCCATCAACCGTTGTTATTTCTTTAGTTCCTGAGTCAATACATGATGTCTTGTACGAAGAAAACTTGAGTAACATTTCACCTACTATCCCTATTGACATATCGATCAAACCCAGAGTCATGGAAAATGTCCATATCGGTGCCTCATGTTCTAATGATGAGGTCTGTACCTATAAATCCCTTTTCCATTAATTCCATGACGTTTTTTCTTGGAGTTATGAAGAAATTCCAGGTATAAATCATGATATCATTTTTCATGAAATTAAGACATATCAAGATGCTAAACCCATCTGACAGATACTTTTCCCATTCCATCCACGTAAATTCGCTTCTATCAAGCTTGAACTTGAAAAAATTCTTAAAGATGGCTTTATCTATCATGTGGCTTTGACCGATTGGGTATCCAATCTTGTTCCGGTAAATAAGAAACAAGGTACGATCTACGTTTGTGTATATTATAGGGATATAAATAAAGCTTGTCATAAGGAAAATTATCCTACCCCTTTCGTCGACCATATCGTTGACAATTGTGCTGAGAGTGAAATATTCTCCTTGATGGACAATTTCTCTGGTTATAATCTTATTAATATTTTACTAATAGATCAACACAAGACTGCTTTTATTTTCCCTTGGGGAACCTTTGCCTACCGGAAATTACCCTTTGGTACCAAGAACGCTGGTGTGATCTTTCAATGTGATATGTCTTACATTTTTCATGATATTAAGCACATTATGAAACCCTATCTTGACAATCTCCCAGCGCATTCCATGCATCTCCAAGATCACCCGACACATTTAAGGGTCATTTTTGTACGTTGTCATTATTATCGCATACGTTTAAACCCACACAAATATGTTTTTTGTGTGGAGTCCGGCCGACTTCTTGGTTTTATCATGTCAATACACGGGATTCGAGTAGACCCCTTGAAGGTTGAGACCATTCTTAATCTACCTCCTCCTTCCACATTATTCTAGATCCAAAGTTTGCAAGGGAAGGCAAAATGTTTTCATCGTTTCATCCCCAATTACGCTGAAATGATGAAAGGATTCACTCGGCTACTCAAGAAATGTTACAATTTTGTATGGGATGATACTGCAAACAAAGCCTTTGAAGCTTTGAAACTTCCCTTAACCTGTACACCATTATTGTTTCCCCTCGACTAGAGCTAAGACTATTTCCTCTACTTAGTTTATTCAGACTCTATCATTATTATGGTCTTAGTCCAAGAGGATAATTCACATGAGGAACATGTGATATACTATTTGAGTCAGAGTCTCATGACTACTGAAACCAAATACCTACATGTGGAGAAACTGGCCTTGGTAGTTTTTCAAGTTGTCCAACTTTTTCGTCATTATATCTTATTACGGAGAACCACTATTATTTCTGATTTCAACCCCATGCAACATATCCTTACTCGAAAATTGCTAGGGGGAAAGTACTCCAAATCAATAGTGATTCTCTAGGATTTTGACTTGGATTTTGAATGCGCTAAGTCAAAGAAATATTTGGTTTTTTTCGAACTGATATGTGACCTTCCCTCTGTTGAGACAGAAAATGTGGTAGAGGATTCCTTGCCTGACGAATACCTTTTTTCTGATCAGTTCTGATGACGTATGGTGTAGATATATTATTATCTATATCCATACTCAAACTTTTCGGCCTAATCTATCTAATACAGATTGTCGTCATATACGATATCAATCCCACAAATACATCATTCTTGGTGCTACCCTTTACCGTCGCGATATTGATTTCATTTTTCGATGATGTATCACTTACGATGAAGCTGAGAAAGATTTGAATGACTGTCACTTTGGAGCATGTGATGGTCATATGTATGGGTATGCCACTTCCCAAAATATCTTACGAGCCAGTTATTTCTGGCCTTCACTCTTTAAGGATTACATTACTGTCGTCCAAAAATTCCATGCTTGCCAAACTTATAATAACAAGATAAGATCTCATCCTTCTCCTTAAAATCCTATAGTTTTCGTTGGTCCATTCGTCAAATGGGGCATTGAATTCATGACATGTAACCCTCACTCGACTAGGGGGCATGGACACATCATTGTAGTTGTGGATTATTTGACTAAATGGGCTGAGATGATGCCTACATTTGATAACACCGTGAAAAATGCAGCATTGTTCATATTCAATCATATCATTACTAAGTTTGGTGTCCCTCAATCCATTGTTACTGATCATGGTAGTCATTTTCGAAATTTTATGATGTCTGAACTTACTAATAAGTTGGGTCTTTTCCATGAAAACTCAACCCCCTATTATCCACAGGCCAATGGATAGGTTGAAGCAATCAACAAGGTTCTCACTACCATGCTTCGACGAATGATAGGAATTTGTAAGGCAAATTAGCACATGATGTTGTTCTCAACATTATGGTCCTATCGAACATCTGTTAGGTATGCCACGAGATTTACACCTCTCCAGTTAGTTTATGGTATCGAAGTCATTTTTCCGATTGAATGTGAAATACCATCTTTGAAATTAGCCATTGAACTTCTCCCTAACACCCCTTCTAAAGAGGAGTGTCTTTTGTATTTGATGCAACTAGATGAAACCCATCGTGATGCCACCTTAGTTATTGAAACTCAGAACAACCATGTTAAATACCAATATTACAAGCATGTCAAGCCACATGTTTTTTCTAAAGGTGATCTAGTTCTTCTCTACGAGAAAGATCGTGATCTACTAGGGGCCAGTAAATTCGAGCCCATGTGGCGGGGTGCTTATATTGTCAAACGAGTATTGGATAAGGGATCTTATGATCTGGTTGATTATAATGGAATCCCTTTGAGTGAACCCAAAAATGGGCGTTACTTGAAGAAGTACTATGCTTAAGTCATTTTTGCATGAGTGCTTGTATTTTAATGTATAATACTCTTGTATGTTTTTTCGTTGTTTGATTTCAACCTTTAGCTGCTTACCTTGCATTGTGTTTGGTTTCCAGATGTCGGTGTCTTCGCTACTCGGCATTGGCTTTGTCGATGGCGCTAGTCGCAGTACTCAAAACTTAGCGTCTACTACTTGGGAAATCTATGCACCCATAGATGAATTGATTAGTCTACATGGTGTTTGTCTTGGTCGTGCAACTAACAATATTGCAGCATATAGTGTTGTCATCGAATTATTGACAGACGTTATTTCACTTGGAATCCATCATCTTGTTGTATGACTGGATTCATATCTAGTGGTCCTATAGTTGAGTAATGTGTATTCTATTTGAAGTCCTACGTTGTTAAGGGTATATTTACGAATTCTCCTCTTGGAACGTCATTTTGATTACATTGAATATCAACACATTCATAGATTTCTAAATACATTAACATATGCATTGACTAATTATGTGTTAGATAGACATTTGAGACATTTAGAAAATCCAATCACATTTTTTATATACAACAAGTAAGCCGGTAGAAGCCTCATATATATATATATATATATATATATATATATATAATGATAAAAGTTTACAAAAAGTGTTTTTGTCCAAAGACCAAAATATAAAAAATGTGAAGCACATGGCTTCATATACAATAGAGCATTAAGGATGTTTCTTGCTATAACATGTGATTGCCCATGCTACTTTACGGAGTAGTCGACCGATGGAAGCAGACATGCCCACTATGTGGCGTTGGTAGTGCCTCAGAACATCATCTATAGAGGCATCGGGAATGTTCATCGTGAGTCCCTCTAGGTTTTTTTCTATGGTCTCGTAGTCGGAAGAAACTACTTCTGCTATGAATCATCTATCCCCTCCCCATTGAATAGGGGATGGACCCGGAGGACGGTAAGGTCCCACATCTGCATCATCAAAGAGAATTTGATTATCCATTGGATAAACAACATAAAAAACATTTTATATCATTAAAACCCACAAAAACATCATATAAAAGAAATTTCCTTCTTACCTATGCCTGCCCATTGCGAACCCTTGGGAAGAGCTAAGTCTGGATCTCCTCGGAAGTCTAGCCTGCCATATGCATAGTTGTCGACCATGAGCATCTGAGTCTTCAACCATTTGAAGAAAAGATCATTATATCTAATGATGGTACCTATTGCATGTCATTCCATGAGGTTGACCAACCTCTTCATTCTCGGATCCTATGGGGTAGGTATACCCCACTCTACCTGTAAGCGTGAAACTGAGACCCTCTCTAAGAAGAAGGATACCAAAATAGAACCGTATCCAAACTGTTTCAGTCCACCACTCATGCACTTGGTTAGTTTTTTTTTCATACTTTTGAGAACTCCTTCACACCAATTGAAAACTCGAGGCTCCATACACTCCAACACATATTGAAAATAGCTCTGAAGAGCCATATGGGGAGATGCACTCTCTTCCATGCGTTTGATGGTATATATGATGGTTCGTAGAGGTAAGTCTTGGATGTATATTATAGAGACTTTACCTCTATGCTTCTATATACCTGGCACACAATGTGCATTGATATAGTGATTCATGGGCTTTCCTCCACCCGTTCTACTTGTAAGCGTTACTCGGGATCCATGGTGAGATATCCCAGTTAAGAAGTAGATATCCTCGATATCTATCATAAGAGTGTGAGAACCTACATGAAACGCCTTCTAGTTCACATCCCACATGTGAATTAGGTACTTGAGTAATCTCAGTTGGGCCCTCATACCCTGAATTTTGAAATTTTTTAACAAACTACACTGTCGGAGGGCCATTACCGTTCCCGGGTCATTCCCGAAAAAGTAGTGTTCCTCCTTCTGCTCTCTCTCTTGCCATTCCAACATTTTTTACCATGGAAAACCTACAATGGAACCATAAAGAGAGATTAGCATCATTATCTTCTTCCCTAGACAATTTTTATTGGCAATTTCATCTTTAAAAACTTTTGGGGTTGTGCATGTTGAAGGAAAGGGCATATGCACAGTGCAAAGTCATCACAGGCTGGCTATAGAGTCGCTTGCGACAACCCTAGATCGTCGTAGGGCCTGATATAAGGCACCTGCGATGACCTCCGTGCATAGGTACCCCCAAAAAGTTAACCCAAAAGTATATTTTTAACCAATGAAAAACAAATTTTAATCCATGGAAAGTTGAAAGAGATGAAAATTACTTGTTCTGTGGAGATGGTTTGTCGAATGATCAGTCGTGTCCTCCACAATCCGCAATGGAAAATCAAGGTAAAAGGGGGGTTTTAGAGAAAGGTTTGGGTGAAATGACAACTGGAATAATAAAATTAGGTTTCTTCCCATATTTATTGATTTTTTCACTTTTTCATTTGTATTTTATAAATATTTTGTATGTTTTATCTAAACCCTAAAGTCCTAATGACTTTTAAAGTGTTGGTTTTTTGCAGAAAAGAGGTCTAGGAGTGAAACAGTGGAACAAGGATTCATTTTTTGCTCTTTTTTTATACATTTGTCGCATGTACAGATCCTTTTAGGGTTTTTCAGGAAACACTCTAAGCAAGTCTTGATTCTTTCTCACGCTCGTGAAACCATGAGAATGTAATCGAGTAGTATTTTGTCATTTTTTTGAGCTTGTAATGGTTACACGAAAAATGAAAACTATGGAGTATCCTTTAAGCTCCTTTCATGCTCCATAAAAATGAAAAGATTTCCGAGCGACCTTGTTCTTTTCACACTCATAAAATTATTTGAAGAAAACCTCTAAAGAGCGGTATTTTATCAGTTTTTTGGTCTCGTCGGATTAATTTAGGAAAAAGGACCTGATGGAGTTCTCTTTAAGTGTTTTTCAAACTCTATAAACATGAAAAACCTCTGAGTTTTCTTTCCTTGGACTCGTTAAACAAAAATTGAAAGACCCATATGGGATTGAACCACTCCTTCTTAGGGTTCATCAAACATACTATGAGGGACTCATCCAAAGGATGATATTACATCAACAAGAATATGTTATCCTCCTCATGCTTGCATAAAAATAAAGATGTACTCGCTAGAAATGGTGGGGGGGGGAATTGGGAGAGGAATGTGTCTTTGTATTTGTGTTAGTGGCAATAATAGCCACTCTTGAACATGACACCCCCCTTTGTCATTGTATCTGAGTTGGGAAATCCATTTGTCTCTCGTTTGACCATCCGCATGTCCATATGCCAGGTCCTCCTTGAGTCAATGCTACCAATACCATTGTCATGTCATTCATATGTTCAAGATAAGTCCATCCTTAATAAGCCTCCTATTGAGTCGATCATCTGCAATAATAAGTAATCTACCATGTCGGCCTTCCCTATGTCAGTTTCAAACCGCTTCACACTCTGATATACCTCAAATCTGTTACTTATTTCATGTCATTGATGGGGGATACATCACGTCCCTCCTATGACGAGTCTTTTCCTGTCGACTCAACTCATTATCCAGGAACCAGACTTATAAATAATTCAGTACATTAGAGCCTGCATGCCTCAATGGCAGGTTTCTTTTCTTTCAACAATGGGTTCACATCATTGACCCCTGATTGGAAGATTCCATCAATTGTTTGACTTCAACTCATTTATTCACATTCATTGGATTGTACTGGAGTCATTGACATCAATGGTGATTTCCCTCGAACTTGTTAACAATTTTCATTAATAACTGGTAATCAAGTGGTTACTACCATGTTTGACTTCAGCACCTGTAATCACATGGTTAGATTCGCACTTAAGGATGATGGAAATGAAGACACTAGATCATACCATAATGGTCCAACCTGTGACGAAGTATTCATGATTTGTATTGACACATAGATCCACTTTGTATGTCTCATGGCTATGTCTGAATTTGAATTCTTTAGAGCATAGATCCACTGTGTATTCTAGGTGTCTATGTCGATTCATAATGACATGGATCCACAATGTATATTTACTGGCCATGAATCACTTGAAATTTTGTAATCTGAGTATGGTAATGCCTACCATAGACAATGGTATATTATTATGTTGATGCTTGACTATTTGCAGGTTCTCGATCGGTGTGCTCCTTATTTCCAACACACACATTCTACAAAGTATTTCGGTTGTCACGAGTTCCAGCTTCATACTTTGGGGGGAATTCTATTACACATTATTTTGGTCACCCCAGTGATACATTGACAAACATGTGTCATTGTTCCCAAAAAGAGTCTTTTTCCATGAGGAAAGTGATTGACTTTCTCTTCTCAAAAACCTTATTAAGGAAGTTTGTCACAGGCTGCAAAAGGCATAGGGTGTGATGATGCCTGATCATCACCCTTTTCTCTAGATTTGGGATGCGAAGTATCCATAGATTGCACTATAGCTAGGGTGCGATGATTTAAAAATCCAAGGAAAAGTCAAAGCTTCATAAAAGTTCTAGAAGGGTATCTTTTAGAATATCAGGTGGCATTTGAATGGTTTGGATCTTACTCGCTTCTCTCATTTGGTGGGATCATCATAATATCCTCAACCATCTCTGTTCCCCCTATATAAAGAGGAATCTCTCATGGAAAAGGTTAAGTAAGGTTGATTAAGATGGAATAGGCTAAGATTGTATGGAGAATTTTGCATTAGAGTATGCTTGAGAGCTTCATTTCAGTTCATCAAGCTATTATGGATCTTCTTCATTCAAGATTGGAGAAAGTGTGTGTGTTGGAGCAAAGGGTCATCGAAAGGGGACCTTGCAACATAAAGGATTTGGTTGTAATCTCCACTTTCACTTTAATATAATACAGTGATATGTTTCTTTCCCATAAAGCTTGTCTTGTTTTATTGTATGATTCCTTGATCACATGCATAAGTTCTTGTTGAGTATATTGGATCACTGTCACTTTGGTTGGATTGTGTTCCCTTGCAGATTCAATATCACAGGAACACCGGAGTGGAGCTAGGATGAAAATGGAAAGAGGAAGCGACATTTAAAAAGTATGGTTCCTATCTCTTGTTAACTAGTAAACTCAATAGTTAGAGCTTATGGAAAGAGTCATATTCTTTTATGTTTTGTTCTAGATCCAGGTGGATTTAGGGAGATCTGTTTATGTCTGCATTTACCGATTAATCCCATAACAGAAGGATGGATTCTCTTCCATAAATGAGGAATAAAGGAGAATTACTGATGGAATCTTTCAAAGTGACTCTATCAACCCAAAGTTCCTTATATAACGCATTGTGCCAATTTTTATGTTTTTCCGACACTGTTATTTTTATTATTTTGATCATATTTTTATTTGTTGACTCAAACAAACCATTTCCTTGGGGGTAATAACTGGTAGAGTATTTTATCTTAATCCATTTTTCTAAATCAAAGATATTCATATCCATGGAAGAGAAATAAGAAGCATTGTCGAAAACTAAACACTTAGGTATTCCGAAACGAGTGATAATATGAGAGTTTTAAAATGAAACTACTTGACTCGTGTTTACTACCTTTAATGGTAAAGACTCAGACCACCTCATAAAATAATCTGTTGACGTAATAATATACTTTTGTTGTTGTTCATCTAAAACCTTTTCAAATTCTTCTTTTTCTAGGCAACATAGAAAAACACTGTCATAATTCTTTTGAAACAATATATCATTAATTAATTGAAAAGATGTAGATATAAGCCTCAGTGTTTTTTTTATTTTTGGTCAAGGTTACGAGGAGTAGTTTTGTGCAAAAAATAAAATCTGATATCATCATACCATGAATTAGACACATTTTGTGTACATCATATTTGTGTTTCGTTATGCAGATTTGCAGTTGATGTTGTTATTTGATTTTCTAATTTTTCAACTGAATCAGGTACTATTTCGAGATCATACTCCTGAAGGGAGGTCATCCAATTTTCCCTTTTCTCCCCTAGATCCTTCTGCACTAATATATTTCTTACAACAGGGTAAGGAACAATGAATTTTATTCTGGATTTCAAAAGGTGATATCTGAAATGTTTAACTTCTTTGAAAACAACGTATGCCTGTTGATCTACTGTGGGATAATTTATTTTTTCTCCCTTAAAGGAGAAGCTCATAAATGAAATAGGTATCTTTTTGTTTTCATCATTTTTCTGGGTGAACACAACAACATAAGATCTATCGGATGAAAAAGTATATAATGTGAAATCCTGGGAGAAATTAGGACTCATCAAGGAGGGAGCTTCAGTTACATATTTTCTAATGGAATTAAAAGATTGATTCTCCTATGATCCCCATTTTTACAGAACATCCTTTTTTATCAGGTTTTGTAAAGGTCTAACCATCTTAGGAAAACTTGGAACAAATCGTCTGACAAAAATTATTTTACCCATAAAGAATTGCATTGCCTTTTTGGAAGAAGGTGGAGGAAGGTTGGAAATGGATTGGGTTCATTCAGGGTCAATAATCATTCCATCTTTAGAGACTATAAATCCAATTAATTTTCCTTGTTCTACCGCAAAGATTGATTTCTTAGGATTGAGTGAAATAACAAACTGATGGCATTGTTCTAACATAGCCCTAAGATGTGACAAGTGATCTTTCTTGTTCTTCGAAAAGACAGTGACACCATCCAGGTAGACCACAACTGACTGATTTATAAGGCCATGAAAATCAATGTCCAATTCCCTCTTGAAGGTGGTCCCGACAATAATCAATCTGAAAGGCATTTTAATATAGGTGTAAGTGCCCCATGGGGTATGAAAAGTGGTTTTCAACTGATCTGATGGAGACATAAGGACCTAGTTATGCCCTGCAAAATCATATAATAAGGATAGCCTCTCAAAAACAAATACTTGTTGCAAAATTTGTTCCATTGGGGTAACGGGGTAATTGTCTTTATCAGAGGCTCAGTTCAAATTATGAAAGTTGACACAAAGTCGAATTTCCCCATTTTTATTTCTTACCGGTACTAAGTTGGATACCCACTGAGTATGCCAGAATGGAAAAATGATCTTGGTGGTGAGTAATTTATTTTAGTTCCTTTTTTACTATGGGTTCTAATTTAGGATTCATTTTTCTAAGTTTTTTTCTGAAAAGGTTGGGTTTGGGATTTCATGGGAATTACATGTTGTATTATGTTTGGATCAAAAGTTTTTAGATCATCATATGTCCAATAAAACACATCTTTGAATTATTTGAACAATGTTTTGAATGCATATCTCTCTTGTTCAAAAAACCCTTTTCCCAGATTGATATTCTGAGGATTATCTTGCGTTCCTAAATTTATTGTTTCATACAATAATGAGGATCTATTCATTTTCAAATTAACTACCCCCCTAAACTTGTCATGTAAATCATAAATTTTCTCTAATCTAAAAATGTATTTGGGGATAGAGTTTACCATCTTAGATGATATCTCCATAGAATGAGGGTCAGATATTACTGTGAAATCTTGGAGGTTTTCATTGTGGGTTCTTTCATCAATTACTGCATCTTGGAAAGTGTCCTCCATATGCAGAAAATTGATGATTTGTTGATTGTCATCAAACACTCACCAACTGGTGATGTTATCAGGAATTAATGGCCTAAATAAAAATTCAACCGAGAATGCATTAGGAGAAAGACCCTCAACAGGAAATAATTTTGAAGCAACATTAGCT
This sequence comes from Picea engelmannii, assembly GCA_009831015.1. Taxonomy (NCBI): domain Eukaryota; kingdom Viridiplantae; phylum Streptophyta; class Pinopsida; order Pinales; family Pinaceae; genus Picea; species Picea engelmannii. The sequence goes on along the minus strand of ML781749.1, from coordinate 127,321 downwards.
AATAAATTGGCTTTTGAATTACTCGACCTAGGAATGGAATTTATGTTAAAAGAAGGAAATTTACATATTAGGCTCCATACCTCGGTTTGGTAGTTTTTCATATGAGGTGATAAACAATGAATAACATTTTTTACCTGCTTGTCTATGATTTCAGAGTCGTTGAATACTACCAAGTTTTTCACATCAAGATCCAATGCCTTCTTTAGTCCCCGCAGGAGTGCTTCATATTCTGATCTGTTGTTAGTATGTTCAAATTATAATCGATGGGAAATAAATGTTTTATTACCTTTGGGATCGATTAGTACAAAACCAATGCCTTCCCCTTCCCGGGATTTCTATCCATCAAAGTAGAATGACCAAATTTCTTCATCATCAGTAATGTTCGGTTTACTTTTCAGAGTTGTCACATGAGTATAGGTTGATATTTCAGATTGTTGTTATCGGTCGATGATAAAGGATATTTCAATCATGAAATTTCCAAAATAAGTATTCATTCCCTGGGCCCCAATTGTATTTATAGCAGTAGTAAAAGGCTGATTGGGATCGTTTAAATATGTAACAGTGTACTTGAGGTAACATTCTATGTTTATCCTGATCTTGAGGTAACATTCTCTGTTTGAGGTAAAATTCTCTGTTATACTTTACTTTGAGTGTTATAAGGATGGACAGTTTCAAAATTTGCTTGAAATATGTTGTCTAACAAATGTCCAAAAATGGGAGGAGATGAGTCCTCCTCATCAGGTGTTTCTTCTTCACCTATGTCATCTTGATTTTCAGGAGGTATAGAAACAACATTATCATGTGATTCAAGTATTGCTTGTAAAGCATACTGTATTCCTTCTAAGTTCAAACCTTTTGTGGTTGGGTTTGGCCAGTATGGAGGAAACGGTTTACTGAAAGGTGGTTTAAAAATTCCTTTACTTGTAGATTCTTCTTCAGCGGATCTTTTTAAGTCTATGACCTGATTGGATAATTTTTGGAAAGATTTCTATAAACTTTCAATGTCTAAAGTCTCTAGTTGATATTTACTTTGATGAGGTCAAGTGAGAATTTCTATTTTCTTTTTAGAAGAGGAGGTTGTTTCAACCTCAACATTTAAATTATCTTTTAAACTCAGAATGTCCTTCTCGACTAGGACCTCCTCCTCAAAGGATTCTAGTAATGTTTTCCTTTTAGACCTTTTAACCCATATAGCTATATTGTTGTGTAGGTCCTTAGTATAGTATAAAACAATCAAGTTTTCCACAGAAATAGAATCTACAGTGATTTTATTTTTTAACGTGAGGGATCTCTAGTTCAAATCCTTAACTTTTTCTTTAGGGTTCATTTTCATACTAGAAATCTCCATTACTAGAACTTCTATAGATTTATCATCTCCAAATTTTTATAAAAAGAAGATTTCAAACTTATCCCAAGAGACAATGGTTTGGGGTTGTTTCACAAAATACTAGGTTGAGGCATTTCACTCAAAAGTGTAAGTGAATAACCTACACATGACATCCTCATGTTTGACGCTTTGGAGCCTAACAGCTAACATAAATTTTTTGATATGATCCTCAGTTGATTGCTTTAAATATGGGTTGAATTTGAGTAGCCACTTTTCTAGATGTTTGGGTAATGGTTGTTGGGGTCCAGGTACTGCCACAACATCTTGATTGAGCCAAGGTCTAGTGAGATTATTTTGGTTAGCCACGAGAGTTGGTGGAGATGAAGGTTAATATTGTTCAGATGAAGAAGTTCCTTCATCTGAGGATTCCTCTCTTGAAGAGGGTGGAGAAGAATCAGGTGGTGATGGTGGGAGACCATATCCCACGGCACCTAGGATCAGTGCTTCAGAAGGAATCGATGTCACTAGCTCAGAGGGAATGTCATGTGTAGTTTCTGACGTAGTAGTTGGTTCAAGTATAACGTTAGGGTCTGAGATGTTATGTGTCACGAAAGGAGAATGATTATTTGGGGGAGTCTGATCTATGTGGATATCAGTGGCCACCCACCTTTTCTAGCTAGATTAAAACAACTTTCTGGCAATTTTGGTAATTTACTATTTTTAGCAGTTTTTCGGGTCCTGAACTTCCGGATCCATTTTGAGGCCCTAAACGACACTTTTTTGGGTATCTTCCGATCAAAATATTTCATCATGAAATTTTTGTGAACAATTGTAGTCCTCGGATATATATTTCCAACGGGCTATTGTACGGCTAAAATGGAGATCGTATGCAAAAGTTATGACCCCATGAAGTTGATGTACTAACTTACCCAAACAAGGCCCACATGACTTTTGGAACTTCATCTCCTGGGGTTAGGTTTTGGATGTCTATGGTTTTGGACACTCTTGTTTATAGTAAAAAGGACTTTAGATAATCATTGTAATCATCTTCTTGCGAATTAGCACATCCATCACATCTCTTCTCAGAGATAAGCCACCACCATTCCAACAAGCTTGTTTTCCGCTTCATTTTATAGTTTCATCTTATTTCCTTGTTGAATACAAAACCAATTTTATTGTATCTCTGTTATTCTATGTTAAGCATATGTTAATAATCTATAGTCATTTCTTTCTGCTCATAAAATCTAGATCAATGGTATCAGAGCAGTCTTCTCCTTGTCATCTTAATGCATGTCCCCATCGAGGTCAAAGTACAAAGAATTGGGTCTCGAGCTTGTTTCTCTTGAGGACCAAATCTCTTGCATGCCCAAACAACCTCTCATGGCAGGAGAAAAGAAATATGACGGGACATGAGATCCTTTCAAAAAATTTCTTGAGGAATCCCTCACACAATAGAGGAACATGATGATGGATAGTTTCGTGCAAATCCTTCGGTGGCTACCAACAGGTGACGCATCTTCTTCGAGCAGAGGCATCGCCCCCTTCAAGGTACAAAAAAACTTCGATATTCCTATATTTGAAGGTCATATACATGAAGATGGTGTAGAAAAGTGGTTGAATCTACTAGAAGGGTATTTTTCTGTCCATAACTTTTCGAATAGAGAAAACATTACTTTTGCGCTCCTCAAAGTCATTCCCTATGTCAAAGATTGGTGGGAAACTTTCTATGAGCAAAAGGAAACAGAGGAACCCTCATTATTTACAGTCACAACCACTTGGGAATCCTCTAGGGATTTTATTAAGGAACAATACTACCTTGTTGGAAGTTATGATGACTTGAATACCAAATGGACCACACTGCAGCAAGAAAGAGACCAAGCAGTGCCAAAGTTCACAAATATCTTCCATACCTTGCGCACCAAGCTGGGTATCAAAAATTTAGAGCGACATCTAGTTCTCAAGTACCGTGGTGATCTACATAGATAAATCTAGACTGTAATGGAATTTTTGGATATCTCATCCTTGGGCTCGGCCTACTGATATGTCATCAAAATCGAGCAGAAGCTCAAACAAAAGACACGACAATTTGGGCCCGAGAACCCCTCACAGCAAAAGGGAGGAAAGGGTGGCCCCAACCCATAGAAAAAAGGACAGAGAAAATATGGGCAGTATCAGGACAACCAATCCAAGCCGCAAGCAAAGAAGGACACTGGAAAGACAAAGAAAGATATTGGGAAGTGGTGTGACTTCCATGAGATCCCTTGGCATAACACTGCTGACTTTCGCTCAAAGAAGTTGTTGGTGGCCAGAGTGAAAACCTCTAAATCAGATGTGGGTTCTAAATTTGAGTCAGAACCAAAAAGGGGAAGAAGGATCGTTGATTCGGAACCCATTTCCACCATTTCTACCACCAACCTCCATCATGATGAACCAGGCAAGCCAGAAGAAGGAGAGTGCCTCTTCCATTCACAGATGTGGGTAAAGGGCACCCCATTGCACTTCCCCGTTGATAGCAGTAGCCAGAAGAACCTCATCTCAGTAGAGGTTATCAAGTGGTTGGCCCTATCGATAATGTCGCACCCACAACCCTACACCATTCGATGGCTCCTCCAAGGAAGCTATCTCTGTGTCAACCAATAGTGTCTACTGGCGTACGACATCAAGCCCTTCAAAGATGAGGTATTGTGTGATGTTTCTCCTCTCGAAGTTTGTGATGTTCTTTTGTTCCAACCTTATTAATGGAACCATGATGTTGTATATGAGTCTAGGCCTCGTAGTGTTATTATTACGGGGAATTTTGTCTTCTTCGTGATTCTCTCTCGGAATGAGAGAAATATCATAGCCACATACACGGTCTCTGTGGACAACCTCTCCACACAGAAGAAGAAAGTAGATAAGGTAGTCGAAGAATACGTGAATATCTTCTCCTCACCTATCGAGGTACCTCAGCACTATCATATCAATCACCCCATCGATTGGACCCCTGGCGCACCACTACCTAGCTCATCACCTTGCGGGAGACCAATCATGATGGTACAGAAGAAAGATGGAACCTGGCGAATCTGCATTGATTATCGGGCCCTAAATAAAATCACAATCAGGAATCGATACCCAATTCCTGGAATCAATGACCTCCTTGTTCAACTCACGAAGGCCAAATACTTCAGTAAGATTGATATGAATTCTGGCTACCACCAGATCTTGATAAAATAGACAGATGTATGGAAAACTGCCTTCAAGTCAAAGGAAGGCCTTTTTGAATGGTTAGTCATGCCCTTTGGTTTGACAAATTCTCCAACCACTTTCATGAGGATGATGGATGATATCCTCAGACAATTCACCAATACTTTTGTAGTGGTGTATCTGGATGAAATTCTCATTTACAACAAGTCTTGGGTAGAACACTTGTAGCATATTCAGTAGGTTCCGCACACCCTGTTGTTGAAGGAAAATCTCCTTGTGGATAGGTAGATCTCTTCAAAGAGCTAGACTCCTAACTCTAATACAGAAAGTGCTTATCATGGTCACTGACTTCCTTTTATATCTAGGTGGACTAGTGTGTGAGAAGGAAGGAGAAAAGAAGTACCTTTTACCAATGTTTGTCCCTTCACACTCTGAGTTGAGCTCCATTCTTTTGCTCCTCAATAAGCCCTGTAGACAAACAAAGTATGACCACTTCCTACTCTATCAAGGTTAGTCCGAAATAGGCCTATCTGCTAAAGAGACAAATTCATGTGATATTGAACACGAATTAGAAGGAAACGGGCCAAGCAAATTATATTAATGAGGACAAAACATTGCTTACAGTCGTAGATGAATTGCAGCAGTTTCATCAAGTCCTCCTTGTCTACCCCTTTCTCAAAAGATCCATGATCTTAATGATGATGGCTTCACCAATTGCTCCCTATGAGATCATAGGTCTCTTGATTCCAAAATATCTGTTTTCCAGCACCACTTATAAGATCATAAGTTTGGTGTGATTCCCCCTTTTCAGTCCCCTTTCACCATTAGAAAGCTTGCTTATATATCCTTGGAGAGGCTTTAACCACTTGAGATATCCTTGGCGAAGTTGAGGATTTTCCTCCTTCAATTGAGGATCTACCCTAATATCATGGATGGACTAGGGATTCGAATCCAACTACCTTCCAAGAATGAAAATATCCTTCCCCCATTCATCTCAACAACTCAATTGCTACCCATAATAGGTAGCGCTCCCTCAAAAGGGCCATCAGAACACTGTAGCGCTCCCCAGTAGGCTTAAGGGGGGCGCCAACACTCCTAAATACACCAACGCTCCCTCAAAAGGGCCAAAGGATCTTTATAATGCTCCCATAAAATGTAAGGGGGAGTGCTAGCACTCCCAAAAGAGGTATAGGGGAGAGCTCCCCTCCAAAAAATCAGTTTTTGAGGTGCTTTCAGATGTCAAAAGGTTTCTGAGCCTGTTGACTCATTTCTCCTCTTCCAAATCAAATGTTTGAGGTGTTTCAAGTGTCCTTATCATGTCATTATAGGCATGACATAGGCATCATGGCAGCATGCTTTCCTGACACTTGCGACACTTGTAATGACGACACTTGCGACACTATCAAAGTGAGTATTTTTTTATGTGTAACAGATTGCCCCCTGAAGTATGAAGTTAGAAGACAGGAACTGATAACTGAAATTCTTTGTAGACTTTCAAGCAAGGGTATAGATGCAGAGAACCTGACAGAAACTGCACACAAACATCCAACAAATATTATGACATGTTTCAAACCCAAGGTAGGCATACCTATGCTTGGGTGATCAAGACTTGCAAGATATGACCACCATAAAATACATTGCGGATCCATAATTGTATTGATAAAAGGGTATAGCCATTGAGGATACAGTGTGTGTTATCACTGAAATTTCGTTCGCACATGGCGACAAGAACTCAACATCATCAAAACAGGAATGAAGTCGTTCATGGCACTGGATTAATTTCACAGCATTGCAAAAGGGTCAAAAACTATACAAAGTAACCAAAAATTGAAGGGCGATTTACAGAATCTAGGTGCGCGCGCATATGCGCGGAACAACAACGTACCATTAGCGCATACGTGCACGATGCACGGCTGTTGGCGCAAAAACCTGCGCACCTGCTAAACGACGCATTTATTGAAATTGGTCGGCCTCCCAACCACTAATGGATCAGCTCCCAAGCTGATTTGACATCAAATCTGAGCTGAATCCGCATGGTAGGCTGGTCAAAGACCTAATTGAGCCCTAAAGAGCC
>ML781749.1:104454-119547 GCA_009831015.1 Picea engelmannii | reverse complement strand
TTCTTGAAACGTGGAGGTCTAAGTAGGTTTCCTCCAAAGGGATTCTGAAAACACCCCATCTTTTCTTGATAGGACTATCCACTCCCACTTTTAATCAAACGAGGTTGGTTTTCACCCCCAGCCTCACAAAACAACTTCACCTAGAATCTTTCTAAAAACTCACTAAGTTTTCCTCTATAGGAGGTACCAAAAGAAGACTTTAGTCTAGGTAGTATTTCGGGGATAGGCATCCAAATAACTCCCCGTTATCTGGTTCTCACATTTTCAAACATAGAGGTTGACAAATAGGGAACTTCAAAATCCTCCAAGTCCAGTGTTCCAATCACCATAAGGCAGGGAGATACCCGTGAAGGGTCGAAGGCCGAGGTCCGGTTGTTCTGTGCGTCCCCCCTTGAGGCACCCACCTCTTGGACGGGATCCATCCCGTGACCCATTTCTTAGGCCGAAAATCTAAATGCTGCACTTGAACCGAGGTAGCTAGTGACCAATTTTAGGACATCTACCCAGGTGGCAATTGTGGGCTGCAATCACACCTTGATTGGATTTTGTGTGGCTATTGGGAAGTATCGCCAACTCTTTCAGGATATTTCCCCCTCTACCCCTCATTATAACCAATTATTTCATCCTTCACTAATGTCTCTTCTGGTGACTTCAGACCCCACTGTTGAGTACTATTGGAAGGTCCAGTGCTATTTGAGAGGAAGGATGTTACGTCTTCTAGGACACGAGCATTTGCTTTATTTTGATTCCCCCACGCAGACAAAACCCTCTTACCCACATATATGCTTCTTGTTCATTTATGTATGATGCACATCTAATTACAGTTTGACTTTGATATATATTTTGTAAAACAATCACAACAAATATTCTTGGTTCTATATTTCCCTCACCACTGGTTGCACATATTTCACACAATTAGTCTGACATCATAGGGGAACCACAGAACCCCCGTCATTCATGACGCTTGCTAAACCTTCCTCCTATCTTAGGGGGAGTATCTGGTCATACCCGCTCATCGGTACCTCCTTCACACACTCCTATGAGTGCCACTATCTTAGGATCATCTTTGCTTGGTTCTACATTACTTGGGTCAAATTCCCAAGGTCGTACAGTCACTCGCTCTCCTTTGCACGGAAGCGGGGGACCCACTTCCTCTCAAGGAGGGAGCACCAACCCACCTAGTCCCCATCAAGGGTCAGGATCACAACACACTATGACTGGAGCTAACCCTCCTACCCCGCTACAGATGCCATACCTGGCCTCTCTCAACATACCAGATCTCACCAAGCTTACCAATGATCCTATACTGCATGACGCCACATGGCCTGCAATGCCAACCAAACTTCCTTCAGACATACCAAAGTTTGAAGGAAAGGCAGGGGATGACCCCGCCAACCATGTCATGACCTTTCATCTATGGTGTTCCTCCAATAGCATTATGGATGATTCTGTCAGATTATGATTATTTCAACGCACACTTACTGACCCATCCGCCAAATGGTATGTCGAAGAAAAATCAGGGTCTCATATGACCTTTGAATCCCTGGCCAAAGCATTCTTAACTTTCTTCCAATTACCCATCCGCCATGACAATGGTCTAGAACTACTGTCTAACTTCAAACAGACCTCAGCCACCCACATTGCCGACCACATTCATGAGTGGCGTAGGCGACGTAGTTTGTGTAAAGAAGAAACCACCAAACAACAATGTCTTGACTGGTTTCTTAGATCACTTGTCGCTCTCCTTGGAAACGATGTAGCTTCCACCTTCCCACAATCTGAAGAGGAAGCCATCATCAAGGCTCAACAATATGACCTCATTTATGCACAGTCAGGATACTTATACACAATACTTCTTGATCTTCCAAAACCTGTGCCATTTGGCCAAGACAAACCTGGGATGTCTCACTCAGCAGACAGACTAATAGGTGCCACCACACACCATGGTCCACAACCTCAACCACCACCGATGTATGGAACACCTCAATACCCTCCAGCCTATGGGGGCACTCCTTATTACCCACCCCCTTATCAACAACCATATCCTGTCACTATACCTCCACCCCTTAGTGGACCACCACCGACACCTCCCATACATCCACCTATTCCCACAACTAGTGGTACCCCCTCAACATCAGCGTATAGTACTATTGAAAGCACACAACCTTCCTATGTACCTTATGGATCGGTACCACCACAGAATCCCTACTTTCCCTTTCCTGGTCCTCCACAACCCATGGCTCCCCCACATCCTCATGCAGGGGTAAACTTTGTTCAACCCTCTACTGCTCAACAATACCAAAATTTTGAACAATTGAACACAGCCAACCCAACTCACCCTTCGAACAATGCCAAGAAGAAAGGAAGGAACAGGAATAACAACAACCCTGGTCAAGGCAGGAATCAATCCCCACAACATCCACCCACTGGGGGCAACCAGAACCAAGGGAACCAAGACCCCCAAGGGGGCAATAACAACAAACGCCAAGGGCAGAATAGTTTTAAAACCATCCACCCTTGTGCTCTTTGTGGCATGTTTGGTCACTACACTCACTATTTCCCCCAGATCACTGATTTCAAAAGGTTGAAAGACTATGGGAGCCTTCCCCCCTCCCCAGCGCAACCGGCCCCTCAGCAGGCACAACAACAATACGCACAACAACCCCCTCCCGCCGTACTGCAAAATCCTATCCCACATCAAGGTGTGATAAACACCCAATAGGACACGCAACATCCCCCACCTTAGGTGGGCCCATACCCCAATCCCAACAATCTAGTAGAGCGAACAATTCTCCTCACCACCGAGGAAGAAATTCTTCTGCAAACATGCAATCGCTAGTATCCGACACTAGCTGAGTCTACTCCTATCTCTTTAGAGACAAACCCTACATCGACGGGACCCCCGTTGGTGATCCCTCTCCCTTTCGCTGAACCACCATTATGCATCCCTCACATCCCCTTGCGTAGGAATGTTCATAACCCACAGGCTAGGGAAACACATAAATACAGTTTAGTAGACGACTTAGCACAATCCCCGGCTGCCATGTCAGTCTTGGAAGTCCTCTAGACTTGTCCTACACAGCGGAAATCACTACTTTCCGCCTTGGGGGCTGTCGACCCTACTGATACTCGACTCATCACCTTTGACCTTGACAGCTGTGAACCTCGTCTTCCCGCCTTGGTCACTATTCAAATACCAGTAAAAATACGGAACATCACCATCCATCGATGTATCATCGATGAGGGTGCATCTACATGAATCATGTCCAAAACAGTATGGCAGAAGCTTGGTTCCCCGGAACTCATACCCTCCGCCATCACACTATGAGCTTATGATGGAATACCATCATCTCCTGAAGGGATCTTCCAAAATGTCCCCGTGGAACTCGGGGGAAAAACTATTCTCATTGACATCGAAGTTATCAATGCCCCACTCGATTACAATATCTTGTTTGGACGTAGCTATATGTATGCTATGAAGGCAGTGGCATCCTCCATATTTCGGACAATCATGTTCCCCCACAACGGAAATATTGTAACCATCGACCAAGTCTCACATTATGAGCCTAATCCATCTGCCAATCTCGATAACATTCTTCCTCTCATCCATACCAACAAAGACGCATATCCACTTGTCGAGATGGGTCCTGGGATTTTCAAAGATCCATCCTTATTAGGGACATACCATGGAGCGCCACCCCTCCTTCCCCCTAATCAATTCTACATCATCTCATCTAACGGAACTCATATGGAGGAGACACATCCTCCTTAGGAGGCTTCAATCATTCCTGACGTCTCAACAGTCGCAGCACCACTCCAGCTGGAGCCTCCTGTGCACTCGTCGACCCCTTCGGTCCATGAATCCACACCCCCTCAAGGGCCTAATCCCATTTGGGAGATAGTTCCCCGACCCCTCACTCAAATTCCCTTCTTTTACCCTCCACCCGGTATAGAAGCTTTCCAGGTAGCCGCAACGCTCACACTACCCAATATGGTGTTAGCAATCCCAGTGTGGTATTTACATCCACCTGAGATGGTCCCTCGCCCACAAAAAGGCCGCCCCATGACGATTCATGTCCTCTCCCCCACTACCCCCATACTCCCTACCCCCCCTGCTACAGTTGGGGGCAGGAGAAAGAAGAAGGAGCCCACGGCTCCACTTCCTCCACTTATCCCACCACCTTGCGCACTATGTGAGAAAGAGGGTCACCAAACCAACAATTTCCCATCACTACGAGAATTACGGAATTTGATTCCCCTCAATCAAACTCCCACAACACCCGTCACTACTACTAGTCCCACTACCACCACACCAACCAGTAGTAAGGGGTTGAGAACTAAATTCGCGTGTGCTATCTGTTCCGAATATGGCCATTACACCCATCACTTCCCAACACTGCCATGTTTCCAGCAGACATTAGCTGTTGTACACCAGAATTTTCAGAATGACCCACACCCTGCTACGTCTTCCACAACAAATATCACTGACATTCGCTATGTCACCACTACAGTCAATGAACGTATGAGATGCCCTTGTTCTCTCTGTGATTCAATAGCTCACTTTACATACCAGTGTCCAATAATCCTCACATACAGGCAACGTCAATTAACCCTGCATCACCAACTTGTAGCAACGGTAATCGACATTACCTTGCCACTCGAGGATTTTCATGTCATTTCACCTGAACTCGAGGCACTCCCAATGCCTCCTTGGTTCTTATATGGCGTATCTAAGGATTTACTCCGTAACCCACCCAACTCTCCTGCTTAGTCCCCTATGGAGACTCTCAATGCGCATTTATTCAGTGGACAGGCACGCACATATGTGCACCTTCCACTGAATCGCCCACGCATGTGGGCCCACATCCTCCCAAAAAACCCCTCAAAACCCCTATATGGCCCCTTGTACCTACCCTGCCCAAAAATTGGAAACCTATTTCTATGCAGGATAATCAGACCACTAACCTGAGACTCGCACACTATCGATCGGATACCTCGTGCTCCCTGAAAATCCAAATCTCCTCTGCAATCTGCTCACCCAGTCACTATAGCAGCAGGTACAAATGAGGTGGCAATGTGGGCCCTACAGCTATATATAGGCCTTTTGCCAAACTTCCACTCAACATTCCGGGAGCCCAAGGTGTCCATTTTTCAAACCGTCTTCAGCCACGGGATCAGCATCCCGCCGCCTACATTACGGTCGTCCCTAGGTCACTTTTCATCCTAGGCCCCCGGGGCACCTTTTTTCTATATCATGGTCAGGTACGCACGCGCATAGTCACATTTGTCAAATACATGCTCATCTCTTTGATTCTCTTCAGATATGGTTCACTTTGGGTATTTGGTTGTTCTGTGCACAGGTACTTGATCATCGGTCACGGATATCATCCCTTCAGGTATATATATTTAGCACTGGCATGTAGTCTCCCCCATTGTATTACATTTCCATTTCCAGTCACACTCTCTGATATTTACCTTTAGGATCATCATCCCCGGCTCTGCAGTACTCACACCTCCATTTGCATCATCGGTACTATAACCCGGTAGCATTCTCACCCACATGAGTTGCCCCATTCATAGCACCTTTTAGCACTTTCTGACACTCATGTTTTTCTTCATTACCCTTTAGGGATGGGAGTCCTGATAGTCTTTCATCATGTTGCAGATCAACCACATACTTCTTCTCCTCATTTTCCTAGCTTCCCATATGGACTCCCAGATCATCTCTTTATGGTTCTATTCTTTTTTACCTGCACCTCCGCAGGATCATGAACCCCCCATTCCATCCACCCTCAGTTTTCCCATCTGTGAACCCATATTCATTTCACCTACCTCATACAGAAACTCACCAATGGGGCCCCCACCCTTCATCTTTTTTCCAAGAAATTTCTGCCCTCCCTGGGGCACTCATTTCACACTGGGGCACTCGTTTCTGTATTTGTACATTTTTCCCAAAATTATTCATTATTTATTGTACAAACACCTTTATTTTTCAGTCATTTCCTTTTTGTCGTCACTGTTGGTGACTTGCTTCCTTTTTGGCCACACGCAACCCATGTCACCCTTGGTTGGAGGATTGCTTCTCATTTACCCTTGCCGACATCATCCATATCTTCAGAGTACTTCATAGGTCACTTGCCTCTACCCTCTGAATTTGTTCACTTTGTCCCGCCTCTGGCACAACTTATCCTCGGTCTTGGCGTCCCCCTGACACTTGAACTTGTCACACCGTTGCGGCCACGCATTATATCATACACTCTCCAACCAAGGGTAGTCTTGAGTCTTCCCACTTCTTGACTTCATCTATGTAACTCTGCCACTTTCTCACCTCAGTAGATTCTGCGAAGCCCTTTTCTTCTGGGAGTCGTGTCCCCCTTTTGTCGACATCAGCACAATTTTCCAGAAGGGCGACAGTATCTTGATTCTCATTTTCCATTTAATGAGAGATCTCGGACGGCACAGGGTGAAACACCATTACTCCCTGTTGTCGTTGGCCCCCATAATATTCGACACCAACACTTTCTCATGTTACGGTGGGTCTTACTTTGCGACTATTGCAGTTATTATTATCATTTGCCGAAGACCTTTGAACTTGGTCAAGCCATCAATGCCTGCATCATCGTCGCTTCTTATTACCGCGATCATTGCCTATTGTTCAGAGTATGTTCCTTTGCAGAAATTGTCTTCTGCCTTTATCATTACCGCCCCCAAGGGTGGTGTCGTTGTCTACACCAACACTTCAGTCATCTTTTTTTAGAGTTACATAACACGAGCATGGGGCATGCCCGCCTCGTTTGTACACAGTTGTATATTGTTACGCACCTTCTGGAAGGTCGGGTTCTACCAGTTCCTTTCTTCTCCAAAGGATTGCTCTACACGGTCCCACTCTTGCTCTCTCTTACCACAACATTCTCAGTAAAAGAAACATTGATGGATTTCAGCTATACGTATTCTCCTAACCTCATCCATTAGGGGGCATCTGTTATCACTAAAATTTCATCCGCACATGGCGACAAGAACTCAACATCATCAAAACAGGAATGAAGTCATTCATGGCACTGGATTAATTTCACAGCATTGCAAAAGGGTCAAAAACTATACAAAGTAACCAAAAATTGAAGGGTGCTTTACAGAATCTGGGTGCGCGCGCATATGCGCGGAACAACAACGTACCATTAGCGCATACGCGCACGATGTGCGGTTGTTGGTGCAAAAACCCGCGCACCTGCTAAACGACGCATTTATTGAAATTGGTCGGCCTCCCAACCACTAATGGATCAGCTCCCAAGCCGATTTGACATCAAATCTGAGCTGAATCCGCATGGTAGGCTGGTCAAAGACCTAATTGAGCCCTAAAGAGCCCCTTTTCACACCTCAAAGGAGTTACATAATCACCCAATGCTATGCTATAAAAAGCCATGAAGAAACATCATTTTCTCAAGGAACTTCATGTACTGTTATGATGCTTAGATTGTTTTAAGGACTCACTCCTTGACAATAACACATTAGCACCATTTCATTGAGCTATCCACCTCTCTCTTGAGTGGATATGCTTTGAGTTCTTTCACCATCATTCTCATTTTCTTATTGTAAGGAGAGAAAGTTTTTGAGGGCCTCAAGAGCCTTCCTTTGGAGGAAGAAGGAACCACAGTTCCCTTTCTTCATTGTGCTTTGGATTTCATCAATAGACCAGCTCAAAAACATCGGTGATATTGGTCTTGTTGTCATTATCATTTCTTTTTCCATATGTTCATAGTTTTAGTTTGTTTTAATTTAATTCTTGCTTATAGTTTTGTTGTTCTTTTTCTAACTCTTTCCTCTACAGCTGTCATGCCTAGAAAGACCCAACTGGGCATGTAAGCACCCTTTATTTTCTCACCAAGTGACGAATTGGGTGCAAACAGTATGGATCTATACTCTAATGACCTGAACTGATCGTAGCCACGAAGAATACACAGTGGATCTACGAGATGACAAGACATAGCCACGACCAATACAAACTGGATCTATGTAACAGTATATGTGTCATTGTTCACGAGAAACTCCTTCGCAACCTGGGAAAAGTACATATCAAAGTGATAACTCAACCCAGGGTCTTCTTACCGATCCCTATGTAGTACAAATCTAACCATGTGAGTAGATTTCCTGATGTCGAACATGGCAGAAACCACTTGATTATCGGTTAATGATGTAAATCATTAACAAGCGCGAGGGAGATCACAATTAATGTCAATGATTCCCAAGGTAAACTAGTACATTCCAACGAATGTGAATGGATGAGATAGATTCAAACATCAATGGAATCATCTGATCAGAGTTCAATAGTGTAAACCCACTGTCAGACTTGAGGAGGCCTGCCATTGAGGCATGCAGGTCCCAAAGTATTGACTGGTTTCTAAGTCTAGTTCCTGGATAATGTGTTGAAGTCGACAGGAATAGGCTCGTTGAAGGAGGGCCTTGATGTATCCCCCATTAACGACACGAAACGGACATAGAGATGTAATCGGTAGATCAAATGAACATGGAATGACATGGGTATTGAGACAAGATATTTGTGATGGTTGAATCTAGAGGCGGATACTTCCCTTGAACACTGAGGCATGAGAGCAGGAACATGACATGGACCGAAACTTGATGATGCAATGGATGTTGTGATTTACGTTAGGTGACCCAGAGGAGTGAAATAAACTCAAAGGATTGGCTTAGTGCAGAGGTTCAATGGATTATAATGCATGCAAAAGAAAAAGTGTCGTGTTCAAGGGCGACTCTAAGAATTACTTGGTAATGTTCTCAAGAGACTGCTTGGCTTGCTTCTTTCAAATTTCCCCCCATCCAGATAGATGAGTACCTATTTTTTATTTAACGAGCTCGAGGAGGATAACACATGCTCGATATAACTCACCTTCGGTAAGTTCCTCTTCCTTTGTTTAACAAACTGGAAGAAGTAAGGGTTCGATTCCATATGGGCCTGTCGATGTTTTTTTTAGCGAGTCCAAAGACAGAAAACTCGAAGGTTTTTCATGATTATAGAGTCTGTAAAAACACTTAAAAGAGAACTATGTTAGTTCCTTTTTCTTAAAGTAGTCTGACAAGACCGAAAAAGAGATAAACTATTTCTCAACAGACGTTTTCTTCAAATACTTTAACGGGCGTGAAGAGAACAAGGTCGCTCGGTAATATTTTCATGTTTAGAGAGTCTGAAAAGGACTTAAAGATGACTCCAATGTTTTCCTTTTTCGTAATGTTAGTCTCGCGAGGCCGAAAAAGAGATAAATTATCACTCGAAAGATGCCCTTTCAAACTGTTTAACGAGTGGAAAAGGAAGCAAGATCACTCGGAAATCTTTTCATGTTTAGAGAGTCCGAAAAGAGCTTAAAGGATACTTTAGGGGGTTCCTTTTTTGTGTATCCATACAGGTCCGAAAAAGAGATAAAAGTCTACCCAGATGCATTCTAATGTATTTACGAGCATGAGAAAGAACAAAGACTAATCTCGGTATACCCCCAGCTTGAAAGCTAGTGGCTTAACTCCAGAAAGATCATCAAAGGCTGGAGACATGCCCTCCAAGCTTCAATTCATTCATCAACTTTGAGTTTGTCACCAATTTCTCTAGTAAATGAGAAAAAGGAGAAGGGTGGATGAAAAGAAGGTTCAAGAGAGGTGACTATTTCATTTTTTAACGAGATTGACACAGGAAAAGAACTATGCTCAGGACCTTTGTTTCATTTTTTAACGAGCTTGCCACAGAGAAGAGAAACTATGCTCGTGGTTTCATATTGATCATGGCTTCCAAGAGGATAACGCTCTGGAAGGATACCATGTTAAGGGACAAAACTCGGTCATGGCTTCCAAGAGATCTTTGCTGGATGGAAGACAATCACTCTGGAAGGAACACATGTCGAGGGTCGTGACAGGGGTAAGGAGATCGAGCTCCAATAACCCTACTAAAGAGATCACCATGTCAACCACCGGATCCAAATCATTGGAAGTTGAGGTCATGGGAGACAATGCCACATAATTGACATGCGGCGAGGGAGATACTATCTGCATATAAGAACCACTTAGGGAGGTAACCCAGTCGAGGCCGATGAATGAAAGTTGATCAATAGTCACAATTCTTCCATCGTGAGGGAAATACATCACATGGAAAAGGGTGGATACAAGAGATTTCGTAGCATATACATAATCCCTCCCAAGGAATAAATCAAAATCCAAGGGGTCTCGGACTACCATGACATCGATAAAGATAGTTTTCCCTCCCAAAGTTACAGGAAACTGAGGAAGGATCCCTAAAGGTTGACTAGTTCTTTTGTTAAAATCTAACAGATTCTGTGTAATCGGTGCAAGCTACGGACAACCCAAAGCATACCAAGCAATAGAAGACAAAATACTAATGGACGCACCTTCATCTATCAGCGTTTGAGGAATGTCCCGACCACGAACCTGTACTGTAATCTGGAAAGGAATGTGAGAGGGAAGATGAGGTCCAGTTAGCACACCCCAATAAAAAAGGATGGCTTTAGTACTTGGAGGGGGTTTCGCAGGAAAAGGACGAATGCCCCCCGGCACGGTAGAGTCTGTATTAACGAGAAAAACATGGGCAGTATTAGGTTTACTCTTTAGAAGGAGAATAGGATCGACCGATGATTGGATCGGATCAACCAATGGTGGACTTGGATAGACCACTTTGGCACTCTTCAGAGGAAGAGTGGGACTGAGTAAGGAAGGGACTGGACCAACCACTTTAGCACTCTTCAAAGGAGGAGTGGGATCGACTGATGGCGAAACTGGATCGACCACTTGAGTTTCATTCTCCAAGGGAAGAATGGGGTCGACGGGTGGAAACAGATCGATCACTTTGGTGTCACTCTCTAATGGGAGAGTGGGATCGACCGAGGATGGAAATAGATCGACCACTTTGGTGTCACTCTATTGATGAAGAGCGGGGCTGATCAATGATGGAACTGGATCAACTACTTGGGTTCGTGGTTCAATCGAGGAGGAAACTAGATTGACCACCTGATCAATCGGGGATGGAACTAGATTGACCAGTCCATCAACCAATGATGGGTCAGAGGAAATCTTACGATAACCTTTTGGAAGTTGTAGTTTTTCCAAAAGAGAAGAAGCCTCATCCATGCGAGGACAAAGGTGAGAGTAATGATTACCTTTACATAACATGCAAGGGAACTTGACAGTTTTCTTCTTCTTACCAACCTGAAAATCACTAGTTGACGGGGTATCATCGATATGACTGACAGAGGCCGATGACGTGGAGGACCACATTTCTAAGACCTGGGTAAGATCGGGCCAATTTCTCAGAAAGTGGTCACCCTTACAAAGGTTGCAAGGGAATTTGGGTTTTGGATTTTTCATTTTAATCTTTTTGACCTCATCAACACTCCCAGTACTATTAACAATAACTGGCTGCTTAGAGCCAACATCTGATGTTGTTGGGGTCTTTGTCCTTTTCAGGTTCTTCTTCTTCTTCTCTTTCTGTTTCTTCTTCTTCTGATCAACCTGGCTACTTGCTTTAGAGATTTCACTAGGCGAAGAAGGAGAAATGGAAGGAGACTTAATGGGCGAAGAAGGTGAAAAGTCGACATGATATTGATGTGTGGGTGGCGTATTGACATCCAAAGTATTAGGTGCAACTGAAACATTGGGAGGATTCGGGATGACCGGAGTGGGGAACAACCAAACTGGTAATCCAATAGTGAGTCCTGGAAGACTCAATGTGGCAACATATGGAGGACCAAAGTTTCCAAATGAAGGAAAGGTATAAGGTTCCCCAGGCGAAGGGGTTCCTCCATTGGTACTCCTAGGATTCAATGCCATTATCACTGACTCAACCTAAGGTCCACTAAGTAAAACAAACAACACATGCTATGAATCTGAGAAGCAATCAATCAAGCAAACCTTCCTACGATGAAACCACTAGTTGGTGATGAAATCCAACGTCACGAGATCAAAATAGGAAGGGGTGGGCATAGAGCGGGTGGATCAGTTACGTTGGCGACATGCTTAATGGACTTACGCCTTGGTGCAAGCTTCCACGCAGTAATTGTGGATTTACCCTCCAAGGATCCCGAGTGAGCTTGACCAATGTCTGTTCCACGTACAGTGAGACTTCCCTTCACTATCACCTTGTGTAAGACCCTAAATATTATGGCCACTAAGGTCACCAATTCGTAGTCATCCCCTGGGCAGGTACAGTCGACAGTCCAGTCAGAATGTATGGGTAGGATAACAAGTTCGAAATCAACTTGAAAGGCTCCCACACATAATCATGGGTATACCTTCCAGTGACCCCCAATATACGATCCAACCACTACAAACAGTTGAACCACGGAGGGATAATATCCATAACTCACTTGAATGCGACCTCGTGCATAACCCCTATGTGCGAGGGGGATCCCAGCAAGCCAATATGACAATTGGATTTAACTCTCCCTACCGCAAGATACTAAGTTTGTTCGATAGCTTTGGAAAGTTATCCTTTCAACCTATTCCAAAGCCCTACACCTTAAACTAATGTAGGTTTGCTAACAAATATGTAAAAAGAATGATAGATTTTAGTTAAGCGTTGATTTTAATGGTTGTTTTTTACTCAGAGGGTGTACGAAAGTGAAACTGATGGAATGATGACTCAATTCCCAAAAATATGCATGAAATATGATAAGCAATCATTTCTTTTTAATGAATACCTATTTAAGGGAAAGAGGAAGAGTCATTTTCACTATCAAACACCTGATAAGGAATGCCCTCAATCAATTTTGTTCTCAATCAAATACAATATGATGCTACAACATTTCAGAAATGAAAACTAATATGCAAGCTAATCAATAAGATGTACTTTTTTTGTTTTCATGCGAATGATGATCAATTCAATGAAAAACTTGTCCCAACTACCCTTTCAGATCTAGGAGATTCGGACAAGAAAACGCAGATTTCACACAAACAACACACCCGTTTGCAATCAAACAAGAGAAAGAAAATAAAAAACGCAAAAGAAAGGAGAAATAAATTGGATAATATGACCTCAAATAACCAAATGAGAAGAGGCACAGACTTCTGGTGTCCTTCACTAGAGTTCTCGCTCAGTCGGATAGGAGAGAAGAAAGCAGTGGATTGATTTCAAACTCTCAACAACAAAAACTCAAAAAGAATGAAGAAGGGCATAAAATCTGAACAATAAGGTGTTTACTTCTCATGAGGAAGCATGTCAAAGGTCAAAAGAAGATTCATTGAGTCACAAAGCAGCTCAGCAAGTGAAGAAACAGAGTCTGGATCTCCAAAAAATGGAATTTTGGAAGAGATTTTGGGCAAAAAAGGGTTGGCGCTCTGGTATAAGGGCCACCAGAGCATTATAAATCTCTGTCTACCACTTCCAGGTAGTGTTGGCACTCTACTAACATGGGCAGGGGGGCGCCAGGCTAAAAAAACTCACAAAAAAGTCCAAAAAACCCAAAATTTCAATGGAATTTTTTGTAATCAAGCTTAGTGTGATAGAGTGAAGAGTCAATCAACAAATGCAATTAGATATAAAGGGGAAAACAAGGCCTAATAAAAATCAAAGTTAAATACAAGGTCTATCAGGAGAAATCAAAACAAAAAGGTTTCGATTCGAGGACTCCTCAGTGGAGTCACCAGTTTATGTTGAAGGAAAATCTCCCTGCAAACAGGTAGATCTCCTCAAAGAGATAGACTCTTAACTCTAAGATAGAAAGTGCTTATCATGGTCATTGACTTCCTTTTATATCTAGGTGGACTAGTGTGTGAGAAGGAAGGAGAAAAGAAGTACCGTTTACCGGTGGCTCCGAGTTGAGCTCCAATCTTTTTCTCCTCGATAAGCCCTGTAGACAAACAAAGTACGACCACTTCCTACTCTATCAAGGTTAGTCCGAAATAGGCCTATCTACTAAAGAGACAAATTCATGTGAGATTGAACACGAATTAGAAAGAAATAGGCCAAGAAAATTATATTAATGAGGACAAAACATTGCTTACAGTCGTAGATGAATTGCAACAGTTTCATCAAGTCCTCCTTGTCTACCCCTTGCTCAAAAGATCCACGATCTGAATGAAGATGGCTTCACCAATTGCCCCCTATGAGATCATAGGTCTCTTGCTTCCAAAATATCTATGTTCCAGAACCACTTATAATATCATAAGTTTGGTGTGATTCTCCCTTTTCAGTCCCCTTTCACCATTAGAAAGCTTGCTTATACAGCCTTGGAGAGGCTTTAACCACTTGAGATATCCTTGGGGAAGTTGAGGATTTTCCTCCTTCAGTTGAGGATCTACCCTAAGATCATGGTTGGACTAGGAATTCGAATCCAACTACCTTCCAAGAATGAAAAGATCCTTCCCCCATTCATATCAACAACTCAACTGCTGCCCAGAATAGGTAGCACTCCCTCAAAAGGGCCATCAGAGTGCTGTAGCGCTCCCCAGTTGATCCGGATTATTTTCGGCACGAAATGAGAGCGGAGATATAATAAAGAAATGCACAGAGATATTGCATATATTCAATAATATAACAGAAATGTATCATATATGCAACCATAAACATAGATATACAGTAATACACGATTTTTATTAATCAAAGAAATGTACAGAGACTGTAAAAATACAGAGTGAAAGACTCGCTAGAATGGTGGCAGCTTATCTCTGAGAAGAGATGTGACGACTACTCACATTCGCAAGAAGATGGTTACAATGAGGCTCTGGAGGCCTTTTTACAATAATATAGAATGCCAAAAGTGCTAGACATCCAAAAGCCTAACCCTAGGAGATGAAGCGCCAAAAGTCATGTGGGCCCCGTTTGGGTAAGTTGGTGCATCAACTTCTCGGGGTCGTAACTTTTGTATACGATCTCCGTTTTAGGCGTGTGATAGCTCGTTGGAAAGGTATTGTCAAGGAGATTCATTTTGGGGGCTCAATGATTCCTTCAGCTATCATTGAGAATCTCGATCTCGAAAAAACTTCATTTAGGCCCTCAAAATGGCCCCGGAAGTTAAAACCTGCTAAAAATAGTAAATTGCCAAAATGGCCAGAAAACTGTTTTGAGCCATTTGGAAAAGGTGGGTG